>JARHVA010007852.1:490000-590000 GCA_037957365.1 Torreya grandis
TTTGAGGAAATTAATTTTATAATTAATGTCCATTTTTAGGTAAGCGTATAGTATTTTTAAAAAAATTTATGCCTTTTGAATTGTTTTATGGTATTTCTAGTAGTTTTTAGTTTTTTAAAATTGATGTTTGCAATCCAACACACATACAACCACTCATTTATGTGAATTTTACTTATTATTAGGTACTTTCACTATAATATTTCTAGACTAGGGTCAAAAGGGAAAATTTAGGCCACATTTAGAAATGATCACCCCAATTGAAATTGACTTTACATTAAAGTGGTGTGCATGGGGAAACATAGGTTTAATTTTTGACACATGCATACCCAACCACCCATGCATGCTGATTTACTTATGATTAGGTTCATTATAGGCTAAAGGGGACACAAAAACACCATATCTTCTTATTAATAGGTTAAATTCAAACAAATTTAAGAACATTTATGCATGACCATCCCATTGCTCTTCAAATTCAAGAAAAAAAAAGTGATTGCTACAAAGTGAGTCTAATTATCACCCTTACACATATAACCACCAGTTTATGTTAATTTTAATTGTGATTTGTTCCATTATTTCCAAAAGTGACACAAAAACACCATATCCACTTATGACCATTTAAATTTAAATAATTTATGGCACATGTATACACAATCACCATAATTCAGTTTGAATTTAGGCTAGCTTGATGTGATTAGGGAAACATAGTTTATATGAATGACTTGTGGACATAAGACCACCACTTTAAGTAAATTTTAATTACAATTTATTTTTTTATATGCCAAACTAAACAAAACAATACCATACCCACTTGTGATGATGTAAAATATAGATAATTTAAGACAGATTCATGGATGATCAACTTAATTCGCTTAGAATTGAGGAAAAATTGGTATGATTTGGATAACGTAGGTGTAATCACCCAACCATTAATTTATGTTGGTTTTACTTATAATTAGGTTTTTGATATGTTAAAATTATAATAATAACACCCTATCCATGTGCCTAGGGGAAATGTGAATAATTTTGGATGCATTTATGTATGACCACCCCAATCCACTTTCAATGCAAGTCAATGTGTTGTAATTGGGGAAATGTAGGCTTCACCGATGAAATTCACACACCCAACCATCCATTTGTGTTGATTTTAATTTTTATTAGGTCCCGTATAGTCCAAAAATTGCATAATAGTAATATATCAACTTGTAGCCAAGGAAAATGAGGAAACATTTTGGACAAATTTATGCATGATCACCATAATTGACTTCAAATTTAGGCCAATGTGGTGTTATTAGGTAACATATATTTTGTTTTTTATTGCATATGTCCCCAATTCAATAAAATTCCTCATGCTAAAATACAAAAAACATTGCCATATCCACTTATGACTGTGATAAATGTAGATGATCTAGGACACGTATATGTGTGATCACCGAACTTCACATTGAAGTCAAGAAAAAATTGTATGATTAGGTCAACATGGTTCATATTAGTGACATATACATATCCAACTATAGTTTTATGTCATTTACCTAATATTTTATTGTTTATAGGAAAAAACAAACAGAACAACACTTTCTTGATTCTTATCTAAATTAAGGGGACATGATGTTTACAACATATGCCTGAAAAATCAACGTGAGAAATTGAAACCCATATATATATAGTGATAAACTATAGGTAGTATGTCCCTATCATGCTATGTGTAGCTCATATAATGTCACATGTATATATGAGATACACACACATGAGATGAGCTATGGTTATTATCCCAAGAGAAGATAAGGGCAAGGCAATATAATTATAGTTAATGGTATAATAATAATCAATGGGCCCACAAAACTAGTAAAACGCATACATAATGAAGCCCACTAAATAATGCAAAGTAGTTGAAACCAACTAGCATATCAATATGGTAGGAAATATCCATCACATCATGTTACTCTCACACATTCCATTATCTATCACTTAAACATCATGTAACATATAGACATGATATCAATCCATTATATGATATGGATATGAAATTGACCAAAAAAATCATTTATTCCATATCAAACATTATACACATTGGGTCACTTTGGTCATACCATACATATTGTGGATGTCACAAAGTAGTATTGATCAATGACAAACTTTTTCAATCACTGATAGACTCATTCAATGCATAGTGTGAGATGGATATAGTTGATAACATTGATAGATATTTGCCTCTATCTTTATTCACTTTGAATATATATCTAACTACATATGCATGATATTCTTGACAATAGATATTGTGCCAATTAAATTATATATTGATCAAATATGGTGCCACCATATCACTCATTATTATTTGTTAAAATTCAATACTCTAATAATATTATCTATGTAATATGATTCACATTGATTCATTCACCTGGAAATGACTTTCCCTATGTGTGTGTGTGTGTGTGCGTGCATGCGTGTGCATGTGTGTGTGTGTGTGTGTGTGTGTGTGTGTGTGTGTGTGTGTGTGTGTGTGTGTGTGTGTGTGTGTGTGTGTGTGTGTGTGTGTGTGTGTGTGTGTGTGTGTGTGTGTGTGTGTGTGTGTGTGCGCGTGTGTGCGTGCGTGCGTGCGTGTGTGTGTGTGTGTGTGTGTGTGTGTGTGTGTGTGTGTGTGTGTGTGTGTGTGTGTGTGTGTGTGTGTGTGTGTGTGTGTGTGTGTGTGTGTGTGTGTGTGTGTGTGTGTGTGTGTGTGTGTGTGTGTGTGTGTGTGCGTGTGCGTGTGCATGTGTGTGTGTGCATGCTTACATGCATGCGTGTGTGTGTGAATGTGTGTGCGTGCGTGCATGTATGAATGTGTGTGTGTGTGCTTGCATGCATTTGTGTGTGTGTGTGTGTGTGTGTGTGTGTGTGTGTGTGTGTGTGTGTGTGTGTGTGTGTGTGTGTGTGTGTGTGTGTGATATGGATATGTCATTGACTCATTATTTCCATACCCATATATATTAAAGTGGGGTGTATTAACTAGTCAAATCAATAAGCCCATGACTCAAATAGTATGGGTTTAAACCCTACAAATCCCTTTCTATCATGTAATATAGATAAGGATAAGTAAATACCCACATATATATAGGGTCCCTTGATTTATATAAAAAATTAGTTGTGTTTCCTTCTGTAAATACAATACTCATTCTTCCTAATAATAGATATAGGTGGCCTAGTTCCCATATATATATTTGGGTCCTATATTGGTTTAAAAATTTACTACTTGATTCACCATATATATGTAATGGTACCCATACCCTTATATATTTATTTATATCAAGTATTTAACATTAGTCATTAGTGACTGACACATGAGTGATGTATTTAAAATTTCATTTATGCTCTTATCTCTATTTAAGGTATGTCTAGGGAATATAGTATAATAGGCACAGTAGTGGATGGTAACCATCCCCTATCTCTCTTGATATATAGGGGACACCATTATAAATAGAGACCAAACATATATAGATACCACATATATATTGATGGGGTACGGTATTCATTGACATATATTTATATAATGGAAATCGAGGGCCCCATAATCTATTGAGTGATGTGAAAAGTTTACATTATATTTATATATGGCATAAATATTATATCGATGAATTAAGGGATGAGACCACACTCAATTGATTCATTAAATTGAGGGGTGAAATTTGATTAAAGAAGGGTCACTATGTGATCAATAAATGATTGATGGGAAACCATACTTATCTTTGAGAGTTAGGGATTTGCCAGGATATAATGTATCATTTTATATAAATTTAGTACATTATATCCATCACTTTAACTTGTCATGGAAGAATGCCAATGATTGATAAGAAGAACACTGATGAATACTAGGAAGAATAATGGAATCATATAGAGATCATGTTTTTAATGTGGAGTGCATAGATTGTATCCAAGCTTATCCATGCCTCTATATAAAGAAGGGAGGGCCTTGGTTTATTGATTGAAAGGAAGGCGTCAATGTAGAATGGCTGAGCTCCAATAATGATCCACAAACCATATCATTAATGTTTTAAATAATAATCAATATGATATTTTAAAAATTTATAGAGATAGTGTTGTTCGATAACTATCATAATTAAAAATTGATGAATGTGCTTGTGTGACTAGGGAGAATGCATGAATGTACATGTTCATGAATTTTATTTCACACAAATGGATATAGTGTTGTTATATTTATTATCGCCTATTATCCCCATAATCTCAACTTAAAAATACATAAAGGGGTGATTGTATATGCACAGGTCACCAATGCAAACCATGTTTCACTAGTCATACCACATATACATGAATTTAAAATGAATTTTATGATCACATATATAGTTACATGATATCATTTGCATTTAACTAAGTCATAAATAGATATGGTGTTATTGTATGCACTTTCGCATATGAGGGACTTAATTCTAAGTGAAATAAACATAAAGTGGTGGTTTTGTATGTTTGAGTCATCAATGTGACCTATGCTACCATAATCATGCCTCTTTGGATTGAATTCAAATTGATTTAGGGCAATTGCACATATGTGTGCCAAAAATTATTTAGATTTACATGGTTTCTAGTTGATATGGAATTGTGTCATTTTTATCGTATAATGGAGCCAATCATAAGTAAAACTAACATAATGTGTTGTTTGAATGTGCAAGGGTCATAATACGAGTTAAGGTAACATAATCACAGATTGTTTTCCATAATTAGTGACAAATGGGATGATCATAAACAAATGTACCTAAAATTGTTTGCATTTACTTTGGTCATAACTACATATAGTGTTTTATGTCTATTATACCAAATAAGGGACCTAATTACAAGTAAAATTAGCATATGTAGGTGGTTGGGTGTTCATATGTCACCAATACAACCTATTTTTCTATATGCACACCAATTTTCTATGAATTAAATTTTAATTTGGGTGAGCACCCACAAATATGACACAATGTTTACCTAGTCACCCTAATCAAAATGATTATGGTGGTTTTCTTATTTCTTATGAAATATAAGGGACCAAATCATAAATAAAATAGATATAAATGAGTGGTTGGGTGTGTGTTCATTTGTAAACATTAGGTTTGTCAAACTAAAAGCTATTAAAAATGTTAGCACTCATTCCATAAGAGATAAATCCTAATAAATAACTATATCTATACCTAAAATGGACATCAATTTCAATGTTATGCCTTGAAGTCCCTAGGTTCAATACTAAAATCCTGAAAATGACTATGGACCGGATTGCATTTTGAAAACTATCTCCTAAATCACAAGTCCTGTAGTTGTGACACCAATTATACAATATGTTTAGTGACCCTATTTTCATATTTTTTACTAAAATAAATATAAAATATATGGAGTATAAATGTAATGACTTAAATGTAAACTTACACTTAATATTTGTTTTAGTAAAAAGTTATAGTGCCTTGCCATCTTTCAATTGTTCACCTTCCTTCATTGTAAGGATTTATTGATTTGTACTTTTAGGAACACATACACATCATATCACACACACATCTGTATATTTTTGAAACATTTATTAATTATAAATTGTACGCATTTTTATATTATTTAAATGTGTATAGAATCTAAGGTTTTTTACCAGTATTGCAAAACATAACATGCACACATTATTATAATAACATGTACACATTTTGTAAAATTTCATAAAAATGTCCACATAATTATCCCCAAACTCTGTTCACTTACCAATGAACTCTTTTCTTGTGTACATCATGGCCATGACACTTGCTTTCTTATTTTCTTATGTTTTGATGCTATGATGAGCATCATGTATTATTTTAGTTTTTGACGTAACTATGAATATAATATGTCCTCCTATAAATAGTTATATTAATATTTTGATACTTAGTATTGATCACTTATATTTATACCTAGTTGTTAACCTATATATTAACATTCACACTAAGAATGATTATTTCTACATGCATTTCACATTATTATTAAGTTTAGTTTCTTTATATGATGATGGCATGCTTCTCCATGTTATTTTTATTACTCATATTTAGATATTTTACAAAAAAATATCACATAACTTTCTATTTTTACTATGAAAAATCAAAAACTCACCTTAAAAGAGATGTCATAAATAGTGGTTTGTCATAGTGACTAAGCCCACTTAACATAGGCATAGATTTTCATTCCTCATTTAGGGACTCATAGAACACACCTAAAAACACTCAGAGAATTGGTTTAGACAGGATCACCCACACTACTATCTATATAGGGTGATATTATCCCAAATATTGGAAACTAGTCATCTTTAGAATCCATTAAAGTATCAGGGAATTTAGAATACATTACAATAGGTTCATAGTTTGATTTTGCAAAAAATAACCATAATTTTTTAGTTTAGGGCAAACATGTGTAGCATGTGTTAAAGGTTAATAAAATAATTATTCTTTAGAATTATATTTATATTTCTCAGTCTCAAAATCCAAATAAACTAGATGTCATATTGTAGGCATCTGCATGGTATCTGGCTTCCTCCTTTCTCAGTTTCACCCCATTTCCATAGATGAAATAGAAATACTTGTCATTTTACATGTTGTATACAAAAACCTAAAATATACTAATTTTTTTAAACTTTTTTCACTATAAATGAGCCTTATTACATCTGTAGCATGGTTGGTTTACCTTTATTCACTAGCTTTGCACAATATGGTTTCAATAATTTTTGCACTAGAACAAATATATCTTTATTCATCCATGGATTCAAAATTAATTCAAAACTTTGGGTATGAAATGATTTATTCAATCACATATTTATTTATTGATCACACTCAATTATCAATGAGGTTTCGAGTATGCCCCATCAAATCCATGGGTTTAAATGCAAATAAAATATCCAAGTGTATTACCCTCTACATTCACCAATTTTTGTATCATGAAAAAATATTAGTTCACATACCAAATTAGTTCTTTTCATTAATTTTTATATTCTTTATAAGTTTAATTATCTTTATTTCTTTATATTCATCATAATTAAGTACTAATTTTACATATGTTTCATTTTAAATTTGTGTGAAGTACATTTCAGCATTATGTCCTACATTCAAAAGTGTTATTAATAGGTATGTTTAGGTTCACACTTTTTGTTTTACTCTAGTAATTTATAGTTTATACATTACTTAATAAATCCAGTAAATTTAGACACTAAATTAAAATTTATGCTAAAAATGTACTTTTGACCACTCTTTCGACACACCTATCTCACAACCTATCATAGGTCCTTTTGATCACTTTCATTCAATTTATACACAATGAATAATTCCTTCAAGCAACCTAACTAATTCTAAAAATGTCCTTGTTAAAATAAATTAGTTACCTAAACTCACTAATAGATTTAATAACATATTAGATTAGTAGTTTTCTCCTCTAGGGAGATAACACACCCCACTATTGTTTACGCCCAACAACAGATCCTTCCCACAAAATAAATGTTATTTTAAAAATTTGTAAATTTGGATAAATATTTTCTTCTCAAGTTTAAAAAGACTGATCCAAAGGAATTTTAAAATTACCATTATAAAAGCACATTTCAAACCATTCTAGACACAAGAGGATTACATATTTAAAAAAAACTATAATTATAATTACACATTGAGAGAAAATTACCTATTAGTCTCAATTTAGATTAAATACAACCATAATAGAACTAAGTCAAATTTTGAATACACCCCCAAGGTTACAAGCCATAGTCAAATAAATTGATCACACTAATATTGCACTAACATATTTTCTTGAATTTTACACTAGCCTCATTACACAACATCGTAGAATTGGATAATAACATGGAGTTTGATCCCTCTTTGAAGTATTGGTATGTAGGCATCGTTGGTCATATGAGATGTTGAGGTTTGGTACAAATTCAACCGCTCAACCCTTTTTTCTCTATGAGTATATTTATCTTTTTTACTATTGAACTAGAGTTTTAAAGTGGAAACATAATTACAGAGTGATCCCTGACGTGATTTAGAGCCTCCATCATAGTTTGCACTCGATCTACATAATTTATCAATCAATCTCAAATCCAAAAATAGTATACACCTCATTTTTAGCTATGTTTATATTTATATTTTTATCTTTTCATATTTAATATATTTAAATATTTATCGAGTTTCAAATCATTTTTTAGCTTTTATTGGATTTTTATTAAACTCTAATTATTCAAATTTATAATATTAGGTAATCAATTTCTCTAGTTTTCTAAAACTTGATAAAATAATATGATGATATAATACTTATTCCACTTATGTACCTTATAATTATCTTTCCTACTTGCCAATGTGTTTCTTATGGAGTTTACATGACTCTTGAAATTATGATTATACATACATTATGTTAGTTCTAGTTGTTTTCAAATACATTAAACTACCAACTAGGATTTTGTAGAGATTTAAATATACTTGGTACTATAATCATCATTACTTAACATTTGTCACATTATAAATAGTTGTGACACTCGAATATAATTTTACATTTTAAATCATTTTAATACATCACTTCCTTACTTTATTTGAAGCATAAAAATCACATCATCTATTTGATTTAATTCAATGCCTAGAAAAAATACCACCATCCCCATATTTGTTATCCAAAATTATTTATTTGTTAGTGTCTCAAACTAATCAATTGATAGGTGCCCTATAAAAATAGACTTATCTAAATAAAATAATATAACAAGAATTCCACCTTTATCGTATATATTGATATAAAGAGATAGATTGATTTTGGTCTTTTTAAAACCATCACTCAATAAATATTAATCAAACTAACCGTTGTGTGATCTTGCTACCTACTTTAGATCAAACAAGGATTTATTCTATCTATAAAAATCTTCTGGATAACATGGAATTTTGTAAACTAGAATTCTATTTACATATACTTATAAAAAATTCCATTAATAAATTTAGACTTATTAGATCCATTTTCTAAACTTTTCACTTATTGTGAGTTACAATTCAAAAAATTATTTCAAGTAAATCTCAATTTTCTATAGGTGAAAATGCCTAATTGAAATGAAAACGTGGTTATTTTTAATAAAATTTTACAACTAATATTTCCTCATATTTTTCAATATTTCCATCTTATTTTAGATTTGTTTTGTAGACCCACTTTACACCAATTACATCTTTTCTTTCTAGGTGTTTCACCAAATCCTATGTCTGATTCTACTCATTTGTTTCAATCTATTGATCCAAAGATTTTTTCCGAATTTCATTTCCTATTTATTCTTCAAAATATACAACATCTACTTTAGTAAACAATGCAAAACCATAAAACATATAGTATTTCTAAAGGTCTGACTACCATGATACCCTAGATTATGTGGAATTTACCTTTCCATTGAAGCTGGGACTAAGATCAAGAGGTATTATTTATGTGGTCTTTTGAGATATTCTATGTTATTATTTATTGAGGTGTTGTTGTCTAGATTCCTTGTGTTGACTGTTTTTCATTTTCTGAATGTGTCACCAGAGAAATATCTTAGGGATTAGAGTTCCCACTTGAATTCATTAGTATTCAAGGAATCTAAAATGTCTAATGAAATTTTTGTATGGAAATATTGTACCCTCTCTATGCTTCTATCCCATTACTCTTATTCGATGAAATAAATGTCTAATGAAATTTTTGTATAGAAATATTGTACCCTCTCTATGCTTCTATCCCATTAATCTTATTCTATGAACTGAACATCTCTAATAATGATTATTGTAGATTGATGCATTTATATATAAGGGAAATTAGGGGCACCAAAATCTGGCATGTGATACAAAAACATTCCTATATTTTAATATATGTAATAGATAATATATTGATTAATTAATGGATAAGACCACATTCAATTGATTCCCTAAATATAAAGTATGAAATTTGATAGAGAAGGATGACTATGTGATCAAAAATTGATTGATGCATATCCATAGCCATCTTGGGGAAATAGTGATTTTCTAGGTTGTATTGTGATGTAGAAAAAATAAGCCAACCCTCTAGAGGCCATAAATTTTAACTCGTAGCTCCATTTCAGCTCTTCCACACACCAAAACAATCGTCTCAAAATTTTCAATTTTTACCTAAATATCTCTATTTGCTTACATTTGATTTTGATATTTTTCAAGGTGAAACATGATCATTTGAACGTCCAAAATTAGCTTTTAATGATTTTTTCAAGAATTTTCTAAATCTAAAAATTTTATATTTTTTAGAACTGGAAGTCAACTTAAGTTAAATTTCATCCCATAGTATAATTTTAATATTTAGGTTATTTCAATAAATTTTTTAAGTCACGCGCACTTGCATTCAAAACTTACTCTAAATAGTGACTGCCAAAAATTTTTTTTTTTAGTTTTTATTTTTTTCAAATTTTGCATGCAGACTCTAATTTTTTAGTTTAGGATTATTTAAGCAGGGTTTGGGTTTCTAATTATTTCAAGCAATCAATAATAATCAATTCTAAGTATTATTTCAAGCTCTTGGGATATTGGTAATTTTCTTGTTCTTTTTAGTTTTTGAGTTCATTATATTATATTATATTATATTATATTATATTATATTATATTATATTATATTATATTATATTATATTCTATTATATTCTATTATATTATATTAAATAAATTTAATATATTATATCAATCACTTTATTTTATTTTGAAATAGCACCAATTATTGTTGAGAACAAAATCAATGATTAAAATTAATAATAAGGGAGTCATGCATAGACGATTTATTAATGTGAAGTGTACAGACTTCACCCAAGCTTCTCCATGCCTCTATATAAATAAGGAAAGGGCTTGGTCGATTTAGATTGAAAACTAGATTGAAAAGAGGCGGGTCAAGGTAGGATAGTCAATCTCCAAAAATGGTTCAAAAACCATATCTTCAATGTCACTAATAAAAATCAACATTACATTTATACAAGTTATATAGATATCATTATTGGTATACACTCCCAATTAAAAATGGATGAATGTCCCTGTGTGACTTTGTAGATTGCATGAATTTTTGATTGATTAATTTTACTAATCACAAATGGATATAGTTTTGTTAGATTGATTTAGGCATATAATCTCCATATTTTGAAGTAAAAATGACATAAAGGGGTGGTTGGATATGTATAGGTCACCAATGCAACCCAAATTTTTCCTATCATACCACTTTTTAATCATTTCAAAGTGAATTAGGTGATCAAATATATATGTGCCCTAAATCATTGGCCTTTAAATTAACCCTAAATCGATATGGTATTGTTTTGTGTCTGATGGCATATGAGGGAATTAAATGTTAGGATCTAGAACAAGCACAATTGATTACTCTTGTAAGCAACTAAACATGGAATTAAAACTAGAATCACAAGTAACTAGAAATCAAAATCAGCAAAGAATAAGAGATACAAGAAACAATGAAAACTTGTATTAAACTCTTCCAGAAGGAAATACAATTGAAAAAATCTCTCTTTCTTCCACACCTCTCAGATGTACAGATCTCTTTCCCTCAAGAGTTCTTTCTCACAATTACAAACACAATTTAGCTACATGAATTGTCTAATTTACACCTCATACAAGCTATGAAGATCTATCCCTTATTATATAGAATTAGGGATCATGAGCTATGCATTCTCCACCATTAGATACACCTCCTAATCAAAGGCTCAAATCAGTCCTGCCAAAGATAGAGACGCGGACTCAAGATTAACACTTAATCTTATCATGCAAATATTTTGTTCATCCCATGAAAATAGACTTCTGGAATGCACAGGTGACCGACGTCGGTCCCTATCTACCTACACATGATTGACGTCGGCTGATCCATAACTGACATCAGCAGCCTCTAGTCGATCCATGACTGACGTCAGTGACTGTGTAAATATAGAAACCTTGCACTCGCTCATCAGGTGAAGATTTTAGCTCCACAACTAAACAATCTCTCACTTGGAGATAAACTGCTACACCTGTACCTGTACAGCAACATCTTATGGCTTCTCCATCTTTAAGCTCAATCTTGAAGACCAATAAAATTTGAATGAACATTCAACTTCTCTTTTGTTACTAGCTTTGTTAACATATCAGCAGGATTCTCATCTATATGGATCTTTTCTAGCTTCAACTCACCATCCCCAAATACCTGTCTAATGAAGTGGTGCCTAAGCTATATATGTTTGGTTCTTGAATGAAAGGCTAAGTTCTTTGCCAAATGAATTGCACTTTGACTATCACTATACAATTTGCAACTCTCTTACTCTTTTCCTAACTCTTCCATGAAACACGTGATCCACATCATCTCCTTGCTAGCCTCTGTGACTACAATGTATTCTACCTCTGTAGTAGACAAGGCAACAACCTTCTGCAACTTTGAAATCTAGCTAACCGCCATTCCACCAATAGTGAACACATATCCTGTGGTGCTTCTCCTGCCATCCAAGTCATCTACCATATCCACATCTACATATCCATGTAGAGAAGTGTTTGACCCTCCATAGCATAAATGACTACTGCTGGTCCCTCTCAGATATCTGAGAATCCACTGAACTAATTTTCAGTGTTCCTTCCCTGGATTGGCCATGAACTTACTAACAACTCCCACTGCTTGGGCAATATCAGGTCTAGTACATACCATTGCATACATTAAGCTCCCAACTGCAAAAGCATATGGAACTCTACTCATGTACTCTACCTCATCATGTGATTTTGGACACTGTTCTTTGCTCAACTTGAAGTGTCTAGCCATAGGTGTACTTACCGGTTTTACATCTTGCATATTAAACCTCTCCAACACCTTGTTCACATAATCCTCTTGAGACAATATCAAACTATGATTTTTCCTGTCTCTCTTAATACTCATGCCAAGGATTTTATTTGCTACTCCCAAATCTTTCATGGCAAATGTGTGAGCTAATTTTACTTTAAGCTTAATAATATCTTGCATGTTTAAACATGCAACAAGGATTTCATCTACATACAGTAACAGGATAATATATCTACCATTATCCAATCTCTTAAAATAAACACAATGATCAGATTGACATGTACTGAATCCATGCTCAGTCATAAACCTATCAAACCTTAAATACCATTGTCTTAGAGCCCGCTTAAGACCATATAAGCTTTTCTTCAACCTACACACAAGCTTCTCCTTACCTTTGACCTCAAAACCTTCTGGCTGTTCCATATAAATTTCTTCATCCAAATCTCCATGAAGAAATGTTGTCTTAACATCAAGCTACTCAAGATGCAAATTCTCAATAGCAACTAAAGACAATATAGTCTGAATAGAAGTCACTTTTACTATAGGAGAAAAAATTTCACCAAAATCAATACCTAATTTATGTGCAAATCCCTTTACTACCAACCTGACCTTATGTCTCATTTGTCCATCCTCTCCTTCCTTTAACCTATAAACCCATTTTTTCTTCAGTGCTCTCTGTCTAGCTGGCAACTCAACCAAATCCCACATTTGGTTCTTTTTCAAGGAATCAATCTCCTCATTCATGCCAAGCTCCTAATATTTTTGGGTTTTTACCTGCATTGCTTCATCAAAACTCTCAAGTTCTCCACCATCAGTGACCAACAAGTAGAATAATGAAGGGGAATATCGAATTAGAGGTTTACTTACCCTTTCTGACCTCCTCCTAGGCGTTTGAGACTCATTCACTGTTTGTTGACCACCCAAATTCTCTATCAGTGACTGATCTCAGTCATCTCTAGGTCTGTACTTGACCGATGTCGGTTCCACCATACCGATGTTAGTTCTTGCCTACTGACGTCAAATTTTGAATGATTGACATCGGTTACTGTTCGACCTGTCCGACTGATGTCTATTCCTTCGTAACCGACGTCGATGTCTGTGTTTTTCTGGAAGTGATTTCTCATGAGCTCATTTTAGATACAATCTCATCCAAATCTCCACTACCCTGCTCAGAATTATTCAACTTCTTAGGCTGATCATTGTACATCACTTTCTCATTGAAAACAACATCACGACTTCTAATAATTTTATTAGTTCCTAAATTCTACAACCAAAATCTAAAATCTCTAGAGCCATAACCAATAAAAGTGCACCTCATAGATTTAACATCCAGCTTCTTTCTATTTTCTTTATCAACGTACACAAAAGCTTCAGAACCAAACACTCTGAGAAATAAAAGATCTACCTTTTTACCTATCCACGCTTCTTCTAAAATTCCACCATCTAGAGCAGTAGAGGGTCCTCTGTTAATCAGGTAAACCATAGTGTCTACAACTTCTACCCAAAATTATAAAGGCAAACCAGCATGCAACCTCATACTCCATGCACGCTCCAATATTATTCTGTTCATCCTTTCAGTAACTCCATTTTGCTGAGGTGTCTTTGAAACCATCCTTTGCCTACGTATTCCATTTATAGAACAATAACTTTTGGATTTATTACTGCAGTACTCACCACCATTGTCAGATCTAAGGCACTTCAATCGCAAACCTATTTCATTCTCAACTAAAGCTTTCCATTTCTTAAAAGTGTCAAAAACATCAAATTTTTTCCTTATGTAATAAATCCATACCTTTCTTGTAGCATCATCAATGAAAGTAAAAAAATACTGTGATCCTCTAATAAAAGCTACCTGACCTGGTCCCCACACGTCTGTGTGAACAAGCTCCAACTTGTGCTTCTTTTTTGTTGACCCAATTTTGAGAAACTTCACTCTCTTCTATTTTTCAAAAATATAATGCTCACAGAAATCTAGATCTATGTTTTTCAAATCTGAAAGCTTACATTTTGACTTTAGAACTTTCATTCCTTTCTCACTCATGTGGTCGAGCCTACAGTGCCACAACTTTGCATCTACATCTGAAGTGGATAATACAGAAGGAGAAGAATCAGTAATACAATTACATAAATAGAGAGTACCTACTCTCTTAGCTCTGGCTAATACAAGTGCACCCTTGGTAACCTTCCAAGATTCAACTATGAGAGTTACTGTGCAACCCTCATCCCCTAACATTCTTTCAGAAATTAGATTCCTCTTCAAGATGGGTACATGCATGACATCCTTCAACAACCATGTGTTGCCATTTTGTAATTTCAGCTGCATTGTTTCTTTGCCAACAATTTTACAAGGCTCATCATCCCCTAAATAGACTTTTCTAAAATCTCACTGGACATAATCATTGAAAAATTCTATATTTGGAGTTGCATGGAAAGAGGCACCAGAATCTAAAACCCAAGATTCTATTCTATTATCTAAAGAAAATACAAGAGCATCTTGTGCAACAATACCTGTAACTTTTGCTTCTTCTTTACCTTCATGCTGATTTTCTTCTTTAACCAGCAACCAGCAATATTTCTTTGCATGCCCTATCTTTCCAAACTTCTAGCAGGTTATTCTTCTTCCCTTTCTAGATTTGGATCTACTTCTCATCTTTGACTTAGACCTAGATCTCCCTTGCTTGGTCTTCTCTCTTTGCCTTCCCCTGCTTTCAATACTTAAAGCATTACCTCATGATTCCCCTGTGCTTTTTCTGCGAGTTTTCTCATTCAAGAATACACTAACAACATCATCTACTTTCAGGATATTTGAAGCAGATGCAGTATTACTAACTGCCATTACCAAACTATGCCAACTTTCAGGCAAAGAATATAAAATTAAGCGAGCCTTAATTTCATCATAAAAAACTATTTTGACTGAATTTAACTAATTTACTATTGCATGGAAATCATTTAGATGACTAGATACAGATCTACCTTCCTGCATTTGCAAATTAAATAATTGCTTCATAAGATATACCTTATTCGAAGCTGAGGGATTTTCATATAAACTTGCCAAAGTGTCCATCAACTCTACCGTTGCCTTTGCCTGTGACAAGTTGAAAATCACAGAAGATGCTAGACTCAACCTTATGGATCCTAGAGCCTTTCTATCAAGAACATTCCATTATTCATCTTGTATATATGTGGTCTTGCTTGAAACCCCACCCAATGGTAAGTACAGATCTTTTTGATACATATAATCTTCTATCTGCATCCTCCATAATTGATAATTCTTGCCGTTAAACTTTTCCATTCTTAGTTTACTTTCTTCTGCCATTTCTATACTCTCACTCAAATAGAAACACCTGTGAGTGACTTGTAATCAACACACACTAAACAAATCTGAAACCACCTGTTAGTGAACCCAAGCTTTGATACCACTTCTCATGATCTAGAACAAGCATAATTGATTACTCTTGTAAGCAACTAAACACGGAATTAAAACTAAAATCACAAGTAACTAGAAATCAGAATCAACAAAGAATAAGAGATACAAGAAATAATGAAAACTTGTATTAAACTCTTCCAGAAAGAAATACAATTGAAGAAATCTCTCTTTCTTCCACACCTCTCAGATGTACAGATCTCTTTCCCTCAAGAGTTCTCTCTCACAATTACAAACACAATTCAGCTACTTGAATTGTCTACTTTACACCTCATAAAAGCTATGAAGATCTATCCCTTATTATATATAATTAGGGATCATGAGCTATGCATTCTCCACCATTAGAAACACCTCCTAATCAAACGCTCAAATCAGTCCTGCTAAAGATAGAGACGCAGACTCAATATTAACACTTAATCTTATCATGCAAACATTTTATTCATCCCATGAAAATAGACTTCTGGAATGCACAGGTGACCGACATCGGTCCCTATCTGCATGGACATGACCGACATCGGCCGATCCATAACCGACGTCGACAGCCTCCAGTCAATCCATGACCAACGTCGGTGACTGTGTAAATACATCAACCTTGCACTCGCTCATCAGGTGAAGCTTTTAGCTCCACAACTCAACATTAATCTTAAGAGAAATCTACATAAAGTATTGGTTTGGTGTGTGTGGGTCATCAATGTGACCTATGTTACTTCAAGCATACCACTTTGGCTTGAATTCAAATTGAATTAGTGTGATTATGCATATTTATGGTAGAAAGTTTTTGTATTTTAATTCCCATATGTGGATATCGTGTTGTTGTGTCATCTTATCATATAATGCAGTGGATCGCAAGTAAAATCAACATAAATAATTGTATGGATGTGCAAAGCTCACATTATGACTTATATTACTAAATTCATAGTATTTTCATAAACTAGGTAGAAATAGGGTCATCATAAACAAATGTGCCTTAAATTTTTTACATTTACCTTATCACAACTGAATATAATATTATGTGTCTCTTTTAACTAATAAGAAACCTAATTACAAGTAAAATTGACATAAAGAAGTGGTTGAGTATGCATGGGTCATCAATGCAACCTATATTTCCTATCAACATCATTTTCACATAAATTGAAATTCAATTGAGGTGACCACCCACATACTTTTCTTTCAATGTATTTATTAATCATCACCAAAATAAAAGTTCATTGCTAGCAGGGTTTGACATTTTAGCCATTTACTGATAATTTTGTAATTGTCTCATGTTTAGCTTGTTTTGATATTACGTGTTGTCAATCCTTTACCTTTTGTTTGTTATAGGTAAACTTCTATAGATCAAAATTTCTTACAACATCAATACTTTCCTTCTAATTTTATGGGAATGGTTAGAAATTCCGTGTAAAAACATCGCTTATAATAAAATCTTTTTATTTTTGAATTTTGTCGTAACTTCCTTCTAATTTTTTAGAAATCACTAAATTTTTAAATTGTCTAACGAGCCCACAAACAATTTGCTAAGGCCAACGTTGACTATATAAATGCTAACTTTAATAAGACCTATGCTCTTCCACGAAATGTTACGTCTATATCATGACGAGCTGTGATTTTCTATGTAATCTTTCTCGTCCTGGTTGCGTTTGGAGAATGCGATAGCACTGATGAAACAAGTGGAAACTTACAGGCATTACAGATAGCAGCTGGTGTATATGATTGGCCAGCAAAATGCCTACAACGTCATATCACAAGCATTATTTGCTATAAGCATGGGAACTGATGGCTATGGCAAAGATAATTATATAAATAATCTAAACATAAAAAAATATAGCGTTGCACGGTTCCAGGATCATCTTATCCAGTATCCCTGTGGATCATCTTAAATGTTCTCTTAGCCAATGTAATGTTTATAATTTTTTCTTACTTTTTTTTTTCCCCAAATTCTGAGCAATATATTTGAAGTCATTTTCGAACAAGCTGTGCAAAATGAGGGCGGTACAAGACTCGGTATTATTGGGTTGTTTGCCTTAACAAATTACTATGCACAACCTAATCCGTGGACTGAGGATTTGAATGACATTGCGAGTTCATTCAATATCAAAATAACGTTTTTAGCAGAGAATGCGAATCTGAACGTTGCCAATCTTCGAATTGGATATTTAGATATATACGATAAGTTGTATGACATCATTTAGTATCCCAGTCAATACGGTAACGTTTCTACTTGCCAGTCCCTTCAGCACTCTAATGTGAACATGTCAATTTCTTTTAAATACGACAATATCTTTCAAGTAACAGCATAAGAACTGTTATATGTGTTATTCGTAATGATGGATCGAGATGTGATCTGGACATCGATCAGAAGTTTCTTCATACGGTTTATTCAAAAGTCTCTTTTATACTTACTATCAACTGTGGAAGCACAAAATCTCTCGCAGCATATGAAAGTTTTGTGGCAGGTTTTGGAGAAGCTAGGAAGGGTTGCTGTGGAACAAGGAGAGCCCAACTTGTCCTCACGCATCAAAATATGTATTTTGGGACAACCTGGCATCGAAACAAAAGGCTGACACTAGACCTGTTATATATGCAGTCCATTGAAATAAATATTGGCCGAGTTTCACTGATTACCTGTAATAAATACTTGTTTATTAGTTGATGGACAAATTAAGATTTCTTATGATCTATACATGTTTATTAGTTAATTCGTTCACTGTCAACTAATTAGAACCAGGTGATATATATATATATATATATATATATATAAGCTAGCTAAACAAACAGTACTCAATTCATATGCCACCAATATTTATTAATCCTCCCGAGAGGCAGGTAATATAGGGTTTAGTTTCTTAATTAGTAGCTTTTAGTAATATTCAATTGGTTTGGCTTTGGCTATTTTAATGGCTTGCATTTTTTTTTTTTTTTTTTTTAAATTTTATTTTAAAATATACTTTCACTCTTTACTGGAGAGTATTCTCTATATTATGGAATTATCTATTGAATGGTTAAAATTTTTAAATAAAATATATATAAATATAACTATTATTAATATAGATTCTTACGGTAATGTTGTTCAATTAATGTGGAGTTAATGTATTTGCATTTTAACAGATTATTATGTATTCAATTTTCACTTTATATTCGGCTCAACCAAAACATAAAGTTTGAGGAATGAAAGAAACTTAAATATTTTTAATTAATTTTTTTGGGTCTACGTGTAGTCTTCAGTGTCTCTACTCTGAGTTGAAATTTAACTCTAAAGGGATTTGTGATATTTTAATGTTCATAATTTTCCACGTTTATTACTGATAATAGTCTCTTCTTTATGTTTTCGTACTTGTCATAGATGAAGTAGTTTATTGTCCTATTTCGATATTAATAGGTTGAATGCCAGAAGTTATAATATATCATGAATCTGCGAGTGTAAAGGTTTAATATGGAACTTTACATCATCAATTAGGTAAAGATTCCATCTAAAATGATGTGCATATTCTAAAAAAAATGCAATTTCGATAAAATGATCAGAAATATCATGAATGGGGAAGATGATAGACACTTCAGGAAACCTAGTGGATTCTATGTTTGTATACGCTGTTGGTTATGAAATTGGACTCAAACTGAAACAAAATTATTCCTATAACTATTTTTAATCCCTTCAAAGAGAAATTCCACCTTCTCGCTTCTCCCTTGACAATCTCTACAATTTACATATATTTATTATAAACATTGAATATATATATATATATATATATATATATATATATATATATATATATATATATATATATATATATATATATATATAAAATACTTATTTCAACAAAATCAGTTGATGACAATTTTATTTTTAACAATTATATTAATTATTTTACTTTATATAAATAAACTTAAATGTCTTGTTTCTTTTTTTAAATAAGAAAATAAATTTATTTATTAGATATACAATTTATTTCCATTATCTCATATTATATTATTTACTTTGAATAATAGTATTAAATAAGATATTTAATTTAATTTATTTTTTATTTTATTGTTTACTTTTAATAAATTTATTAAATAAGACATTTTCCTTTGTTTCAAGTTTTATCATAGTATTTTTCATATTTTTGCTTCCAATTATCTTTTTATTATATTATCTATCATATTATTTAACAATTTTTTACATCAATTTTTTTTGCTTCTAATTTTTTATTTTTATATTATTTTATATTATATTATATAATAAATTTATTATGTCATATTTTCACTTTTATTTATTTTTTTATTATATTATTTGTTTTTACAAAAAATTATAATGACCCATTTATTTTTCCAAATGATAAATGATAATGACTATATTAGATAATTATTTTCATAATATAATTATAAAACCTTTGAAGTTATTGCATAGTATTAAAGGTTTAGTTATTTTGGATGGGAAAAAAGAAAATAGTGATGAGAGCCTTTGTTCATCTAACTCAAATGGAGCAAAATAAGGAAACACTATGGAAGAGAGATGATAATATAGATCAGTCATTCATGATATTGTGCACATGATAAATTTGTACATTATAATTAAATCATTATTTATATTATTGGATCACAAGTTGAAAAGTTTTCCAAAAGAGAGAAACTTGTAGAAATGAAGTTATGGGCACCAACATGAAAGCCTATATGTTGTAGAAACCCCAAAAAATAAAATGAATGTGTATATGTTACAATTCATCCTAATGTTATTACAATAGATACCACTATATTTGTCCCATCATCATGTGCACTATAAAGTTTGTAATAGCCTTGTTCTCCCCACTATTTACTCCATAAATTCTTTATGATCCAATTAGGATTAATTTCAAGGCTTACTGATGTGAAGCGTCTCTCTTAATATCCCACCAACAACCTTCCATGGTTCTTCAACCCCTTGGTGGAAATTCTATGGCACAAAAATACTCTAGTAAAATAATAAAATACATATGGACTTCTGGACACAAATTTCCAACCAATTTTCCAATATAATTTATTTATAATATTAATCATAAGTATATTTTATTCTCATTGATGAAATTTATTTATTGGATTTATTAGAAAAAATTTAGTATTTATTTTTCATTAAATTTATAGTCTTTAAAGGGATAATAGTTGGGATTAAACTTATATTGTCTTTAGAGAGAAAAATGATATTTTTTTATGAGAGAAAATAATAGTAATCTTTATCATCCCTAGTGAGACAAAATTGATATTTTATTTTGAGAAACAAAATCAATGTTACTAAATTATTTTTATAGATACAATTGTTTGAGATAATAATTAGAGATGCCCACTTCGAAACAATACAAAAAATTTCATGTTTCAATTTGAAATGATTTGATTAAATATTGTCTCTAATTTTGTCTCAAATAATCTCTCCTCTTTCTTCTTATAGTGATATCTCCACTAACATAGTTATCAACTTCTCTTTTAATAATTTTGAAAAAGCTTCTTGTATTTGAAATTGTTAATATAATTTATCTTCTTCCAAGTAATTTTATGACTCTATTTCCATACAAAACCCACAAATATCATATAATTTATTTTAACTAAAATAAAAATAAAACTTCCAACCAATACTATATGTCTAGTAAATACTTAATAAAAAAAAAATAATAAATAAATTAAAATTATTGTTATTTTTTAATATGAAAAATTATTCATTTTATTTAAATAATATTGAATCAAATTAATTATACAATTCTTTCCATTTGAAATATCTTTAAACATCTTTCTCTTCCCTTTTATTTTATTATATTAACACTAATTTTAATTCCTTATAAAACCATTTATGATGCAAAAAGAATAGGCCAACATTTAGAGACCATAAATTTTGACCATTAGCTTAGTTTGAGCTCTTCCACGTGCTAAAATAATCATATTAAAAAGTTGATTTATATCTTAGGTAGTTATCCCTGCATGATAATATTTTTCAATATTTTTTAGAGGCCATACATCATCATTTGAAGGTCTAAAATTATGATTTAATTATTTTTTCCAAGTTTTTTCTATTTTCAAAAATTGTATATTTTTAAGACCAAGCATTAACTTCAATTGAATTTTATCTCATAGTATAATTATAGTGTTTAGGATATTTCAAGAGATTTTTGGGATGTTTGGAGAATTTTTAAAAACAAGCATTTAATTATTTTTGAATTTTGCATATAAACTTTGAGTTAAGGCTTATTTAAGCATGTTTTGGGTTTATAATTAGAGAAATTCATTCAGTATGAATAAATACAAGTTATTGTCTAAAATTTTGGCCTATTGGTAATTATATTTGTCTTGATAGTTTTTATTTGTGTTATCTGGTATCAAAGCAAGTTTGAATATTGGAGGAGTAAAGAATGGTAAAAGGATGAGGAGGTATGGCACAAATGAATTGAAATATAAAAGAAATATAGAGGCAAGCTCAATAATTAATAGAAGTTATCACCAATTAGAGCAGACGACAAGGTGGTGACAAGGAGGACATAGATCGTGATGAAGAAGTTTAGTAATAAGAAGAATAAGAGAAACCACCATCGATGGAAGAGAGGATGATTCAAGATTTAGAATGAAAAATGAAGGAATCAAGGTTGATGTTCTCAATTATGAAGGAAATTTAAAACTAGAAGATTTCATAGATTAGATGAATAGCATGGAGAAGTTCTTCGAGTGGAAGACTATGAGAGAAGACAGAAAGGTCAATTTTGTAAGCATAAAATTGAAAGGTCATGTAATGATTTGGGTGGATCAAATATAGAAAGAGAGATATAAAAAAGGTAAAGAGAAGATTAATTCATGGAAAAAGATGAATAAGATGCTGAGAGAAAAATTTCTTCCTGTGGACTATACACAAACCCTATATAGAGGACTTCAAAATTTTAGACAAAAAGATCATAGTATAAAAGAGTTTACAGATGAATTTTATAAGATTTATATACAAGTAGAACATGATGAAACGTAAGATAAAATGGCTAAAAGGTATGAAAATTGTTTGAAATTTTCTATTCAAGATAAATTAAGCATACATAGAATATATAACATGGAGGAGGGTTATCAATTAGATTTTAAGGCAAAAAAAAATGAAATAGATAAAATTTTGGAAGGATAACTCTTGGTCTAAAAAGAGGTGGATCCCCTCCAATAAGGGCATGAGGTGGGTTTAATACAACTAGAGGTGTATTTATTACCAATAACGGTGAATCATCACATTATGTAGAAAGGAAAAATGATAATAGGCAAGGGTTTTAATACCAAGAAAGATGAAGAGGATTTAAGAGAGGACAAGGATATGGGGGTGATAGAGGATAGTTTTTCAATCAGCATAGATATTATGTCTATTATAAATGTGAGAAGGGCATAGAGAATTTGAGTGTCCACACTATCAACATCAAGAAAGGAGACAAGAAGATCATCCAATAGAAAATCTAGTTTAGGCTAAAATAGAAGAGTAAAATATAGAAGTTACATAAACAGCTGCTGGAGATAGTCTCATGATGAGAAGAACTATGATCACTTCATGGAAGGAACAAGTGAAGCACAAATAAGCTGGTGATACATGGATACAATCAAATATTTTTGAAAAAGATCTACATTGGATGAAAAGTTATGTAGTGTAATTATAGATGATGGCAATTGTCAAAATATGGTTTATAAATAAATGATTAAAAAACTAAATCTACAATGTGAAAAACATTCCAATCCTTATCATATTTCATATTTTAAGAAAGGAAATGAAGTTATAGTAGATAAAAGGTGATTAATCATGTTTTCTATAGGAAAGAGTTATAATGGTGAAATATGGTGTGACATTATTTTTATAGATGCATGTCATGTGTTATTAGAAAGACCATGACAATTTGATAGGAAATTAATTCATGATGGAACAAAGAATATGTACATTTTATATAAAGGTGGTACAAATGTAGTTTTGTTACCTCTTAAAGAGGAAGAAAAGATAAAAATCATTCTCTCTACTAAATAATTTATCGAAGATATGAAGGTACAAGGTTGTTGCTATGTATTAATAGGAAAGAATGAAAAAATAAAAAAGGTGTCAATACCAATAGCAGTAATAAGAGTATTGATAAAGTATGTAGATTTTATGCCTAATGATTTAACATATGCTTTACCACTGAAGAGAGATATTCAACATCACATTGATTTGATTCCAAGATGAGCTCTACCTAATCAAGTAGCTTATAGGATAGATTTAATAAAACATGCAAAATTAAATAAACATGTTACTCAATTGTTAATAAAGAAGGTTATAAGTTAAAGTATGAGTTCATGTTCAACACAAGCATTGCTAACTCTAAATAAATATAAAGGATGGAGAATGTGTGTGGATAAGAAAAAAACTAATAAAATTACAATAAAATATAGGTTTCCTATACCTCATTAGATGATATGATGGATGTACATGCAAGAGAAACATATTTTATCAAGATTGATCTGAAGAGTGGTTATTATCATATTCAAATTTGTGAAGAAGATGAGTAAAAAAATGTATTCAAGACTAGGGATGGCTTATATGAGTAAATAGTGATTCCATTTAGACTATCTATAGCACCTAACACATTGATGGCAGTGATGAATATAGTTTTACCTAAATATATTGGTAATTTATTAATGATATTTTTATATTCAGTAAGACTAATGAATAACAACAACATTTGAGAATGGTAATAGATTTGTTAAGAAAAGAGAAGTATGCAAATTGAAAAAAGTTTAGGTTTATACAGAATAATTTAGTGTTTTTTGGATTTATAGTTTTAGTAGATGGTGTGAAAATGAATGAAAAAAATGATAAAAGCAATTGTTAAGTGGCCTATTCCAAAAAACATTACAAAGATTAGAATTTTTTATGATTTAGGAAATTTCTACAAAAAAATTATTAAAAATTTTAGTAGTATTATGGTACCAATAATAGATTACATGAAAGAGAAAGAATTTGTATGGACAAGAGAAGGCAAAGAAAGAAAGAAATTTTTAAAGAAGAAGATTACAGAAAGGCCAATTTGACCATTACTAGATTTTAACAAAGTGTTTGAGGTTGATTGTGATGCTTCATTTATGGGAATTGGTGTTGTGATGAGTCAAGAAAGAAAGCCAATAGTATATTTTACTGATAAATTTAATGAGATAAGAGGAAAGTATTCTACTTATGATGTTTAATTTTATGCAATTGTATAAGCATACAAATATTTGAGGCATTATTTGGGGCCAAAAAAAATTATACTATTTATACATCATGAGTCTTTGAATTATGTGAATACATAAAAAATGATGATTAATAAGAATGTAAAGTGGGTTTATTTCTGACATGAGTATACTTTTGTGTATAAATATAAATAAAAAACATAGAATCATGTAGTTGATACATTGACCAAGAGAGTAGTGATACTAACTACTATGGTGAGTGAAGTAGTTGGATTTGAAACTATTAAAGAATTATATGATATTGATCCATATTTTATCAAGGTAGTTGAGAAGTGCAAAAATCCATTGACAGGTGGGACAAATGGTATTCATAATGAGTATCTTATATAAAAAGGTTATCTCTTCAAAGAGAAACAATTATGCATTTTAGTTGGGTCTCCACAAAATAATATAATAAGAGAATTACATAGTGGTGGTTTCATTGAATATTTTCATAAGATGAAGATAATATCTTTGGTGGAGAAAAAATTGTTTTGGTTGAAGATTAAGAGATGTGACAAGGTATGTTTTAAGGTGTAAAATATGCCAGGTGGCTAAAGGACATGCATAAAATACTGGATTATATATGCTATTATTACTTTCAAGAGGAGCACGAATAGATTTGAGTATGGAATTTGTGTTGGGATTGTCAAACACCCAAATAGATAATGACTCAATTTTTTTTTTTATAGATATATTTTTAAAAATAATTCATTTCATTGCATATAAGAAAACTAATTTTGCCACTAGAGTTGTAGAATTTTTTTTATGGATATTGTGATATTGCATGGTGTTCTACAAATTATTATTTTAGATAAAACACAAAATTTTAATGTCATTTTTGGAGAACTTTATGGAATAATATGGGTATTAAGCTACAATTCAGTAGTGCATACCACACGCAAAAGGATGGAGAGACAGAAGTTGTGAATATGAGCTGGGGAAATTTATTGAGATGCATAGTGGGAGAAAATCTCAAGTAATGGGACTTAGCTTTAACACAACCTAATTTTGGATATAATAGTTCAGTGAATAGATCAATATAAAAGTCACATTTTCAAATTATTTATGGGAGAAATCCTATGAGTATTTTATATTTGGTACAATTACCAATTGTAGATGGAATTAGTGATGATGTAAAAGTGTTTGTAGAGCATACATAGTAGTTGCTAGAGGGAGTAAAAATAAAGTTGGAGGAGAGTAATGAGAATTATAAAGCAACAAAAAATGTCAAAAAAAGATTCAAGGTATTTGAAGAAGGAGAATTGTTAATGGTTTACTTGAGGAAAGAAAATTTTCTAAAAGACACATACAACAAGTTGAAGTACAAAAAAATTGTACCATATAGAATTGTGAATAAAATCAATGATGATGAATATGAGATGATTTTACCATAGAATTTTGATATATCTCTAGTATTTAATTTTCATATTTATATGAATTCCATAGAGAATATGGGAAAGATGATGAAGATGATAAATAAATTGAAAACAACAGGGTCCAAAGAAGAAGAAAGAAAAAATAATGCAAATTTTGGATATGAAGACAATAAGCACAAAACAAGGTAATTACAACATGCATTTGGTGTAATGGGAAGGATTGTAGCAAGAAGACAACACTTGGATTAATGAATGGGAGCAGAAGAAGATTTACAAGGAAAAATAGCAGCAGTATAATTAGGGCAACTCACAGGAGCTGAGTTGTTTTTAACTAGAGGAGAATGATGTAAAAAATAGAGGCCAACCTTCTAGATGCCATAACTTTTGACTCATAGATCCGTTTGAGCTCTTCTATGCACCAAAATGACCACATAAAAAATTTAGTTGTTTTCCTATCCAATTCCACTTGCTTAAAAATATTTTAGATATTTTTAATAGACCATATGTCATCATCTAAGGGTATGAAATTATGATTTAATTATCTTTTAGAGTTTTTTTTCTATTTTTAGAAATTATATATTTTTAGGACCAAACGTTAATTTTAGTTGAATTTCATCCCATAGTCTAATTATAGTGTTTATGATATTGTAGATTTTTTTTTAGATAAGCTGGGAGTTTTTAAAAATAAACCTTTTTTTTTAATATATATATTTATTTTAGTTTTTTTTTAAATTTTGCATGTAAACTCTAATTTCTGTGTTGAGGCTTATTGAATCATGATTTAGGTTTGTAAATAAGAGAATTTATTTAATATGAATCAATATAAATTATTGTTTTGAATCTTGACTTATTGATAATTAAATTTATCTTGATAGTTTTCAGTTTCATATAGTGTTGACTTGAGGGCTTTTTCTAGTTTTCTTCTTCTTCTCTCTTTCCATTCATAGTTCACAATTTTTTAAACAATAGTTTTGTACAATTTTTTTAAAATATCATTAATGTAAATTGATCATGTTGATGAATATAATTTCATTTCATTCATTGGCATGTGTTATTTGTGGCATGATTTTTTTAAATCATTAAATTAATAAAATTTAAATATTTTTTAATTTTAGATAAACTTAACAACAATTATATAAAATCGTTTTCTTTATTTTCTAAAGCAACAAGCATTTTAGTTTTAAAAAACATGGTAGCAATCATATTAAAAACCAAGAGCATCTATCTGTAGGTAAAATATTATATTGGAAAAAAAAATATATTAAAATCAAATTAAATATTAATTTATTAATCTTCCAAAATATATCTAAAATGGTACTGCTTAATTAATTTAAGTTATTTTTGTATCAAATATGGATAACTATTTTTGGATTGGAATTATGATTATTTTGGATATAAGATGGAGGTCCAAATTTCTCTTACAAGGATCACCTATAATTACAACTGATCTTGCTAATATTACTGAAGGGACGTTATTGTTAACATCACCAACATCATTAAAAGCTCCAATTATTTGTGCATCTCCAACAACCACTACTGGTCTAACATGCCCTTAAAAATTTAAACCTAAATAGAACTAAACACTACCAAACATCTTAACCAATGCACCCACATCTTATTAACATAACCAATTAAAATGTTTTATTACACAAAAATTAACCATAAAAACACAACAATAATAATTTAATCTAAATATTATATGTAATTACCATAGAATTTTAATATAAAAATAAGGATTGGTACCTGTTCCTTTACTTATATTTTTTTATGACTATTCTTACATATATTATGATCGTACAATTATTTATTTACTCAATACCCGGATTTGAATATCGTCTTCATCCATTAGTTTTTTGATAATTTCTGGACATTATGGGTGTTAAAATATATTCAGTTGAAGAGCCTTCTTGAATACGTCATTAGCAATAATGTTAAAGGTTGGAGTTGTGGGCGTAGACGCTGTCTCAGAACATATATTTCGATGCATCGGGACAAGTTGCACTGTTCGTGTTGTTAATTACCGCTAACTCCTACAGACCTGATCCACAGCAACCTTTTCTTGCTTCTTTAAAGCCTTCCACATGATAGCAATATTTATTGTAAAGTTCAACAGACTTTATTGGTGGAACCAAAACACAATAAACAATGTTTACAAAATAGCAATATTTATTGTTACCATATTTAGTGGGGTTGTTGATTGTTATACGGTGTCTCATATATATCTATATAAGCAATTCGAAGTCCCGGGAAATTGAGATTCATCTTCTATATCAAAGCCACGTTCTTTTCATTGAAATACGTTACAGCCTCATTCATCCCTCATCGCATGCGTCATTCAACATATCATGCAAAGTAATTTGTGACGGGCAACACCCAAAAGGAATAAGCCCTATGATAGCAATCCTAGTTGCGCCTTCATTACAAACATTCTGTTCAAAAACCATTTCAATTGTAATTCCATTAATTTTTTATAATGAAAGAATAACTCTTACTTTATAATTAATCGAGATGAACCGTCAATCGAACTCGGGCCCCGAAGGAAAGTCAACAGCAGTTGCATTCAATTTAAATGTCATTAAACACACGGAAACACTATAAAGTAATTGCTCGACTGGTGTTAACGTAGACTTTTTAACACTTTTTAGGTGTTCAAGCCACCAGTTTTTTAATTTAAAAGATTAATATATTTATTTTATAAATAGTTTATAGTTCGATTCTGTAAATGATGGTAAAAATATTTTACTATATTATTAATTTAAGTATAAATTTTATAATTGAAAATAATATTATAAAAAAAAATTAATATTAAGTGAAAAAATTTTAACATTTTTTGTGTGTTAATGTTTATCTACAACATATTTTTAATGTAAAATCTTAAGTATATATATATATTAATATCACATAAATATGTAATAAGTTGTGTTCCAACAATATAAATAAATGATGACAGAAATGTCTTGTCAGAGCATCTACCTAAATATAAATTCCATTACATATTATAAAAAATTGTGTTAAGATTTATTTACACCAATTATTTTAAATAAAATATTAAAAATATACATCTTAATATTTAGAAAAATATTTAAAAAATTATAATATAAAAATAGAAATTATGATAAAAATGTCTTTACCACAATATGTACCAAAATACAAATTCCATTAAATACTTTAAAAAAATCTTAACACTAAAATTATGTTGGCATACAAAATTACTGGAAAAGATATAGATGTATACCCCTTCAATTGAAAAAACAATATCACTGATATATAGAAACCTTAGACAAGACATCCATTAACATCACTCAATATGAACATACTAACTATTTATGGTTTACCCGTTTTACCTGTATAAATCCACTTAGAGACCATTGAAGAAAATCCTTGAACTGTTCAATGCTGTATTTTTTCCTAGTTACAGGATTTATAAAATAATTATTGATAAAGTCATTAGCTCCCATGCTTATAGCAAATAATGCTTCTGATACTATCCTGCTCACATTTTGCTGAAAAATCATATCAGCAAGCTATGATCGGTAATACAAATCATGTCTGTTATTAATTTTCCATTTGCAAAACCCCCAGTTGGTCGACCATTCAAGAAATGGTTAGAAACTCAAGATGAACTGGAGTTAATTTCTCCACTCCTCATGCATGCAGCAGTGAACAATCAGTTAGAGATCAGTCAGTTATCAAATAGTTAGTTAAACTGTTAGAGAAGTAGTTCACATTCAGTTAGGTAACTGACAGTTAGAGATCAACTAGTTTAAGCTGTTAACAATCAGTTAGTTAAGCAGTTAGAAGATTAGTTAAAGATCAGTTAAGCAATTAGTTTATTTTCAATTATTTTTGGATTCAAATCTATTTAAAGACACCTTGGGCGCAGCATTGTAAGAAAGGAAAAAAGAAGATCAATAAAATTCTTTTTTGAGGAATTGCAGTAGCAATCTAGGTGTTTTCTTCTTTTTGCATGCTCTCTTTATTTCTACAAATTGGTATCAGAGCCTGGTTAGGAAAGAAGCCAAGGAAAGCCATGTAAGGAGAAGCACAGATTGGAGAAGTATGCAATAAGAAGAAGCGCATAGTAGTCGCAGTCCAATGGGTGAAGGAAGAGCCAGTAAGGAGCGCAACAACCGACATTGGCAAACAAACTGACGTCGACCGACTCCAAGACCGACATCGGCAAGGCAACCGACGTCGGCACTATTTCTGACCAATCTCTGCAAACCAACCAATGTTAGTGACTGTGTTTTGAAATAACAAACTAGAAAGCCATCTCAGTGTGAGACATGGTAGCAAATGACAATATTTCTCAGCCTCAAATTCCCATTTTTCATGGTAATAATTATGATTTTTGGGCAATTAAGATGAAAACATTATTTTGCTCACAAGAAGTTTGGGATTTGGTAGAGAGTGGTTTTGTATAACCGCAGGATGAGGCAGCCCATTTGGCATTAAATCGAGCAAAAAAAGATGAGCTTAAAGAGATCCAAAAAAAAGATGCAAAAGCTTTATTTATAATCCAACAAGGATTGGATGAATCTATATTTTCTAGAGTTGTAGTAGCAACGAGATCTAGAGAGGCATGGAAAATCATGGAGACTACCTATAAGGTAATACAAAGGTAAAAATTGCTAAATTGCAATCTCTTAGGAGAAGTTTTGAAAATTTGCAGATGAATGATTCAGATTCAATAGACCAGTTTATAGGTCAAGTGTTGAATATAGTTAATCAAATTAGATCTAATGGAAAAACTATAATGGATCGGAAGATTATAGAAAAGATACTCAAAAGTTTACCCAGTAAATTTGATGCAATAGTTGTAGCTATTAAAGAAACCAAAGATTTGGAACAATTATCTGTAGATGAATTAATGGGTTCTTTGCTAACACATGAATCTAGAATGAATAGGAATAACAACACTTCTCTTGAGAATGCTTTCAAGTCACATGTATCATTTGGCAGAGGAAGAAGAAGAGCAAGGTCAAACTTTAGAGGAAGAGGCAGAGGCAGAACTAGAAGGAACAATTCTAATCAAAGTGAAAATAGTAATCAAAACTACAGCAGTAAAAGACATGGCAACAATCACTTCTAGCAAAGTTCACAGAGGTTTGATAAATCTAATTTTCAATGTTATTACTACAAAAAATATGGTCATTATGCAAGTGACTGCAGAAGTAAACAAGGATATGTGTACAAGCAAAATTGCTAATTACACAGGGGAATCTAGTTCTAATCCAAGTGAATCTAGTTCTAATCCTAGAAGCTTATTTCTTACTTGTAATGTTACTCAAGAAAAGGCTAGAGATATTTGGTTCTTAGATAGTGGATGTAGTAATCATATGATAGGGAATAAATTTTTTTTGCTAGTCTTGATGATTCTATAAAATTAGAAGTGAAATTATGAAATGATATCATAGTGGATGTAATGGGTAAAGGTGTAATAAATGTTTTGGCAAAGAATGGTGAAATAAGGTTTATACTTGATGTTTATTTTGCACCTAGACTAAAACATAATCTTATGAGTATTGGAAATTTAGTACAGAAAGGTTATAGAGTATCTTTTATGGATAATGTTTGCATAATACTGGACAAGTTTCCAAGTGACAGGTTGATAGGAAATGTGGAGATAACTAAGAATCAGATGTTCCCTCTTCGAATTCAGTGCATCCAAGGAGAAGAGGAAGCCCACTTCAAAACCATGCATCTAGACCAATCATGGCTATGGCACTTAAGGTATGGACATTTACATTTTGGAGGTTTGAATGTGTTACAGAAGAAAAATATGGTGAAGGGTTTACCACCAATAGAAAAGCTAGGAATTTCATGTCATAGTTGTATTCTGGCAAAGCAGCATAGAGAGAGCTTTCATGTAGGAGCCTCATATAGAGCAAAGGTAATATTGGAGCTAGTCCATAGTGATTTATATGGACCAATGCAAACTACATCATTTGGAGGTAGTACTTATTTTCCAACCTTCATTGATGACTTTAGCAAAAACACATGGATATATTTTCTCAAAAATAAGTCTAAAGCCTTTGGAATGTCTAAAGAATTCAAGGCAATGGTTGAAAATTAGAGTAGCCATTACATCAAGGTACTTAGATCAGATAGAGGAGGTGAATATATGTCTAATCAATTTCAAGATTTTTGTAGATATCATGGCATCAAAAGGCAATTGACTACAAGGTACACACCACAGCAAAATGGTGTAGTAGAAAGAAAGAATAGAACAATCATGGAGATGGATAGAAGCATGTTGAAGGCCAAACTCTTGTCAAATGAATATTGGGCAGAAACAGTAGCATGTGTAGTGTATATTCTGAACAGAATCCCAACAAAGAGTGTCAGAGATCGAATTCCACAAGAAGCATGGAGTGGTAAGAAACATAGTGTACATTATTTCTGAATTTTTGGTTGTATAGCATCTTCTCTTACACCATCTAAATTGAGAATAAAAATTGATAGAGGTGAGAAATGCATTTTTATTGGCTATAGTGAAGAATCAAAGGCTTATAAGTTGTATAACCCTATTTCAAAGCAAGTGATTATTAGCAGAGATGTTGAATTTAAGGAAGAAGAAGCATGGGATGGTAGCACCATCACAATCGGAGCATCAATTCCACAAATTGAAGAAGAATTTGAAGAACAAAATATGCAAGGAGATCAATCCTCTCCACAAGTAGGAACTAGCACTCCAATAAGAACACCTAGGAGGTATGAACAAGGTGAATCATCAGGTCATGCATGTCACCCTACTCCAAATTCACAAGTAAGTGATGAATCAGATCCAACTCTTGCCACTTTAAGATCAAGAATTAAAGGTAAGAAAATGAGAAACTTGAATGAGATTTATAATCAAGAAGAAGAGAAATTAGATTTGGTTTCAAATTTTGCTCTTTTCACTCATGATCCCATGTATTATGAAGAAGCAGTTATTGAGGAACATTGGATAAAAGCAATGGATGAAGAAATGAATGCCATTGAAAGAAGTCAAACATGGGATCTAACTATTCTACTTGAAGGTAAGGATTGTATAGGAGTCAAATAGGTTTATAAGACTAAATTCGATGCAGATGGAAATGTTGAAAAGCACAACGCATGGTTAGTAGAAAAAGGTTTTGCATAAGAACATGGAGTTGATTATAATGAAACATTTGCTCCAATTGCTAGACTGGATACTATTAGAAAGGTTTTAGCAATAGCTGCTCAAAATAATTGGTATGTATATCAAATGGATGTAAAATCAACTTTCTTGAATGGTTTCTTGGATGAAGAAGTGTATGTGAAACAGCCCATAGGTTATGAAGTACAAGGACATGAAGAAAAAGTCTATAGATTGAATAAGGCCGTTTATGGTCTCAAGCAAGCACCAAGATCTTGGTATACCAGGATTGATTCATATATGACAAACAATGGATTCAATAGAAGCAATAGTGACCCTACTTTGTACACAAAAATCAACAAAGAAGGTCAAATTTTTATTGTGTTTATATTTTGATGATTTGATTTTCACTAGAAATTTATCTATAGACACTTTTATATCAGTAATGAAGAAAGAATTTGAAATGACAGATTTGGGATTAATGAACTATTTTTTGGGAATAGAAGTTTTACAATCAGAGAAAGGAATATTTATTTGTCAAACTAAATATGCAAAGGATGTGTTAAAGAGATTTAAGATGCTGAATTGTAAACCAGCACCTACACCAATTGCTACAAGGACCAAACTTAGCAAAAAAGACCAAGGGTCTAATGTTGATTCTACAACATTCAAAAGACTAGTTGATTCTTACATCTACAAGACCAGACATCATATATGGGGTTAGTTTAATTTCAAGATTCATGGAGTCACTGAAAGACTCACATTGGCAAGTTGGAAAGAGAATATTGAGATATGTGGGAGGAACTACTGAATATGGAATTTAATATTCCACAACTAATGATTTTAGTTTGATTGCTTTTATAGATAGTGATTTTGTAGGTAGCGTTGATGACAGGAAGAGTACTTCTGCACATGCCTTTCTTTTAGGCACAGGTGTGATCACATGGGCATCCAAAAAGCAACCTATAGTGACACTTTCATCAGTGAAAATAGAGTATGTAGCAGCCACATCAGCAGCATGTCAAGCAACTTCGATGAGAATAATATTGAAAGATTTATTACAAACACAAAAAGAGTCAACACCAATCTTTTGTGACAACAAACCAACAATTACATTATCGAAAAATCATGTTTTTCACAAGAGGAGCAAGCACATTGATACAATATTTCATTTTATCAGAGAGTTAGTGAACAATGGAGAAATCCATCTGGAATTCTACAGATCTAAAGATCAATTGGCAAATATATTTACAAAGGCATTAGAAAAGGAGACCTTTGATTATTTGAGACAAAATTTAGGCTTTGTAAATGTTGAAGTTATAAGTGGTAGAAATTAAGGGGGAGTGTTAGAAACTCAAGATGAACTAGAGTTAATTTCTCCACTCCTCATGCATGTAGTAGTGAACAATCGGTTAGAGATCAATCAGTTATCAAATAGTTAGTTAAACTATTAGAGAAGTATTTCACATTCAATTAGTTAACTGATAGTTAGAGATAAGTTAGTTTAAGCTATTAACAATCAATTAGTTAAGCAGTTAGAAGATTAGTTAAGGATCAGTTAAGCAATTAGTTTATTTTCAATTATTTTTGGATTCAAATCTATTTAAGGACAACTTGGGTGCAGCATTGTAAGCAAGGAAAAAAGAAGATCAATAAAATTCTTTTTTGAGGAATTTCAGTAGCAATCTGGGTGTTTTCTTATTTATTTGTTTAAGTTCTTATTTTTTCATGCTCTCTTTATTTCTATATAAATCTCATCCATACAAAGGAAATCTAGATTTAGCGTAGTATCAAGCCCATTGTTGTTACTAGAATCTGTGGTTGAGTCTCCAAATATGTAGAGAGATGAAATTATGACTTTCTATACTGGGTTGTTATGTCGACATGTGATGTAGAAAATTTTAATCCTATGAAAACTATGAAAGCCATCAGAATGTGGAAAATTTTAACAAAACCCTACATTGATAATGGAGATAGGCCAACTACATTTCATTTTGTTGGATTTGCTAGATATTTTAGTTCTGTCAGTCTTTGAAGTCAGGTTTTTACCTTTTCTGACATCTTTTTCATCATTTATAAAGTTGGACATCTCCATTGATTACCAACATTGGTCATCTTAATATTTAAGAATGTACACTGAAGTACGTATCGTCTTGTCCATATCTATATTTCATTGCAGTCAAATTTGAAATGAAAAGAAACCACATATTGCATTGTTGGAGTAACTCATTGACAATTTTAAAAATAAAAATAAAAAAAAGAAAAAAGAAAAAAAAAACTATTTCTTTTTAGGCACTCATTAATTTCATCAATGTTTACTTTAACATGCCATATTTTCTTGTTTCTTTTTAATGGTAAAGATTTGCCCACAACATAAAATAGCTGTCCCATGTTGCCATTACACGTGGGTAGTGTATAGGGCTTCCTTTCATAGGAGTCAAAATGTATTTTAGTTGAAAGCTAAGTTTTCAAAAACAAGTCCTGTTTTTCTATTTTTCCAAATGATTTGATATTTAATTTCATATGCTTAATTAACGACATGTTGAATAAAAGTGGTTTTTCAAACTTTGATTTAAAAACGTGTTACAATTGATATGTACATTTTATAATTTAAATTGTCCATTTAAAAAATAAAAAAATCAATTAGAATAATAATATTTTATTAGTAATTGTAAAAAAAAGGTACAATGTAAAAACTGATAGAGTAATGGAAGTGGAGTTAAAGTGAAGGAAGAGGCTAAAAGAAGTTGGGCGTATTAGATTTTTTTGGGATGTATATGATATTTTTTCTTTATTTTTTTTATAAAGATAAAATGAAGATTTTGAAAAGGATCCTTTTCATATACAAAGGAGAAAAATATAAATCAATTAAATCTCTAATAAAACATTTTTATTAGTGATTTATCAAGATTAAGGATAAAAAACTCAAAAAATACATAACATCCATCAATAAGTTATACTCAACCAATAAACTAATAGTCAATCTATAGCGAAATAAAAACAACTTACAACTCCCTGATCAAGGACAAATAAAAAGTTCTTGGAAACCAACAACCAAATAGATAATCAATAGTAATGTCTATATGAATATTTGTATTTGTCTTTAACATTATCCTTCAATTTAGAACTCCTTATTAATGTATCACTTGGCTGAATCATTTTTTTGGATTTGCTTGTTCTTGACACTAAACCAAATCATCTTCATCTTCTTTTCCTTTGTAAATAACACAATTCTACATTTTTTTATATGTTATTCAAAATAAACAAGAAAATTTTGAATGTTTTGCAACGAGTACACTCCTGAGAAGGAAAATTAGATAACTTATCTCTACAGGTAAACTCAATTAAGGTAGGCTAGCAAAATATTTCCCATTAGGTTCAGATGGACTCCATCCGCTTAGAGAGGAGAAAGAACGAAGAAGCAATTCTGATTGCACAAGAAGATTTACTAGCATTAGGGCACCATGCAAGGAGATTCATATTTTAGATAGCCAAGTGGGACACAACTCATATTACACAGATCACTCCTCTAACTGTTGAACACCTCATGTAGGTGTTGCAATTCAAGATCCACCTTATAATGAACCCAAAAACTATCAAGAATATGAAAATTATCAACATGCCAAGATCTTGAAACAATACTCAGAATTGATTCATGTTGATTGTTTAACATAATTAAAAATCCAAACCATGCTTAAATAATCCTCAAATCAAAATTTAGAATTGACATCCAAAAATTCAAAAAATCTTAAAATCTAAAAAAAATGTCTAGTTTTAGTAGCTAGTATTTATAGTAAGTTTCACATGCAAGCATGCATGGATCCAAAATTTTTCTAAAATAACCTAAATACTAAAATTAGCCCATGGAATGAAATTCAACTTAGTTTGACTTTCAGTTCTTAAAATATACAAATTTTAAAAGTAGAAAATTATTAAAAAAATCATTAAACATTACTTTAAACCCTCAGATGATCATGTTTGGCCTCCAAAAATATATAAATCAAAACTAAGTAGATAGAGTGGCTTAGGACAAAATAATTTTTTTTGATATGATCATTTTGGCATGTGGAAGAGCTCAAACAGAGTTATGAGTAAAAAGTTATACCCTCCAGAAGGTTGACCTATTTTTTCTGCATCATTCTCCTTTAGTTGACAACAACTCAGCTCCTATGAGTTGCGCTAATTATACTGCTACCAATTTTTTATTTCAATCTTATTCAACTCTCATTCTACAATATAAGTGTTGTCTTCTTGATACAATCCCTTTTACTGAACTAAATACCTATTATAATTCTCTTGCCTTGTGCTCACTATCTTCATATCCAAACCCTACACTACCTATTATTTATTCTTATTTGGAACCTACTATACCCAATTTATTTATTCATCTTCATCATCTTGACTATTTTTTCCATGGAATTCATATATATCTGAAATGTTAAATATTGGAGATATATAATTTTTTTGAGATAAACTCACCTGATATGCATTATCATTGATTTTCTTCACAATTTTGCATGGTCCAATCTTATTATACTTCAACTTGTTGGATATGCCTTTTGAAAATATTTCTTTCCTCAGGTAAACCATTACCAACTCTCCTTCTTCAAATACTTTGGATCTTATTCTAAAATTTGCTATTGCTTTATATTTATTATTATTTTCTTGTAACTTTCATCTTACTCCTTACAACTATTGCACATGCTCTAGAAATGCTTTTGCATGATCAATAATTTGATATATAATTGGTAATTGTATCAAATCTAAAATACCCATACGATTTCTCCCATAAATAATTTAAAAATGTGACTTTCTTGTTGATCTATTCATTGAACTATTATATGCAAACTAAACTTGTGGTAAAGCCAAGTCCATTGATTTGGCTTCTCTCCCATTATACATCTCAATAAAATTTTCTATCTCCTATTTACAAATTTTGTCTATGCATCTATTTGTGGGAGATATGTATTACTAAATTGTATCTTAGTAAGCGTCTTCTTCCACAAAGTCCTTTAAAAATGACTTATAAATTTTATGTTCCTATTTGAAGTAATAGTTTTTGGAACACCATGAAATCTAAAAATATCCATAAAAATAATTATGCAACCCTTGTGGCATCATTGGTTTTCTTACATGCAATGAAATGAACCATCATACAAAATCTATCTACAACAATAAAATTTGAATCCTTACCTCTCTGTGTGTTCGGCTATCCTAACATAAAGTCCATAGTCAAATCTATCTATGGTCTTCTAAGAACTAATAATATCATGTATAGTCTAGTATTTTGTTCATATCCTTTAGCCACTTGACATACTCTACACCTTGAAAAATACCTTGTCACATCTCTCTTCATCCTTGCCCAAAAATACTTTTCCTTCACCAAAGCTATTATCTTTGTCTTAACAAAATGTCCACCCAAACCATCACTATGTAATTATCTTATTATATTATCTCATAGAGACCCAACTATAATGCATAATTATATCCCTTTAAAGATATAACCTTCTTGTATAAGATACTCATAATGAATAATATATATCCCACCTGTTAATGGATGCCTTCACTATTAAACTATCTTTCCAAAATATGGATCAGTATCATATAATTCTTTGACAGATTCAAATCTAACTACTTCACTCACCATAGTAGTTAATAACTCTACCCTCATGTTCAATGCATTAGCTACTTGATTTTGTTTTTCTTATTTATGTTTCAACATAAAAGTATACCCTTGCAAAAATGAAACCCACTTTGCATGCCTACTATTCAACTTCTTTTGTGTATTCACATACTTAAAAACCTCATGATCTGTACATAGGATAAACTCCTTAGGAACTAGGTAATGCCTCCAATGTCTTAATGTTTGTATAATTGCATAAAGTTCAAAATCTTAAGTAAAATAATTTGTTCTTACCTTATTTAATTTATCACTAAAATATGTTATTGGCTTTCCTTCTTTACTTAGTATAGCACCAATTCCCATAAATGAAGCATCACAATCAACCTCAAACACTTTGTTAAAATCTTGTGATGCTAAAATTGGTCTTTTTGTAATCTTGTTCTTCAAAATTTTAATCTTTTTTGTATTTGCTCTAGTCCATGAAAATTTTTTCCCTCTCATGCAATATGTTATTGGTGCTACAATACTACAAAAAAATTTAATAATTTTTCTTTAAAAAGTTGCTAAACCATGGAAACTTCTTACCTCTATAATGTTTTTAAGAAAAAGCCACTCAACAATCACCTTTATCTTTACTTCATCTATTTTCCCATCATCTAATCAAACTACAAATCCCAAAAATACTAAACTATTCTACATAAACCTACACTTCTTTAAATTGCATACAAATTCTCAATTGTTAACAAATATATTACCATTCTCAAATGTTGTAAGTTTTCTTCTTTAGTCTTACTGAATATCAAAATATCATCAAAATAAACAAACACAAACTTACCAATATATTAGTGTAGGAATGTATTCATCACCCTCATAAATGTGTTAGGTGCATTGGATAATCCGAATGACATCACCATCCACTCATATAAGCCTTCCATAGTATTGAATGTAGTTTTTCACTCATCCTGTTCATGAATTTGAATATGATAATGACCACTCCTTAAATAAATTTTTGTAAAATATTTTTCTCCTGCAAGAACATCCATCATATCATCTAAATGAGGTATAGAAAACCTATACTTTAGTGTGATTTTATTAATTACTTTACTATCTACACACATTCTCCATCCTCCATCTTTATTTGGAGTTAGCAATGTTGATGTTGCACATGGACTCATACTCTCCCTTATCACTTTTTTCCTTATCAATTCAGTAACTTATCTATTTAGTTTTACATGTTCTCCTGAACTCATCTTATAAGTTGCTTGATTGGGTAGAGTTGATCCTGAAATCAAATCATTGTGATGGTAAATATCTCTCTTTAGTGGTAAGCCATCTGGTAACTCATCAAGTATAACATATAAAAATTATTTAAACACTCTAGCTGCTTCTATCAGTATTGACACCATTTCTATTTCTTCATTCTTTACTACTAGTGCATAATAATAACCTGGTACCTTCATATCTTAGATAATTTTTTTAGTATATAACATGATTTCTATCTTATCTTCCTCTTTAAGAGGTAACAAAACTACCTTTGTACCACTTTTTAAAAAAGTGTATGTGTTCTTTTCTCCATCATGAACTACTTTCTTATGAAATTACCACATTCTCCCCAATAAAATATGACATACATCCATCAAAATAACATCACACCATATTTCATCATTATAACTATTTCCTATAGAAAACTTGATTAAGAACCTTCTATCTAGTGTAATTTCATTTCCTTTATTAAACTATGAAATCCTATAAATATTATAATTCTTTTCACATTACATATTTAGTTTCTCAATCATTTCTTTAGAAACCATATTTTTACAACTACCTCCATCTCTAATTACTTTGCATACCTTTCTACCCAAAGTACATCTTTTTTTAAAAATATTTGATTGTAGCCATGTATCACCAACTTATTTAATCTTCACTTGATCCTTCCTTGGAATGATCATGGTTCTTCTCATCATGATATTCTCTCCAACATCAGTTGGTGTAACTTTATTATTCTAGTCTTCTATTTCAGCCTCAACTAGATTTACTCTTGGCCAATATTTTTACCTTCTTTCTTAATATTGATAGTGTGGAAACTCAAACACTATGTGCCCTTATTCTCGACATATATATAAAATATATATATCTATGTTGATTAAAAAACCATGTTCTATCACCACCATCACCTCATCATCTCTAAAATTCTCTTCTTCTTTGCAAGTATTGAAACCCTGGTCTATTATCATCTTGCCTTTATGTACCACATGGTGATTTACATTTATTGGAAATAAAGCCACCTCTATTTGTATTGAATTCACATCATATAATTATTGGAGGGGATATACCTGTTTTTGAACCAATAGATGTCCTTCTAAAATTGTATCTACTTTATTTTTCTTATACTTTCAAAGATAATTGATAAGCCTCCTCCATGTTAAGTATTATATGCATGCTTAATTCATCTTAACTATAAAATTTCAAACCAGTTATATACCTTCCATCCATCTACTCTTATGTTTCATCATGCTCCACTCATATGGAAAGCTTATATAATTTACCTATATACTCTTGTATATTGTTATCTTTTTTCCTCAAATTTTGAAAACTTCTGTATAAGGTTTGTGCACAATCGACAAGAAGAAATTTCTCCCTCAGCTTCTTCTTCATATTTTTCTATGAATTAATCTGATCTTTATCTTTTCTCTATTTCTCTTTTTGTAGATTATTTGACCAAATCATTACATGAATTTTTAATTTCATGCATGCAAAGTTTACCTTCTTGTCTTCTCTCATAGACTTTCACTCAAAGAACTTCTCTATGTTATTCAGTCAATCTACCAACTTCTCTAGTTTTAAACTAACTCCATAATTTGGAACATCAAAATTGATTCCTTCATTTCTTCCTTCTGAATCTTGAACCATCATCTCTTCCATCAATGGTGGTTGCTCTTGAGGTTCTTATTCTTACTGAATTTCTTCATCACAAACTATGTCTTCCTCATCACCACCTTGTCTTCTATGTTGATTGGTGATAACCTATATTAACTATTGAAATTGCCTATGTAACTCTTGTATACATTGGTTCATCTTGGAAACATCTCCTCATCCTCTCTCCATTTCTTACACATCTAGGATTTGAATATGCTCTGATACTAGATAATGAACCCAAAAACTGTCAAGAACAAAAAATTTATTGAAAGGCCAATATATTGAAACAATACTTAGAATTGATTCATATTTATTGCTTGACATAATTAAAAACCCAAAATATATTTAAATAAACCTTAATTATTATTTATAGTTAACATGCAAAAATTTAAAAAATCTAAAAATCTAAAAAAAAACATCTATTTTCAGGAGACGCTATTTATAGTAAGTTTTACATGCAAACACACATGACTCTATTTTTTTTTAAAAATAACTTAAATACTAAAATTAGCCTATGTAACAAAATTTAACTGATGTTGGATTTATGTTCTAAAAATATACAATATTTAAAAATAAAAAATTCTCAAAAAATTTATTAAACGTTAATTTTAGACCCTAATATGATCATGTTTAGTCTCTAAAAAATATCTAAATAAAATATAAGTGGATAAAGTGGCTTAGGATAAAATCAAACTTTTTGATATGATCATTTTAGTGCATAAAAGAGATCAAACAGAGTTATGAGTCAAAAGTTATGGCCTCTAGAAGTTTGACCTATTTTTTCTGCACCACCTTATCTTCTTGATTTTATATCTATATAAAAGCTAAAGAGACAAAAATTACATTGCCATTAATAGAAAAGTGACAAGACGCTTCTTCATTAACAAACTGACCTAAATTCTTAGCTTTCTATAATTTAAATAGTATGCAAGCCTTGAATAAACTCCATAGAAAAGCCATAACTATTTTCCATTGAGCATTGTCCCCAAAATTATAAACCCAAACACTATCAAGATATTAAAATTGTAATAATGATTCTGAAAAGTTTTAACACGTATTAATTCAAATTAAATAATTCAAATAATTTCAAACTATAGATAGATAATTGTCAAATCAGAATTCAAGTTGATATGTAAAATTTGAAACACTAAAAATAAATAAAATTGGATTTTCTATTTTTATTAAGTTTCACATTTATGCATACAATTCTAAAAATATCTAAAATTAAACTAAATAGCAAAATTAATTTATCAAATGAATGTCAACTGAAGTTCATGTCGAATTACAAAAATATTCAACTTCTAAATTTAGAGAAAAAATGAAAATAATAATAAATTGTAGTTACAAACCCTCAAATGGTCACATATGGCATCTAAAAATATCAAAAACATCACATAATTGAAAGGGTGGGTTATATATGCATTAAAATTATCAAGATGGTCATTTTGGTGTAAATATGGGCTCAAACAAAGCTATGAAACAAAATTTATGGCCTCTATAAATTTGGTGTTTTTTTATGTATCTTTCCTCTAGTTGAAAACAACTCAAGTACTATGAGTTGGTCTAATTATACTGGTGCCATTATTTTTTATCAATCTTTTTCAACTCCTATTCTTTAATCCAATTGTATTCCTTCTCACTATACTAAATACATGTCATAACTTTCTTGCCTTGTGTTTAGTATATTTTTATGTAGAACCTTCATTATATTTTTTTCTTCTTTTTTGGCTCTTGTCATTTCCAATCTATTTCTTCATATTAATCACCATCACCTTTTGCATGAAAATCATATAAATTTGAAACATTAAATATTGGATATATATCAATATTATGTGATAAAATAACCACAAAGCATTGTCATTAATTTTCTTCATAATTTTACATCGTCCTATTCTCTTGTACTTCAACTTGTTATAAGTTCATTTGAAAAATCTCTCTTTATTCAAGTAAACCATTAATAAATATCTTTATTCAAATATTTTGACCTTATTGTATCATCAACTACTACTTTATACTTCTCTTTACCTTCCTACAACTTTATTCTTACTTCTTCTTCTAACTATTGTATATGTTTTATAAATGCTTCTACATAATCACTAATGCATTTTTAAATTGGCAAATGTATAAAATCTGAAACACTCATAAGGTCTCTCCCATAAACAATCTAAAATGTTGATTTTCCTATTGATCAATTCACTATATTATTATATGCAAACTCAATTTATGGTAAAGTTAAGTCCTATTTTTTGGGCTTCTCTCCACCTATGCATCTCAATAAATTGAATCTCAATACCATGTTTATAAATTTTATCTATCCATCTATTTGGGGATGGTATGCACTACTAAAATGTATCTTAATACCCATCTTCCTCTATAAATTACAAACATGACTTAGAAATTATATATCCCTATCTGATGTAATGGTTTTTGGAACACCATACAATCTAAAAATATACTACAAAAATAGTTATATAAATATAGTGGGATCATTATTTTTCTTGCATTCTATAAAATGAATCATCTTAGGAAACTTGTCTACAATAATAAAAATTGAATCATTATCTCTCTATATTTTTGGTAATCCCAACACAAAATATATACTCAAATCCATCCATGGTCCTCTTGAAACTAGTAATGATATGTATAACCCTATATTATTTGCATGTCCTTTTTCACCTGACATATATTTCACATTGAAACATATCTTGTCACATCTCTCTTCATCGTTGATTAAAAATACTTAACCTCCACCAAAGCTACTATCTTAGTTTTATCAAAATGTCCAACCAAACTACCACTATGTAATTCTCTTATTATAAAATGTCTTAGAGACCCAATTGAAATATATGATTATTTTCCTTTGAAGAAATAACTCTCTTTCATAATATATTATTCATAAACCTTACTAGTATCATCTATCAATGAATTCTTGCATTATTTAACCATCTTTCCAAAATATGTAATAGTATCATATTCCTCCTTAATAAATTCAAATCTAAGTACTTAACTCACCATAATAGTTATCAACCCCACTTGCCTACTCAAATCATAATCTATTTGCTTTTATTTTCTTTATTTGTGCTTCAACACAAAAGTATAACCACCTCTACTCTAGTGGTATTAAAACCACCTCTATTTGTATTAAATCCACGTCATCCCCTTATTGTAAAGGATTGTCATCTTCATAACCCAATATATGTGCTTCAAAAATTATGTTTAATTTGTTTATCTTCTACCTTCAAAGATTAATAATAATATTCCTCCATGTAAAGTATTATATCATGCTTAATTTATATTGAATAGAAAAATTCAAACCATTTATATACCTTTTATCCATCTTTTGTTCTATCACATCATTATCCACATGTATGGAAATATTTTGAAATTCATATGTACACTCTTGTATATTGTGATCCTTTTACCTCACATTTTAAAATTTTATCTATAGGGTTTGTGCATAATCTACATGAATAAATTTATCCCTCATCTCCTTCTCCATATTTTCCCTTGAGTTGATCTTCTCTTTACATTTTTATATCTTTATTTATATAGGTGATCCCACCTAATCATTACATGACCCTTCAATTTTATGCATGTAAAAATTACCTTCTTGTCTTCTCTCATAGTTGTCCATTAAAAAAAATCTTTATGTTGTTCATCAAATCTATCAACTCCTATAGTTTTAAACTTACTCAATAATCTAGAATGTCAACATTGATTCCTTTGTTACTTCGTTCTAAAGATCTAACCAACCTCTCTTCAAGTGATGGTGGTTGTTCTTGTTTCTCCTCTTGAAAATTTTTCTCTTTTTGATCTATGCCATCCTTGAAACAATTTTTTGCTCTCCTTTATTTTTGATTCACAGTGATCTCCATTAATTATTTTACTTGCCTCTATGGATTTTACATAGTTTAATTCATCTGAGTGATTCCTTTTTTTCCTCTCACCGTTTATTACACTACCAAAATTTAAACTTGCTTTAATACCAAATAATAACTCGAATACTATCAATAGTATAAAATACTAATAGGCAAATCTTATGAAATACTAACCTATCTTTACTCATATGGAATGATTTAAAAAACTACAAACCATGCATAAATAAAATTCAATTAGAATTAGAGTTAATATGAAATATTTAAAATTATAAAAAATAATAAAACTTGACTTGCTATTTTTATCAACTATTAATTTTAGTAAGTTTCACATACAAGTGTGTAGAGTTCTAAAATATCCAAAAATAAACAAAATTCTAAAATTTACTTATCAGATAAATATCAACTAAAGTTCAAGTCTGATTACAAAAATATATAATTTCTAAAACTATAAAATATAGAAAATAATATTAAACTCCAATTGCAAACATTCAAATGGTCATGTATGGTATTCTAAAAATATTGAAAATATCCATAACTAAATAAGATCGACTATGGATGTACCAAACATTATGAGATAATATTTTTGAAATTAATATGAGATAAAACAAAGCTATATATCAAAACTTATGACCTCCATAAGTTTGGCTTCTTTTTCTACATCACAATGATTTAAAATCTCTAATACTTAGTGATGCTTTATATCTTTTAGGAACCCCTCAAGTCTCAATCTCTTTGAGTGCACACCTTAAAGGTTACACCATTAAAGGGATGGGTAGACCATTGGTGTTTTTTAATATTTTTGTTCCCTGGAGCATGACTTCAAACCAACATAAGTCTCTCTTATATGTTTCCCTAAGTTTTGACACCTCCCTTACACATTCCTTCAAGTAATTCACTACCTTAAATATTCCCTACCGAAGGCAAAAACTATTTTCACCATCCTTTGAACACATTAAAAATGGTTGATCTTTTTATGGGAAATGAACATGTTATAGGACTAAGATGACCTAGGACATTAAGTCTAGGACCTAACTACTTTATTTCCTAAACAACTAAATCAACTAGGCTGATTATTTAAACTAAAATATCAAAAGGGTTTAGGGTTATATCTATATATATAAACACATACTTCAATCTATTTTCATAGGGATAGATAAATAAAATCATTAATTTGTGTATCTATTTATCCATAATTCTACATGAGGAGTCATTACTTAGGGTTTCATATTTCCTTCGGAGAAAAGAATGTTGTCTTGTAGGAAAAGTCTTTTGAAAATTTATGCATACTAGAGATGATGTATCTTTATTACATTTACGAACCAAAATAACATCTTCAAAAACATCATTATCAAAGGGAGAGATTGAGGCACATTGGGTTCATCTTCAAAGTAACTATTCCTAACTCATGTTCATCTTTTATTAGTAGATATATTTGCATGTATTGACTTATGAAGGTATTTATCTCTATGCATTATGATTAACTAGGGTATATTTTAATGGTGAATATTCATTAATTTGAGAATATTCTAAAATTTTAAATTTGTTTTTGTCTATTTTTTAGGGTTGCTACATAAGTCTAGGTAACCTAAAATCTAGATTATAAATTATTTTGGTGGTTAGTTACCATTTATAATAATATATTAGTTAACCATTAAATTTTCCACATATATATAGTACATATGCTACCACGAGTAACCATAAAAATATACTTTCAACAACTACCCTTTGATATCTAACAAGCACCCAATAGGGATGAATTCTAAATTGAATGGTGTAATCTACACCATAAATGAATGGATACAGCTAAATGATAGCATTTAAACTATGATCAACCAATTGAACTAAAGGATAACATATAAACTACAACTGAATGATAGAACTAAATGATATCATGTACACTACAACTGGTCAATTGATCCAAATGGTAGGATATACATTACAAACTAAGAAGATGCAATTAGTATGACAACATATTGGATGCAATCGAATGGTGTCAATTTGGCTAGTGGCATTCTAGGATCTAGATAAAACTAAATTGTAGCATCCTTGATCATTATGGAATATGTGGAAATGGTAAAAGTCAAGGCTAATTATTAGAAAAAATCAGCATATTTTCATATTTTAAAGAGCCAATAAAAACATTCCACACAACAATAATGTAATAAAAATATAGATACTTATTACTTTTTTATTTCATATTAAATTTTATTTTAACTCTTAAATAATGATAAAATAATTTTACATTTAGAAATCCCAATTGATCTTGATTGTATATCACAAGCAATAAATAATCAGTATAACATGTCACCCCTTGAAGATTATATTAATGATAAGATGGCACCATTCAAATATTCTCTTCTAGTTTTTGATGTCAATGATCATGAAACTCAACTCCCATAAGAGATTTCTAGTTCTCATCAAACATCAAGTTCAATTAAGAACTCCACTTAGAAATCTTTGCAAAGGAAAAAAACTAGATGGACAATTGGAAGGTCCTTTATGTTGGCAAATTGGAGAGCCAAATATAAATTTCACACAATAATTATATTATATTTCTTCATATATTGATTAGATAAAAAATATTTGACTATTATATACACATGGAGGTAGCAAAATAACCTTTTAGAAAACAATATCTAATAACCCAAAATAGTAATGGGTAATAAAAACATTACAGGAATAAAATTTATGATAATAAAAAATGAACTAACATGATATAATAGGTTTAAAATAACTAGACATATATAACAATTAATAATGTTATGAAATTAAATTCTAACATTCACCCCATTAACATTATTAATTCTTATCACCCATTTAATTCAAACATAGTGAAAGGTTTTTGCACTCTCCATGTAGCTTGCTCACTTTTTAGGTGACATGCCATATTTTGGCTTCATGGTCTTGGTGACACCTTGGTTTTTCCTTGAAGGATTACCACAAACCTAGAAGTTGTAGGAAAATAACTCTTTGCTAACACCTTCGTTGGTTTCTTCGATTATCATGAACCCATATGATCTTTTACTATAGGCGAACCACAAACATGGAGGTAGAATGATGTCTTAAATATTTTGTTCACTGTGATGGTTTCTTGGATTTCCACAAACCCTTTTCTAAGAACCAATCACTCCTTTAGTGATTTTTCTCTCCACAATGTTCTTCATCAGGAAGTACTAAATGAAAAAATAATGCTCAATATTTTTATTAAAAACAACATTGTCTAATAAATCCACACCACACAAAACATAAAATAAATACACTAAAAAATGTCACCATAGCAATGATGCAACCCCATTGTAGGTGACTCATGAGAGGATTTCAATTGTCCTCTAACCTCCATGTATCCTCTAGCCTCTAGTAAATGAAGTTGCTTTACTCAACTAATGAAGATTCGAAGTTCAGGTGCATGATTTTGAAGGGAATAGAATCCCCCCATATGATTTTACTTGGGATGTTGGGGTCACACAAAATACATCCATAACACAAATTGTTTTTATTTTTACATTTTTTGACATTATAACAAAACTAACAAAATGTCTAGAATTAAACTGACACTTTTGAATTTTTAACAAAGATGACGTAATTTTGACTCAAAATATTGATTTGATGCTTAGATATTTTTTATATGACATAATTGAGAATATTCAACATACTTTACAAAATAATTCATTAACATAAAATAATTTAACTATGTTAATAAGATTAAAATAACTTTTATAAATGACTAGATAATTATAATTTCTTACAAATAAAAGATCGATGACTAGAATAAAAAATAATACCTATTTATTATATGATCTAAGGGATGTTGGAAAAATATGTGGTAAACATTTTTGACATGGTAACTTAGGAGTTAGTTACTAAGAATATTTGGTGAGCTTAGAGCTTTAATGTTGATCATAGAGATTAATGTAAAAAAACTCTGATAACTTGCATGACAATTTTGGTGATGGGAAGTGAAATGTGGAATGTGGATCACTAGTAGTCGATAGATGAGTGACTAAAAAATACAAGGTTTACTTCTAGTTATAATAACACTTAATATTGAAAAAATAGGTTTTGCTCGAATCCTCACCATAAAACATGCTTCTGATGTTGATCTTTTAGATGACACTATGACTTTTTTAGGATTTGTGGTTAATATATATTTGTATCAACACCTATCACAATCTAAGCACAACCCTCCAATTGGTCACATACAAGTCATTCCTCATAACAAGAAAATAAGCATATTTAAACATAAGCTCCCTTCAATTCTATATCCCAAAGTAGGTCATACATATACCAATGCCTCGATCAGGAAGGTGTTAAGTAACATTTAGTGTACTCTTCTATAGATCACAATGTTACTATAATTTCCACACTTTACTTTCTCCCAAGTGACTTCATATGTTCTTGTCTACATGTGAGCTTAGAAACTCTCTAGGAGGCATCAACCAAAGGCTTTTGGATGCTTCTTCAACTCTACTACACTACACACTATGGTAAGAATACTCTCAGACTCCTTCTATGCATCATTTATTTTATCCTTTCGATACTTTCTATGCTGCACATCTTAGGTTGTTCTACCAACAATTCATAGGCTTTGCTAGGGAGGTCTATGATTTTGAATTTCATATTCTTATGCTATCATCAGTAAAAAAATTTAAACTAATCTAAATAGGAATTAATCAAAGCATATAATGTCATTGATGGGGAAATGAGATATAACATTTTCCCCTTACAAGTACTCTAAACTTCCATCATAAGCATAAAACTAATAGCACTCTGATACTAGACTATTAGAAAATTGGAGAGCTAAATACAAAATACACATAATAATCATATTATATTTTTTCATATATTTATTCAGTACAAAACATTTGGATATTATACATCCATGAAGGTAGCACATAAACCTCATATAAAATAGGATCTAATAACCTAAAATAGTCATGGGAAAAAAATATTATGAGAATACAATTCCTAATAATAACAGGCCAATAAACATGCTATAATAGGTTTAAAATAATTAAACCTATAAGACAATTAGTAATGATATGAGTATTAAATTATAACACTTTAAGTTTAACTAAGTAAAAAAATCTCTTAATTGAATGTATGCACCCTCAAAGTGGTAAAGGTACTCTAACATAATATAGATGTATAATATGTAGCTAGAAACTATGAAAGGAACTCAAAATGAAACTTAAATTTGACACAATTGATAAACATTGTGAAAAAATATATGTGATACTGAAGCACATAGATGGATAGATAATAATAACACGAAGGTGAAAAACTATAGAATAATGCATACATTATTATGCAGTCGAGTATGAAAGTGACAATAAATGTCAAAAACTTCTTGTTGATAAAGGAGTAAAAATCAAATATCAATTTTAGAAAGTTATGTAGTCGCATCTAAATGCTAAATATATAAATTTATTTACCATATACCACATTTTAAACAACTAGATATATTTATGTTTTTTTAAATTATAGGATTTTATTTCAACATAATGGATTTCTTTATATTCTAAAAAAACATTAGTTAGATATCAATGCTTTGGAAATGGAAAATGTCTGACGAAAGTTAGAAAAAAGGATTTGAAATAAAAAATAAAAAATTCATTTTTCATCTCATTATCCATTGATGATGTTAAAATAATTAAAAACACATCATGGTTTTGCATGCATATTTATACTTATGAGAACTATTCAAATTAACCTCATATATTAACAATTCAAACAATGGTATAAAATTGTAATGCTAAGAACCTTCATAAATTTATTGTATCTAATTTAAAAGATAAAAATGCAATAGATGATTATGTAATAGCCACAAAGATAGTATGTGTTGAGTTGATGGTGCATCAGTTATGAAGGGGCATATAATTTGTTTGTGTGTTCAACTACAAAGTATTGTTTCACCATTTTTTATTTTAATTCATTGCATGGCTCATAAGATGAATCTTGCATAAAAAATAGTTAGAAAATTTTCTAATGTTGAAAAAGTGGAAGAGCTGATTCATGAGATACATGCTTATATGTCAATAAGTCCAAAAATATTTTTGGAGTTCCAAAAATTAGCAAAGAGAGTGATTGATGGTAAAAAATTACTCAAAGATGGTGATATAAGATGGGTTTATACGTATTAACTTTCATGGAAATGTTTTTAAGAATATCTTTTATGTATAAATACCATAGATAATCTGACAAAAGGCAAAATATTTGTTGTAACATTTAATAGATTTGGAAACATTAATGACATTATGTGGAATTATCCCAATGTTGAAGGAAATGAATTATTTAATGAAATATGCTTAGAAGAGATCCATTTATATTTTTTAACTTCATACGGTTGATAAAATAAGTACATTAATTTCTAGATATATTAAACATTCTGATTGAAAAGTTTCAAGGACCTATTTTTAGCACTTGGAAAATTTTGATATATTTTAAGAACCCTAAAATCTATTTAAAATTAAATATCATTGATAATATTTATGTCATCATTAATGTCAAGGAGATACCTATGCAAACTTTCTATATAATACCTAATTTTATGGGAGCTAAAACTGATGAACAACTTGTAGCACATATTTTATACAATACTATGATATTTGAAATGTAAATGAAATTGAGTATATTTCACAAAACTTATCTTTTGAGATTAGAGATTATTGTAAAATGTATGATTTATTGAAGGTCAAGGTAGTTGTGAATCCTATTTGAATAATATCACCTTCTATGTGAACCAACAGAAAATAAGGCAATTACGTAGCTATGGAAAAATATTATCCTAGTTGAATCTTCTATGAAAGTATTAGTGATTATCTATGATTATATGAACTTTTTAAAATAATTATTTTGGGCTCAGTGGAATATTAAAGAGAATTCAATGCATTATCTTTCATTCAGTGAAAACTTTGAAACAAATTGGATAAAAATTTAGAAACATGTTTGAGATTTTATGTTTCACATTATGTTGTAGACATGTTTTCTTAAGAAATAACTCTAACAATATCAGAAAATATAACTAAAATAAGATACATTTGTAATAAAATAACCAATAGGGAGGATTTAAATATTGACACTTAATATGCCACTGACATGGAAGATTAAAATGTCACATGCAATGAGAAGGTTTGTGTAGGATTGTTTCAACTAGTTGAGTTTTAGTTGTATATTTATCATAATTATCTTAATATAAAATCCAATTTCATATTATTTTATATATTTTGAAACATTTAAAAAATTTAATTCATTAAAATTATGGATATCACTGCCATTTAAAATATTTATTCCATTCATCATGAAACTTTACCTTTTATTTAATTGGTTCTTTAAATTTTCAAATGGGTGATAATATTTATGTATTTTTCTAAGATTGTATTATAAAATACATATTTTTATGTCTTTTTAAGTAAACATAAATTTGATATTTTATCACTATAGTAATAGTTTTAACCTTAATTTCTATCTTTAAAATGTGAAGAGTGTAGTTAAATACCAAGGCAATAGAAGATGGCAAGCATATTGAACAACATGACCAAAATGAAAAGAAAAAAACTCATGAAGATTGAAGTGTAGAACAAAAACCTAGGAAAAAATTTCATCATCAAATTGGATTAAACTCTTATACAAAATAATAAATATTTTACTTAGTTGTCAAATAAACCATAATGATTTCTTGGACTCTACATCCACTATAACTACAACTTTTCCATTATCTATAATAATAATAATAATAATAATAATAATAATAATAATAATAATAATAATAATAATAATTGAACAATGTTAAATAACATTAAATTCAAATTCATGCTCAGTATAAATACATAGAAAAATTTAATTGCAATCCTTGTCACCTTGTTGTTTGAATTACATCAACTCAAAATATGCATGTAAGATGATAAATAAACAATAACTTAGTAAGACAAGAGTAATTGAAACATAATAAACTAATACTTACAAATTCAAATATAACATTATCATTTTAAATTATTATTTAAACAACATAACAATATATTTTCAAATATAATAATGAGTTTGAAACATCAAAAAATTAAAACTCAAATTCATTCTTAGTCCAAATCCATAGAAAAAACAATTGCCATCCACATCACCATGTTGTTTTAATTACATCAACTCATAAAATGAATATAAAATGTTAAATGATCTATAACTCAATAAAATAAGAGTATTTAAAAATTAATAAACAAATATTTTAAAATTCAAACTCAATAAGATTGATTCAAATTCTTTTTAAAAAATCATAAGATTATATTTTCAAATATAATAACAAGTTTACAACATTAAAAAATATAAATTTTTTAGTAATGACACCTCAGCCACTTTGTCACTCCCATCATCTACATTGCTACCACCATACTTAAAAATCCCTTCATGTCCTTCATCTATGTCATCCTTCAATATGCCTACCCTTTCAGGATCATTTATAGTAGAATTGATATAAGTAATATTTTATTTTTATTCTTTCACAATATCTCCTACAAAAAGTAGACTTGGATTGGCATTTGATTTTTTGCTTCAATAAATCATCAAGCTCTTATCCTTCCTCCTTAATGATTTTCCAAAGTGTGTTTTTATGTATAATTAAACAATAAACTTCTCTTTGAATTGAATGGCATAATATAAAAAAATTCATGTGTTTTTCAAATGCACATTGAGGACCTCAACTTCCTTTTTCATATTTTCATTTTTTTTTCTGCAATTAAAAAAAATAAAATTACATATGATCTATAATAAATATGATATTTCATTAAAATGATGATACATTACCAAATATTTTTCCTTCTTGACATTCGTAAAAACAACAAGTCTTTTTTCCATTTATTGAAATATGATTTTGCTTCAGCATTTGAATTCTCTAACATTTTTAACATAGTAATCAGAACATTATCATTACAAATTTTAGAAATAGATACTAGCCTAAATTTAGTTTGACCAAATAAAACATCAATCTTTGTGGGTTCATTTTGAATTAATAAAAATAAATTATCTTTCTGGAAGTGGTTGTGATAATGGGTATTTATTTATTTTATCAATGTTTTTGCCTAAAACTCCAAAACTAATAAATTTTACAAGCTATTTATAACTCCTTTAATATTTTAAATAATACATTTAGATAATAAATTGTAAAGTGGATAACTAGTCATCCCATCATCAGATAAGTCAACATTAGTTGGTGGGGTTGGGGTAAAGAGGTATAAGGTTCCCCCAAATCAATTACACCTAGACCCTGAATAAAATCATAGGGTTTGAAAGCACTACCACTGAGTTCTTAAATTTCAATCTCCAAATGTTCTTCATCAAGATCAATTCACTGTAAATAGGATAATCCTTACACACTTTAGAGACCTTTGATAGATAAATTAGGGGAATCAAAACATAATAATTGTAGTGTTCTGATGCTACGTGTTGGAAATGAAATATTCTTACCCATTATGAAAACTAGGTTTTGTGGTGGTGGTGGTGGTGGTGGCATATAACTCCTCAAAGATTGAGGGTGCCCTATAAAAATAAATTAGATTAGATAAATATTAAATTAACAAAAAATAAAATTAATGCTTATTTGGAATCTAATATTTAATAATTTTAGTTGGAAAGATTATGTCCACAAATCTATGTTTCATACTCACAGTGATGGGCGTGGTTTGATCTACAATACGCAATATTCTAATCAATAGAATCTATCATCTAGGAAAATTCAACTAAAAACGCAAAACATGGAATGTAAAATACCTTATACAAATGGTCAAGAAGATACTAATAGATAAAATCTTGGGATTTTATGAGGTTATTCAAGGATAACCTCAACTAATTCTATGTCAACCACAAAATTAAAACAAATAAATAATATAATGCAAACTTGAATGTTAAAATTTCATTATGAATTTATCACTGAAATTACTAAATATGAAAACCTACATAAGGATATGATCCAAAATAATTTCTTAGACATTTCAAAATATGAAAAGAATGGAATGATGATTCTATAGACTCAGCATATTTAGATCCTTTATAGGAATGATGCACTTTTGAAGCAACTTATTTTTATCTCATAAAGGCATGAAATATTACCTGTAACAAAAAAATTAATATTAAGCTTCAAATTTGTAATAATTTATAAACTAAACCATTCAGGTGATTTATTTGAGTGGTAAATGTTTAACCTCTTCCTCTTCAATAGATAAATCATTTATAATCATTTCTGGATGCAACATAGTTGGATTCTATATTTTTTGAAGGTCATATATTGCCTCATAGTACAAGACTAGAATAAATTAGAACAAAAAATTGTAGAATTGGAATTGGTACAAGCATAATTCAATTCAAACCTAATCCTAAAATAAATAAATGTACACCAGTCATATCTCAACCTAAAGGAGTACAAATAATGTAAACAATAACCCAAAAGGGAATGTCTAATGGTCTTCCCTATAACTCTATTCTTATAAGTGAAAATTAAACCATTGGTTTAATAAATGGGTCAAATATGTCATCAATGTGGAGGCCCCTTTTCTAACTATTTGAAATGAAATCAAAAAAATATGAATGAGTCAAAAGGTTGACAAATTAAATATTTTTGAATTTGAATGAATTAGTGAAACTAATGACAAATTAAAAAAGATGAATTTTAAATATGAAAAAGAGATATACATGCCAATTTGACCAATATATAAGTTGAAAGTAGATTCTAAACAATTCTATCATCATTAGTCCACATTATTTTTTGAGTTATAGGGTTGGCATTGTGGAATGGATGGCTTGTCAAATTATGGATGTTTGTAGATGAGGTATGAAAAGAGATTAATATGGAGTCAATGTTCACTTTGAACCTCTTGTCACTAGTGTCATAAAAATACATTAGTTATTTTAGTAAACTAATATTGATTTTGTATTATGGTTAGTACAATGGACTATCAAAACTTCATTTGGAAATCTAATCATTAAATGTGTCTCACTGTTGTACTAGTTGTAAAATATTTAGGCATAATACTTATTGAAAACAAATTTTCTTATGGAATCCATTGCATTAGAATAAGTAAATTATAAAAATCATCGATAATCAAATTTCCAAGACTGGTGATTGTCAAGCTAGCACACATAACTATTGAAGTAAAAAATATAAAAGAGAGAAGAAACCAAATATAATAAATTTAATAATGGAGGATTGTTTATACAAAGCTTTTAATAGCCTAATGGCACACACCCAAGCACAAAAGCTTAATGGGCTCCCCAACACAATAATAGATGGCTTACAAGCTCAAAAAGCCACATAATCCACCATAAATGCCTTGGATTAGAGGTCCATAAATAGGCTGATTGAGTGCATGACGACTCAAATAGAAAATTTGAGTGGGTGAGCTCCTCCACTATGAGTGGAGAGATAACTAAGAAAACAAAATGAAAAATTGACTTGAGTGGACTAGGCACTTAGGGGACCAAGTGGGATGGATGACCCCACCCACTCACTATATGACCCTATAAATTGACAAGTACATGAAGCCATCATGATAATGTCATAATGACCTAATAAAATATATTAACCACATAAGCAAGAAGAAGGAAAAAAGTGTATTAAATACCTACACCAACACCCCCCTTAAGTGTACTACTCCAAAAAAGAAAAAGAGACAAAATAAGAGGAGACTAAAATACCTCCCAAAAGATGATGCTCAAGCAATTAAAAATCCATGTATAAAGAGATGATCCCCAATATCCTAAAAAATATGAAGGATGTGTGGCTCCATAAAGAAGAGAGAGAAGTTAAGTGCAGAATGTCGCATGGAAAATGTTGTAGTAGGTCCCTCTATAACAAATGTTGTCTTTTCGTTTCATAATAAATAAACCACAAGCTATCAAACTACTAAATTCCCACTCAAGTGGATTACAAGTACGAATCATGATGTATATCTATGTAAAATTCTCAAATGTCTCCATGTTAATACTTGAATGTGCCAATGTCTAGTCAGGTATCATAAGACTAAAAATAGAAGATGACAAAGGAGAAATAAGTAATGAAGGGGAGAAAACAATTATAGAATAATATAGACATGGAACATTCATTGAAAGAATGTCCATGCGAAGATGAGAATAAATCTCAAAAATAATTGAATCTAAAGTTTGGTATGCAAATGAAGCACTCAAATCTACATGATGAATGTCCACAAGAATATATGAGTCATCAATACTCTCAATATGTGTACTTTTAATGAAATTAGTAAAGTTCCCTAAAATTTAATTCTTTAAAGGATTTGGAAGAAAAATAATATATACAAGAAAGTATGTAGAATCTATAAAGAAATAACTAAGGTTTGGCAGAATCATATCTTGTAGTGGGGGATCGATAGAAGGAAGAGAATTCTTAACCATGAATGCGTCATCACAAGAAAAAAAGGCATGAGGAGTGAGTACAGTATGTTGGTTCCTATTTGTACACCTATTTCTCTCATCCTTGCACACTTAAACAAAATGGAAAATAAAGATGAAAAACTCCCTCATATGTTATTATATCCAGTGGAGGGTTTGGAATCAAGAATGAACTTAATGGAAAAAATGATTGAGAGGAGCAAACAAAGGGTATGGTCTAGTCCCTACTACTTCTGGATCTACATAAACCGAGAGGAGAGGACCTAAGCGGTATCTTGTTCGCATAGATTTATTTTGTAGATGAACCTCCATGAGGATTATTAGTAGAAGGAAACACAAATATAACTAGGGCACAACCAAATTTGTTCACTCCACTCGGGAAGGGTTGTCACATAGGATGAAAATATGATTTAGATCATATACAAGCTACTAATTCATATATGTATCTCAATCTACTCTTCATTCTAAATAATATTAAAAAATAAGGGGTCGAATAAAATATTGCAATGGTAGTATTTAAAGCATAAACTACAAACACATTTTAAGTATGTAACATTTATGCATCTGTATGAAAATAGAACTTGACATATGCAAAGTTTTTACTATGTTTATGGTATAATATGGCAGGATAAGTAGATAATTCATAATAGGTTGTGGTGTGATAGTGGTTTTAAAAAAACATAATATGTTTGAACATTCATGACAATATTCCTTAGCAAATATGTAGAAAAATCCCATAAGCAAGCTAATGGGAAATACTAGATGGTCCTTGAAAGACTAGAACATATACTAAAACTAAAATTTCAAACACTTTTCCCTATCAAATCCATATACCTAGGGTGACCTTAAGGGGTATTCAATAACATATTTTCAAACTAATCTACAAATAAGGGTTTATAACCCAGATCTATACACAAAATGATAACTAGTAATGAAAACAAACCCAAATATCCAATCAACAACATTTGAAAAACATATTAATATATTTCATCAATAGGATATAACAAAGAACACAAGTATTTTCATTAACTTTGCAATAAACTTTACATACATCATTGTTTGTAAATGTTGCCATGAGGACAAGCATGTTAATATTTTTCCATGTTAGAAGAGGGAGACTTATTTTAAATGTTCTCAAAGCTTATTAATGGATGTTTAATTGTAATGACCTTGGCAAGGCATACAATGTCTACACATAGAAGTTGATAGCAGAACTTTTAAGGACCTAGATTAGGATAAAATGAACAACTAAGAATAACAACTTTAGAATAGAGGAGAAGCTCTCTATTTATAAATTTTTTACACCCATTTCAAATCTGGGAATGATTGTTTTAATTTGGAAAATTTTAAAACAACCTTCCAAGTTAAACCAAGATGTTCCTAGTTAGAATATGCCCTTTACCGCAGCTAAAATATTCACGCATTTGCATAATAAATGATTCCTCTAACTGACTCTAGAGGGAATAATGAATATTTGGAGTAAATCATTTGATTTATTGCATGGAAATGCCTTTTACATGAACTTGAAGGTTAAAATCCATAGTGGAGTCTAAATAAACTTTGTTTTCATGTGTAACTACTTGAAAAATCCCTTAACCAATTTTTAACGCAAATGGAACCTCCTTGACAGCTAGCCATCCCTTCATGCATGCCAAGGAACAACCTAATCTTATAATGATGGTATGGGAATATTATACATCCATGGATATTTAGATGATCTTCATCCAATGGACTTGGGATGTTCCCTTTGCAAAATGAAAAATTGCAAGTTACAACATTAGAATTTGTAGTTGTAGTTCCTTTTAGGGAATTTAGAACTCTAAATTTAATTTGAAATTTTTTAAATTTGTAAATTGCAATTGGGGGTCCCATTCCACTGAAAATATCCTTTTATGGGATCCATAAATCCAAATGTAATTTTTTGTTTTGAAAAATTACAAATTATACTTGGGGTTCCCATTTCCCTAAATAACATGCATTATGGAAATGGGAACTCCAATTACAATTTTGTAAATTTCCAAAATTCTAAGTGGCCTTCAAAGTTCATATTTACACTTGGACCCCATTTTGACTAATGTTGACTAGAATAAAATGAAGATCCAAGTACAATTTGAAATTTTCACAAGTGAAAAATTCCATTTCTCCTCAACATCTCCTTGAAGCTCCTCTTGAGTTGAGTTTTCTTCATTTGCTTGGACTGGTAGGATTGGAAGAGTTGACCATAATTTGGAACTACGTTTTGATGACATGCCTTTCGTAAATTGCATATGCCACTCAAATCTTCCAAAAACTTTGGGGTTATCTTTTTCAATTTCTACAATATTAATTTTTTTGGATTTTTCAATTTAACTCCATTCATACAACTTGAGAATCACCCTATAGAGGATTTTTTCTAGAAATTAAGATTTTATCGATCTAATGCCTCAGCTCAAAAATACTTATTCTTTACACAATTCATCTAGATCTAAAACATTCATTAGTCAAAGTATTCATTAGCCATTTCTTTTATCTTGAGAATCCAATGATAATTGTTATAATGAGAAGGGTGATAGAGACAAATAACATAATAAATCAACTTGCTCCATTGTGATAATATACTATTAAAATATTATGCTTTTGATATAAATGTGAAACCTTGTGGATATTTCATGGAGATGGCCATTGACTCCTTAAAAAATTCCATAATGCCATTTTGAAATGGTTTTCAAACTAGATTTCTCAAGAGAACTATATGGTTTTTGTGAAACCTTGTGAATGTCGATGGGACTGATCACCAAGTTCTACTTTCTTATTTTCTGGCACACCCTATATGCCTAAGTAGATGAAAAAAAATTCTTGAGTCACTATAAGTTTATTTTGTATAATAATATCTTATTTAGAAAATTCAATTCCACATGCGACAACATCTGTAGAAACCAATACTAAAAATTTCCCTTCATGGAACTTAGTAAATGTCTTTTACCACATACAACTCAAAATGTTGCTTCTTCAACATGAAGCTACTCTATGATCTTAGAATTTTTATTATATTGTCCAAAAATGAAACTCTTAAGATGATTTAAAAAATTAAAAAAATCTTTTGGATTTACAAGATAAAAAAATTGGATCTACATCCTGGTGACACCAAACTAATGCACTATATTTGTTGTCTTTGATAGTAGATTCATCAATAATTTATGTTTATCATTTTTTAATTGTAATTATAGTTCACTTTCATATAGACTATTTTGTATTTACCATTGATGCATAAAGCATGTCCTTTCAAAATAAAACCTCCTCTATGTAATATGCCATCATAACATCAAACAATAACATATGGCAAACTAGTTTTACCTTGTCAAAATGACATGGTTCTAAATAAATAAGACATGAATAATTGAAGGGCATAAAAAAATATGTAATGCACCATGAGATGAGTTTGAATCTATATATCCATAGGAAAATCACACTACCATCAATGGCATTACCAACTGACTAGCCATGCAAACACACATTCCTACTCAAAAAACTAGGCATGTACCTTCCTCATTGACTTCTTCCTACTCATTTATCCATTTAATGTGGAATCCAAAACCTTTAAATCAATTTACACTTTGATAAACTTGCAAATTACTTTTTTTTCTCCTTTTTCTACCATTCCATTTTTTTGTCTTGTTTACTCCTATAGGATCCAGAAGTGGAGAAGTAATTTGAATTTTAAACTTTGCATTTGGCATGGTGTATTTCTACCATATTTTTTATATGGGATTTGGCATATCATTTTATAGCTGAATTTGGACCCCCACACCCTCGATAGACCTTACCCACCTCAATTTCAATTTGATTTTCAAACTTTATATCTATGTCAAAACCTTGGGACCTATTTTACACTTGGTCAAACTAAAAAATGACTTCAAAATTCTGCCAATATACCACATAGTTTACTGTGAATATAATTTCATACTTTGTTTTATATACTCATGTCTCTACATGGGTAGGCTACGTGGACTCACAATTATCATGTCTTCTTCTAACCTTTGTTCCAATGTGGTAAGACTCCTTTGACAGGCATACCAATTCTATAAATAATCTAATTCAACAAAAAGTCCATAACTACCTAGTGTGTATCCTAATTTTTAGGGACCATTTAAACCCATTTAGTAAAGTAGTCAGTTTCAACTAGTATGCATATATGTTTAGTTCTTGATGAATCAATAATTTCCCTAATGAAATCCATCCTTGATTATCTAAATGGGCCTTTAATCATCATAAGTTGTAAGGGAAGATAACATAAATCTTTCAACCTCCTAGAAAAATGATAACATTTCCTATGCTTTTTGACTTTTTGAGCAATATCTTTAAATAATGATGGCCACCAATTACTAGATCTCAAAATTGTATGATTTGTGAGCTTAGGTGCAAAGTGGCCACCACATACTCCACTATGAAAATACTCAATTAGGTAAGTAGTTTGTTTTTCTAGCATACATCTTAGGATAATCCCATCCATATTCTTCTATGGAAGTACATTCTTAGTCAGGAGGTACTTTTTGTAAACAAGTTTTAAGAGTTATTATTTGATTCTTATCCAAGTTAAGGGGATAATTCATATTTTCTAAGTAATAAACAATGTCTTTACACCATGGAGACATGTTAAATTGACTCAAAAAATCATTAATATTAAAAATATTAATGTTTACCGAAACATCTTCCAAGTTGGTCTCAACCATGAGCTTGGCTATATCCATCCCTCACACTAACATGGTGGTCTGAATATCCATGTCGTACTCTTGCATCTTTTTGACCCGCCTTCATATCTTGCTAGATACTTCAGTTTGAGTCAAGAGGTCCTTCACCATGGTATATAGGACATAATAAGTAATATTTGAACTCAGAATATAAGTCCTAAACATCTTAATAGCCTTCAAGAGAGTGAAAACTTATTTTTTCATAATGGTTTAATTTAGTTCAATACCATGCATATCTTTGCTAAAGAAATCTATTGGCTCCTCATGACCATATTCTTTCTAATGGAATAAGATAATAACAATAATATTATATGATGCAAAAGAGAATATTTAGAATGATTCTATGTATTTAGGTCTGGCTAAAATAGGGGTAGACTTTAAATCTCCTTTGATGTTATTGAATGTTTTCACAACCTTTTAGTCCCACTTGATGGTTTGGCCCTTCTTCAACATAGATGTAATAGGCAACGTAATCTCTAAAAAGTAAGACATAAACCTCCTTACAATGTTGATTTGTCTAATGAAAAATTGAATTCCCTTCTTCAATTTTAGGATAGGCACTTTGTCAATGGCTCCTACCCTTTCTAGGCCAATCATGAAACCATCCTTGGACACTATATGTCATATTAACTTGGCATTTTGTACTCTAAAGTGACACTTCTTAGGATTAAGAAAAATTGTAAACTCCCTACATTACACTAGCATTAATTAACCCAAAATGCATCTTCGTGTGTGTGTGTGTGTGTGTACACACGCACGAATGCCATAAGAAAATGTAAATTTAGTCTTAGGTCTCTCAAATTACTTTACCATAACCTCATTATACCCTAAGAAACTATCTAAAGTAGACAGCATCTTTAATCTATTAACACTTTATAGCAGGTTATCCATATTGGGAAGGGGATAATTATATTTTAAAGAATCTTTGATCAAATTTCATAAATACACACACAAGTATATGTCACCATTATTTTTATTTATAGGGACTAAATTTGTAACCCATGATAAATACCTAATAGGCTAAATGATACCATCGTCCCTTAGCTTCTTTAGTTAATCATGCATCTTGGTGGCCAAGATAGGGTTAATAGGTCTTTGTTTATATCTGAAAGGCCTTATATCAGGTTGTAATGGGATGACATACTAAAATAATACCTTCCTATATGATTTCAACTTGTAATAAGACCATGATAAATAATCTTGGTACCTTTTAAGTAGTTTTATGCATACTTTCTTCTTAGCTACACTTAGGTGAGTACCTAGCCAAACCTTCCTTAGATTCTCATGAGAACCCAAATTGTACTTAGTCATGTTTTTTGAAATAAATGAGTATTAAGTCCTAATTATATCCATTGCATAAAAATATAAATTTAAACTTACCAATCCCCTAGGGAGAGTGTTTGTTTTCAACTAAATTATGTCCTTCCCAAACAAGGTTTATCTTGCATCATAAACCTTAACCATGGATTCCATGTCTATGAGTTGATCATGAAATTCAAATTCATAATATAGAAATCTCTTAATATGTTCATCAAAATCAAATACCTACCAATGATGAACATTAACTAGGATTGAAGACCTGACAAGCACCTCCACTTGATACTAACAATGAGGGTTCTCATTTGCAATATCAAACTGAGCACCTAATCGTACAAGTTTGTCAGAATCTTTATTGAAACTCATATCATGATAACAAAGATTGAATTCACCAAAGAGTTCAAGGAAATCTAAAATACCATTTTGATATTGTTTCAACCTTTAGTGTTTGGTGGTGTAAGCACTGTACACCTGCTTAACCACTAGCTCAGAATCACCCTTGATAATCAAAATTTTAATTCTATATTCATGGGTAATCTATAAACCAAGAAATAGTGCCTCATACTCATTATTATTTTTCATGCACTCAAAGTAAATCTGAAAAGAAAACTTTAAAAAATTACCATTAGAGGCATAGAAAATAACCCCAACTTTATTTCTATGATTGTAACAAGCCTTGTCAAAACATATATTTCAAATTACACCTTCATTGTTAGGCCTCTTCCTTCAGATGTAAGCCTCTTCCCTCTATCATTATCTTTATTATGGAAAGAAAGCCCCCTTTGTGCTTGATTTATATTTGATTCCCTTTATTGACTGGTAGACACATGAGAAATCCCCTTCTCTGCTATATCTAACTTGTATGAAATTTCATTGACAACAGAGGCCAAAGTCATAACCATCTCCTCAAGGTTGGCTATCTTAGTGGACTACATTTCTTATGGATTAACTAAATTTATATCACCCTGCTTATTCTTGGGCTTTCCCATAGCTTTTATATTGTTATCAATTTGGATGGCCATATTGAATTCTAACCATAGGTTCGTGGGAGCCATGTCCCTCAAGTAGTATGCAGCCTTCTTGTCAAAGGCATCATATTATTTTATCAAGAACATTAAATCATTAGGTCTAATGTTCTCGAGTAGCCACATCATATTTTTTTGAACCTTCTATTGAATTCTTACATGCACTCATTAGGGTTATTATTGATGTTTTCAAACTCAACAAAACTAAATTTGGGATCAAATCTATCACCATACTAAACTCTAAAAACATTCTTCATTTCTTACCATAAATCAATGCATCCATGGGGAAGGGAATTAAACCATTCTTGCGCATATTCATTTGACATGTTAGAAAAAAACTTAATGCACATATCCTCATGCTCAACTTCATAGTCTTCAATGATATTTTGAAAAGCCCTCAACTGTTGATCACTACTCACTGCATTGTTCACTTATAACATTACAAGGTGGTTCCTTACTTCATTCAAGACATCATTTGGATAGCCTTCCATTTCATTAAAAAATTTACGCTTAAATTTAGGAATACAAAATGCATGATACTCACTCTCATATTGGTCCTTATGCCTAAGGATTGGTTCAATGGGAATCTCAAGAACAAATGGTAAAAGGCTATGAAGGGGTTAATGAGGTGGGCTTGGGGGATCAAACTTAGGAGGGGATTCAACTAGTTGATAAGGAGATAGATATTATATGGGACTATATGGTTATGAATGAATAAAAAATCTATGAAAGTCCTCAATAATGGGGATTTCTATTTTTTTAAACATTATCAGAATCTTGGTAATCTAGACACTATTTAGCAGTTGAACTTGCCCTTCAATAGGCACCCAAACTTGTCTCCCTCTTCTTTGATGAATTATTAAGGGTGAGAGAAGATTTTTGGAGGAGTCAACTTTGAAGGATGATCTTAATCTTTCCATCTTTTCAAGAAATAAATCACTCAAATTTGAAATTTGAGATATTCAAAATAGGAATTGATCTTCCTTGAAACAAGGTGATAAAATTAGAGTGACCACTAGAATAAAAATTATAGAATCTAAAAACTAACACACTAATTGTGATACATGTTGAAAATATAGTTTACAAAATTTAGTGATGATATAATAGCACAAAGACACTAAAATTTCTAGATTTATGTTGAAAAGGGAAAAACACCTTTTAACATGTAATTTTAATAGCTCTTTGTAATAAATGCATCATAAATATCTTTATCAAAGATTTCAATTCCTAACACATCCCTAGCAGAGTGTTATTATGTTGATGGAAAAGATAGTCCAAATGTTGAAAATAGTAGTAGATAACTTCCCAACATGAAATACTTACATCTCTCAACAATAGTCCCCAACAATACAAGTAAATAGGATTTGATTTTTATCCCCATCAATGTCACTAGTTGAGGTGATGTTGATAAACCAAAGATAGTTAGAATTAAAAAAATATGTAGAGAAATTTAAAACCATTAATTAATTACAGCTCTTTAGAAAAGTCACTAACAACACAAGTGAACAAGGACTTCAGTTTAATCCTCAACAATGGCACCAATTGAATGTTGGTTCCTAGTTTTACACCTCTTTCACTCGACTATGCACACTTGAATAAAATGGTAAAAAAAGATGAAAAACCTACTAATATGTCATTATAAATGGGGGAGGGTTTATCATCAAGCATGAAACAAATAGATAAAATGACTGAGAGGCATCGAGAAAGGGTATGGTCAACTCCCTACTAGTTCTAGGTCTACTTGAACCAAGGTGAGAGGAACTAAGGGGTGGCTTGCTCACATGTAGTGATTCTAAAGTTCAACCTCCATGGAGATTATTATCATAATGAAAAACAAATATGACTAGGGCATAACCAAACTTGTTCACTCCACCTAGGAAGAGTTGTCACATGGGATGAATATATGATCTAAATCGTATATAAGATAATAAATATAGATATGTATCTGAATATAAAATTCATTTAAATAAATTAAACAAAAGGGGGTCAACCAAAATATTGTAATGTTGGAATTCAAAGCACAAACTACAAACACATTTTAAGTATGCAACATTTATGTATCTGCATGTAAATAACACTTGACATTTTAAAGGTGTGTATTATTTGTAGGTCAGAATAGGGTAGGATAGGTAGATGATTTGTAAAAAAGGGTGTCATGTGCTGGTAGTTTTCAAACAATAAGTTATATTTTATCATTCATGACAATATTATTTAGCAAAGATGTAGCAAAAACCCATAAGCAAGCTAATGGGAAATACCAAACAGTCCTTCAAAGACTAGAACATACACTAAAACTAAACTTTCAAACACTTTTCCCTATCAAATCCACAAACCCAAGGTGCCCTTAAGAGGTATGAAACAACATATTTTCAAACTAAATTATAGAAAGGGTTTTTAGTAAAGATCTATCCATAAAATGACAATTAGTAATGAATAGAAACTCAAATATCTAATAAATAGAATTTAAAAAACATATTACTCTATTTCATCAATAAGAAATAACAAATAATACAAGTATTTTCATTAAATTTGAAAATAAAATTTACATACATCACTATTTGTAAATGCTTCCATGGGGATATGCATGGTGAAATTTCTTGATGTTGGATAAGGGAGACATATTACAAATTCTCTCAAAGCTTGCTAATGGTTGTACAACTACAACCACATTAGCAAGGGGGATAATTTCTACCTATAGTAGTTGATCCCGAAACTTTGAAGAGCCTAGATTGATTAGAAAATTAGAAGGCACTAATAACAACCTTAGAATAGAGGAGAAGCCCTCTATTTAATCATTTTTTACTCCCATTTCAAATTCGGGAATGAGGGTTGTAATTTACAAAATTACAAAATAGCCCTCCAAGTTACACCAATATACTCCTAGTTGGAATATTCCCTTTACCATACCTAGAATATTCACCCATTTGCATAATAAATGATTCTTCTAACTACCTATATAAGGAATGATGAAGATTTGGAGCAAATCCTTTGATTTATTGGATGGAGATACCTTTTATATGAGATGGAAGGTGAAAATCTATGGCAGAGGCAAAAATAACTTTGTCCTCATGTCTAACTTCTTGAAGATGCCCCTATCCACTTAATAGCATAGATGGAACCTCCTAGATAAATTCCATTCCCTTTATGTATGGCATGGAGTAGCCTACTCCTACATTGATGGCATGAGAATATTCTAAATCAATGGCTATTAAGATGAGCTTCCTCCAATGACCCACCTTGGCCATACAATCCTACATTATCTCTCACATGGAGGAGATTCAACATGTAAAGCATGAGAAAATGCAATACTTAGGTTTAATTTCCATTTTACTTTTTGGCTCCAACTTGTGTTTTCACATTTTACTTTTTGCACTTTTGCCTTTTGCAAATTTACTTTTTTACACTTTACAATTTTAAATTTTTTTGGTTGTAAATTTGCCTTTTGAAAAAAAAATTGTTTTCATACTTTGTAATTTTCACATTTTATTTTTGAAAATTTTCCTTTTAGGGTTTCCTCCACATTTTTAATGCATAAATGCATTATTGTAAATTTTTGACCTTTTTGGGAAATTTTAGACCATTTTGTAAATTTTCAAGTTATAAATTTTAGAATTATAATTTGCACTTGTAATTCCCCTATGAAGTTCCCTTCACAAATTATAGAATTAGAAATTGTAACATTATAATTCATAATTGTAGTTTTTTTCAAGGAATCCAGAACTCCATTCATAATTTTAAATTTTAAAAATTATAAATTGTAATTAGGGTTTTCATTTCCCTCAAAATCTCCCTTTAGGGAGTCAAAAACTCCAAATACAACTTACAATTTTTTAAAATTGAAAATTGCTATTGGGGTTTTTGTTTCCCTAAAAAACATCCTTTAGGGAAATGGGAATTCCAATTGTAGTTTGCAATTTTACAATTTTGCAAATTTTCAAAATTTTAAACAGCTTTGGAAGTTCCCATTTACATTGGGACCCCATGTTGACTCATGTTGAATGGACGAAATAAGAGATCCAATCGTAATTTGTAATTTACACAAGTGCAAAATTTAAAAGTTATATTTCTCCTCAGTGTCTCCGTGAATCTCCTCTTGAGTTGACTTTTATTCATTTGATTTGACTATTGGGATTGAGAGAGTTATCATTAATTTAAAACTTCATTTTTATAACTTTCCTTTTACAAATTGTATCTCCCACTCAAGTTTTCTAGCGACTTTGGTGTTTTCTTTTACAATTTCTAGAACTTGCAATTTTTTTTGGATTTTTCAATTTAACTCCATTCTTGGACCCTGAGAAGCACCTTGTAGAGGATTTTTTCCATAAACCTAGAATTTATCAATATAATGCCTCAACTCAAAAATACTTCTTATTTTCATAATGCATTAGGATATAAGACATTAATTAGTGAAAGTCTTAATTTTTTATTGCTTTGATCTTGAGAATCCAATTATCATTGCTAGAATGAGAAGGGTATCAAACATAAAGAACATAATAATTGAGCTTGTTCCCTTGTGGTAATTTACTCTTAAAATACTATGCTTCTGATAGCAATCCAAAACCCTATGGAGATTTCATGAAAATGGCCATTGACTCCTCAAAAAATTATAGAATGGGAGAACTGTATGCTTTCTTTGAACCCTTTTGATGGACACAGAATCAAGCACCAAGTTTCAATTTATTATTTTCCTACACACCCTATACACCCAAATAGATGACATAAATTACTGAGGAACTAGAATTTCATAATGTATAATAACATCTTTTTTATAAAATTGAAGTCTATATGTAGAAACACCCATAACAACCAATACTAAAAATTTCTCTTCACATAACTCAGTCAATGTCTTTTATCACATACAACTTGAAATGTATCTTATTAAACATGAAGATGCTCTAGTATATTATCATTTTTCTTAGACCATCCACCAATGAAACTCTCAAGATGATTTGAAAACCAAAAAACCTCTTGGCTTGAGAAGATCCAAAAACTGGATTTGTATCCTAGTGTCATCAAAACAATGCATTGTATCCATTACTAATTTACATTTATCATTTTCCGATAGGCATTATAGTTCACTATGATATAAAAAAATTCATATTTACCATTGGATAACAAAACATGTCCTTTGAAAATAAAACCTCCTCCATGCAATATGGCATCATAACATTGAATGATAACATACGAAAAAATAGTTTTATCTTATAAAAATGATAGGGTTCTAAAGAAATAAGATAAGAATATTTGAAGGGAATAAAAAAATATGTAATGCACCATAATATGAGTTCAAATCTCTTTCTCCATAGGTGAATCACATTGCCTTCAATGGCATTACCAATTAGATAGTTGTGCAAGCTCACATCCCCACTCAACTAGCTAGGCATGTACCTTCCTCATTGACTTCTTCCCACTCATTTCTCCCTTCAATATAGAATCTATAACCTTTCAATCAATTTGGACTTTGATAAATGTGCAAATTACTTTGTTATCTCCTTTTTCTATTGTTCTATTTGTTTGTTTCCTTTACTCCCATGGGATCTTAAAATGGAGAAGTAATTTTCACTTTAAAATTTTCTTTTCACATGGTGTATTTACACCATATTTTTTCCATAGGCTTTGTAGTATCTTTTTGAATCTAAATTCTAACCCCCACAATCCTGGTAGACTTTACCCACCTCACTTGTAATTTAATTTTCAACCTTTATACTTGAACCAGAAACTTGGGACCTATTTTGCCCTAAGTCAAACTAGAAAATGAATTTGGAATTCCACCAATCTACCATGTGATCTATTACAAACATAATTTCAAACTTTGTTTTATACACTTGTGCCTCTATGTGGGTAGGTTGTGTGTAGCTTAGATGCAACCTCACATTTGTCTTGTTGTTTACCAAAATATACACAAGGACTCATAATTCTCATGCATTCTTCTAACTTGCATTACAATGTGTCAAGTCTCATTAGCATGGCATGGGGCTAAAAATTTTATTGTGCTTAACATATTGTTGTGCTTCTTTACTATTGCATTGGATTCAATTTGGTGTCACATATGCACGTCCACATCAACCCCATTTATCGACTTTCAATGTGGTTGTATCCCTAATCCATCTACAAATTATAACACCTATATGAGTGCTTTATAACCCTAATGAATTATAAATTATGTAGCCTATCTTTCTTTCAGTGCCATGTGGGATGATCTCATAGGTGGTAGTTTAGAAACCATGTTGTGTTTTCATTTATTTTTGCTTTCCATGTAACCGTTTCCCATTTTAAAACCTTGTTTTTTAATTTAGATTTAAGGGCAATGTTGTGACTTTACTTTGGCATTTAAATTATCTGGATATGCTCTTATTTGAAACCTATCTCAAGTCTCAGGATGAATGTTTATAGCCTTGAGATGACTTATCTCTAGTTCTTGGCATTGATATGTCTTTACATTCTTCATATTGACAAGGAGTAGCTTGAATTTTGTCCCATACCATCTTATTCATGGTATTTTATTCTACTACAATGTAATTACAATCCTATAAGACTAATAAAACATGAAAATATGAAATGTTAGTTAAAAAAAGATATTACAAGGTTTACAACAAGGCATGAGTGGCAAAAGGGTATTTTAAATGACATGAGGTGAAAATAATACCTCTTAACCTCTAGTGACTAGTTTTAGATATGAAGCAGGATAAATAATTAATGCTCTTATATAATCAACCAAGGCAAAATTAATTAGTGCAGTTTTGGGAACTAACACAATAATCTCATAAGAGACAATAGGAATTATATGAAGAGAAGTTATGCAAATATCACTAGGATCTCTAATAAAAGACTATAAGATGCTTCAAATAGTGTTGGGACACATTGTAAACTACACATGGTGATGTAAACCCCATGAAATGTTTAGCAACAAGGTACCATGAACATTCTCACAAGAGTTAACCCACTTAATATATTGATCATGATATGTTAGGGAAGGAATCTATCCATATAAAAATGGAATATGATTCTCTTTCATGAGAAAGTGTTACATATATGCACACCAACAAACATAGTTGGTATTTCTAAGAAGAACAACTAGAATATACTCGACATTCCTTCTCAACAAGTATATCTCAAATTGATTCACCATGGCTGAGATAGAACAACAAGGAATTGCAATACTACACTATACAAACTACAATGAACCCTTAAATCAAGCTCATTAATGAGATATCAAACACAACTGATAATATGTCTAAATGAGTAATTAGTGTTGGAGTGAGGGATAATGCATACTCATAATGGAGATATCAGACATAGTCAAAAATGCATGCACAAGTGATTAGTAGGTTCATGAAGTATAATTCAAAAATTAGTAGGGCCCATAATACAAGTAACCCCCTAAGCACTTTAAAAATTTAGTGTGTTTACAATAAAAATAGGACTAATCGAATGTGAATGAAAGAAAATCACTTTTATAGAAAATAGAGCTCAAATCAGAGTTACTGAGTAAAAGTTATGGCTAACAACATTTTCTGTCATTAATGGCCTTTTTTAATTAAATTTTTACAAGTAATTTAAATTATTAACTAGACAAGGGGTTAGGTAGACTTCCAACCACTCATAGGAACTGACACAAAGTTTAAAATGTAACAATTTATATTGTGAGTTAGAATTGGCCACCTATAATCCTGGGCCTCACCCTTTGTCTTCAATAGGAAAAAAGGTAATTTTATAAACTGATTATAAGTAACTCTTTACAATATATTTTATTTATTTTTTCATAACACAACATGTAGCATTCACTTAGAATCACTAAATTACATATAATGTTAGCCTCTCAGCCCATATTTCAAAGATCAACATATAATGGATTACAATGATGAGTAAGCATACATCTAAGTCAATTATCTCTTTTAGCTAAGTAGCCATGAGTGAGGGGCATCTATGCCATCAAAATCACCCAAGGCATGTTCCTAGTCTTAACTACTTGACTCTCTATGTTGGGTACCTAGAGCGATTTGTACCTTAGTGGATGGATATCAAAAATCATCATCCGTGCTAATTTAGATGTATACTTCCTCATCATTGTAATATGTTATATGTTTATCCTCAAAATATGGGCTAAGAGGCCATCATTCTATGTAATTCAGTGATTCTAAGTGAATGATGCTTATTGTGGTATGCACAAAAAACAATATATTATTTTATATTAAAAAAATCAAAAAATAGTCATGTCCCCACCATGTGTAAAACAAATCCCTCCTAAATAATATACACCATTAAAATTAACACAATGTCCCCCCAATCATTAATATTCCCCTTCCACTTATATGATTTTGGCAATGTTCACCATTTTAATAAAGGTTTAAATATTTATTTAAAAAAAAATCAAAACCTTAATAAATATTTTGACCAACAATACCATGTGATATTCAAGAATAATACGTAAGGTTGAGGCCATGCCACACTATAATATAACCAATCAAAACAAAACCTATTGAAAATGTGTTGATGGTCACTATATTCAGCTACAAATATATAGACCAAACTTTTCACAACTATGGGTTGTATGATGGCATAGGTGTGTGGCTATAGAAGATTAGGGTGATGATAAAAAGGTTGGTAGGAAGCCAAAATGTAGGATATGAGTGGCACATTGTAGGAGGACATATAAAAAACCAACAGGTAGCAAGAAAGGTTGAAAAGAGGTCGTGTGAAGATGTAGGATCAAGTGGTGGCCATTGGTAGGCTATTGAATTATGATAGGATGTAAGTGGTAGCTAGACACCAGTGGAGTGGATTGCTAAACTACTTAGAGTTAGATGTAATCTAGAGTTGGGCGAAGATTTTATATAATGACATAGAGGCATAGTGCTCAAAATTATGAACTCTTTTTAAAATGGGCCAACTATTAATTGACTGTAGCTAGACTATGGTGTGAATATGGTGCCATGGTCATGGAGATATTTTACCAATGTTTAGATAATTAGTTTGTGGCCTATGCACCCCCTGTCTCCACCATAAAACCCATCTCAAGAACTAGTTAAAAATCAAATCGTAATATTTGGATAGGGAACTCACCAAGATGTAGGTGAGTTAAAGGTAGGTTAGCTTAGAGGAGATTGGGTATCTATCTATAAACTCATCGAGTTCAAGATATTTCTAATAAATCTATCACCATAAATGTTTCCTTATACAACCAACAAAAAGGTTTAAATAAAAATAAAACCCTCATTCCAAATAAAAATGTAAATGTCAGTGACAATAATTTATGGCAGCTAGAAGACTAAAGAGAGAAAAAAATTGAAGATATCAATGAATTATTAGCATCAATGGTAGAAAACACCGCAAGTAGCAACAAGTAGGCTATTTGAAAGGCTTGATGATCTTTCAAACCTACTTTAGTGCCACCAAGACCTACATAACACTAAACCTACACAAAAACACCTCTATATTTTTTGATATTTTAAAAAAAAAATTCAAAATTTGGCAAACCCTCTTAGCGATTGATGGTGATTAAAAAATATCATACTACTCAAAATTTTAAATAACTATATAATATAATAAATATGGTTTTTAATACCAATACCAAGAGCTCTGATACCATATGAGAATCATCTACAATCAAATGTCCAAGATGAATGACTGTAGAGTAAACACACAACTATTGAAGCAACAAATCTAGAAGAGGGAATAAACTAAACACATCATATTTCATAAAAGATGATTATTTATAAAAATATTACAATAGCTTGTTGGTACACACCCAAAGACAAAGGCTTAATGGGTTCCCTAATATAATAATATATGGATTACAAGGTACACAATCCACACAATCCACCACAAATTCCTAGTAAGAGAGGTCCATCAATAGGCTAGTTTACTGCATGATGACTCAAATAGACAAGGTGAATGGGTGGGATCCCCCACTATGGTTGGAGAGAGAATTGAGGGAACACAGTGGAAAAGTGACTTGAGTCGACAAGGCACTCAGGGGACCAAGTAAGATGGATGACCCCATCCACTCACTATGTTACCCCATATACTCAAAAATGCATGATGACATCATGATGATGTCATCATGACCTTATAAAGTCCTCCTTACCACATAAACAAGATGGAATAAAATACTATAGTAAATATGTAAACCAACATGAATGTGGCTAAATATGGGAGTAGGTGAATCATTGTGTGGCTTGTGTGCCTATGGTAGGTTAATCATTGTATAAAACATGAGGAGGGATGAGGAAATGGTTCTACAAAATGGTTAAAATGAGGTCAAAGGGGGTATTTATAAGTGAAGATTAGAAAACAATGCTATTAAGTCAAATAGTTGCACCATCTAGCATACTAGTAGCATGGGTTACCCAATTACAACGAACAAGTAACATGCAATTGAATAAATTCTATTATAGTCGACCACACTAACTAAAAACACAAAGTAAAGAACACTGATTGAGTGTGATTCTTAGTAACACTATTTGATATTACAATTCAACATCAATGTTTGATATCACCATTTAGAAACACCATTGTGTAACACTTTCGATAACATCATTTGATGGCACCATTCAGAGTTCTTTTTTGGGTGACACTAAATGGTGGTACAAAAAAAATTATCCCTTGAGTCTTGCCTATATTTACTCTCATCTCAGTTGATTCACGACCATGCATATCTAATTTACCATGATTGTAAAATAGTTTTTCATAGATTCACCAATGAATTTTAAGGCAATTTTTATAGGGTATCTTAAAATTTAGCCTAGGATTACCTCTACATTGACTTAAGGATAATTTTTATTTTTATGTTTATGTTTATGCTTATTATCCTCCATTGGTGCCACAAGCTTTGGTGAGCACTGGATTAGATTTAAATTACTTTACATGGTTAGATACTATAGGACCTAGATAAGGTTATTCTGTGGTATTGCTCAACTAAAGGCTTTGGAACACTCACTATTTATATTGTGTGGTAAAAGACTCAGTTAGGTCTAGCAAATCCATATTTGTCATGACCTTGACTTTCTAAATGTATGAACAAATGAAAGGACTAGTTTGATTTATCTTTTTTGAGGTAGAATTGATTTGTAGATCGCCATCACTTTTCCTTGCATACATAACCCACCTCACAATTAGTATATGCTCCATCATTGCTCCATGCTTGCAGATCTATCAGAGTAAATAATTAAAGGAAATGTTTCATTGTGTGAAAAATCCATAAAAAAACATATTTTATGTAGCCATGCCATCGATGAAAAATCACAACAAATATCATTGACAACATTTAGTGACATTTCAACCTTATGTATCTTCCACCTAGTTTTTGATGGCCCAACATAACCCCATTATTGACCCTTAAGCCCTGTGATGTGGTTGGATGAAAGCATGCCATGTGTTAATAGTTGGAAAGTGTGACCATATGCACCCTCACACATCCAATGTGGCATGTTATTGGGTATAGAATGAAGGACTATTCCATTATGTGAATGATTATTGATGCAAGGATAAATTGATGATTTAAGCCCCCTCTTTTTTTGGTCATTTTTATTTTGTAGAATTTTGTTAACATTTATATTTTTTTAATTTTTTTACATTTTACTCATATTTGGTGTATGCACCTTAATAAATTACATGACAACTCACTTATCACAATTCATACTGATTAAAATACAATCTTTATATATATTTCCAACTAAAAAATTGGTCTTATATCTATTTTAACATAAACTTCAAGACTAAATTTTACAATAGATCCTACCTTTCACTTGAAAAAATTATGAAAAAAAAAAAAAAAAACATTAAAAATTAATATTTAATGTAAATATATGTTTATTATACTCTGTGTTAAATTTTCACATGTGATGCCCTTTGCATTCCATACCATCTTTAAAAAAAAATTGGCATTAATTTAGCCTTAAAAGGGGAAAATATGTCAATACACCAAGGGAAGATGGCATTGTGGAGAATTAAGGTACGGGTAAACCCATCGTACATTCCTGAAAGAAACATTAATATGTATTTTATAATTTTTTTGGTGCCACAATATAGTAACTTTTGTCTTTCTTTTATAAGGGTTTCACTTGATGGTCATTCCAAGCAATCAAGGTTGTGTTCCATGGATTGTTTTTATTTCTTTATATTTTTTTCTCAAGGCCATGAATAACAATCAATTTCTATTTTTATTGCAGATCGATCTTTCTTTCTTTTTTATATTATTATTTTTTTATGTAATAAATTTAATAATGAATTATTAATAAAAAAAAGTTAATAATATAATTATGATTTTTTTTTCCATTTTTTATAAATGACATAAATAGTATTTGATTTATTTTTTAATTGTAGATCATTAATTTTTGAACAATAGATTTGATGGTAAATTATCAACATAAAAATTAAATAATATTACTACATATATATATACACATCTTTATATGTATACTATATATGAAAATATTGAAAAATATTAGTTTGTAGGATGTATAAAGTATAAAATTGATTAAAGACTCTATTACCTTCTCTAAAATTATTTGTTTAATTGTTGACATATAATCAAGCAATCTAGAAACATCATTATATATATATATAGAGTAAGAGAGAGAGAGAGAAAGAGAAATTTGAAGCTATTAATTTTTAGATGTGTGACTTATCATATTAATTAAAAAATTATTATTTTTGCTCTCTTTAAAAATATTTATTTAATTTTTGACATATAATTTCAATCTTAAAAAACCATTTTATGAGTAAAAAATTTATCTTTTTCAAAAAAAATAAAAAATAAAAAATAAAAAAATCCTCCAAACTTTACTATATATTAAAGATTAAAATCTTATTAACTTTTCAATTAAAAGAGGATATTTATATAACAATCAAATAAATATCAAATTTATACTATAATAATAAAATTTGAAATATGGTGGAAAAAAAAAAAAACAAAAACAAAAATAAAAAGAGGTAGAATAAATTTAAAAAAAAAACAAAACAAAACAACAATGAAATAATAAAATGCACAAAGTAAACTAAAAATAAGTCTTATTTTTAAAAAGGGAAAATTTTATTAGAAAAAAAAAATAAAAGGAAATTTATCACATATTAACTTAATTTATATTAAAATAATTAACATTAAAATATATTTAATAAATATAAATTAATATAATTAAGGTTTATCTATAGTTTTAATGTGAATAATTGTCGGAACATTAAATTTAATAAAAAAATATATTTGATGGAAGGATGCTGACTTAAAACATACAGTAGCTGAAACGTATTTTGAAAATGAGATCCAAAAATGGTCCTTGAAATGCTTGAAGAAAACATGGATCCAAGAAGATAATATTACTAGTGTTTCAAAAGAAAATGGTCAGTATTAGGCCTGCAGAAGATTTAGCTCGAGGAAGGAATGTAATGGCTAACGAGATGAAGGCTCGGATTCCACTAAACAATCTTTCAGATGATTCGTTGAATGTTAATATCCCCATTTTTCCTGATGAAGGAAATGAGGAAGATTGGACGATAGTTAATAACAAGAAAAAATGTCACAATAGAAAGGAGATAAAACCATCCAATACAACCCTCAGATCCAGAAAAGAGAATATTATGGAAAGATCTCTATATGCTATTTGTTTGTTGTTTTGTTACTATTTATTGAAGTTGCAGATGTCTTTAGACTACATCTACCTATTTTTGCTGTTACATGATTCGCTGGTAGAGAAATTTCATTACGCTTTTGTAACGATTTGTCTTTTTTCCATTGTAAAAAGGTCCTTTTCAAAACCCCTGTTTTACCAATAATAATAAAAATTTACGTACAGCCTATACATTTTCAAATCTCATTAATAATATAACAAACAAAAAAAAAAACAGCCAAATTTGTTATAAGCCACGGTGCTGAAGAGACGAATACAGTTGATTTATAAATATGTTAAGAACCAGCAATAGCTACACGAACGAAAGGACACTCGAGAATTAAGAATGGAAGGACATTCTGTTGTCTTTGGCATTGTCCTAGGATTGTTTCTGCTACATTATCAGCACCAACTATGGATGCAGCAAACCAAGAACCGTTGTTTCAGCCCTTTATGTTTTTGCTTCATACTGTTGTGAAAGCTAGCTTCCCTCCTTCTGGAAGAGATTTCGCCAACGGTCGTCCTACAGGAAGATTTACTAACGGAAGATTAGTAACAGACCAACTATGTGAAAATGAATCTCTTGTTGAACAAATCTCTTAGAATATAACTATTGTCTAGTTACACCTTATTCAAATCATTTATTTAACATTTTTAACCTAAATATTTTTTTATGTTTTCAACTGGCTGACATAAAATATCTATAGCTGAACTAGCGGGACTTCCAGATTTGCTCCCTGCATCGTTGGATCCTGATTTCAATGGACAAAAACTGATGACAGGTGCTAGTTTCGGTTCAGCAGCTGCAGGATACGCTGACAGTACCTCGCTAGCTTTGGTTAGAACATACTTATTTTTTTTTCAATGTATTTATAAATCATCACCAGAAGAAACGTTCTTTGCTAACATGCTTTGACATGTAATGCATTTACCGATAAATTTGTTTTTGTCTCCTGTTTACCTTGTTTGATATTATATGTTGTCAATACTTTAGCTTTTGTTTATTACAGGTAAACTTCTATAGAACAAAATTCCCGCAACATCAATAATTTCCCTCTAATTTTATTGTGGTTAGAAATTCCATGTAAATACAGTGTTGAGAACAAAATCTTTTTGTTATGGAATTTTGTTCTATGTTCCTTCTAATTTAGTAGACACCACTAAATTCCATAATGTCGGTTGTGTTGACAAACCCACGAAGAAATTATTAGGGCTAACGTTCATTAGATAAATACCAACATTATTAGGGCGTCTGCATAGATCTCTGCTCTTTCACGAATTTTCTAGTTGCCCCAGAAGTTATTACAGTGATATTTTATGTAATCTTTCTCCTTTTCGTTTGCGTTTGTAGAATGTGATACCACTGGAGAAACAAGTGGAAAATTTCAGGCATTACAGAGAGCAGCTGGTTGATATGATTGGTCAGCAAAACGCCAACAACGTCATATCGCAAGCATTATTTGCTATAAGCTTGGGAACTGATGACTTTGCCAATAATTATTATATAAATCTTGTGACCATGTAAAAATATAGCGTTGCACAGTTCCAGGATATTCTTATCCTGTCTCTCAGTGGATTTATACAGATAAATGATGGAAAACGGTTGTGATCGAACGAACCACTCATGCTATAATTTATAATTTAGTTTACTTTTTATCTAAATTCCTGAGAATATAATTGAAATGATTTGTCTAACAGACTCTGCAAAAGGAGGGTTGTACAAGACTTGCTATCATTGGGCTGCCTACGTTTGGCTGTTTAGCATCACAAATAACTCTGCACAACTTAGTGGATAATGCATGTGCTAAGGATTTGGATGACGCTGCGAGTTCTTTCAATATCAAGATAAAGGTTTTAGTGTTGGTTCATGGACCAGCGAGGACTCGAACCTAGGACCATCCATACGCTGCTGGAGTGCTCTACCACTGAGCTACTGGCCCCTCTTGGACCAGTCCATCTTCGGTCCAAGTGTGGCTTAACACCAACACCCCCCCTTAAGCCACACCTCTTGTGTGCTTGGGGCTCCTAGCCTGAACCTGGCTCTGATACCATGTTGGTTCATGGACCAGCTAGGACTCGAACCTAGGACCATCCATACGCTGCTGGAGTGCTCTACCACTGAGCTACTGGCCCCTCTTGGACCAGTCCATCTTCAGTCCGAGTGTGGCTTAACACCAACATTTAGTAGAGAATGAGAATCTCAGTTTTCTCGTTCTTCGAATTGGATATTTAGATATATACGATAAGCTTTATGACATCGTTAAATATCCCAGTAAACACGGTAACATTTTCATTTCTCTACAGCACCGTAAGATGAAGTTGCGCGTTAATTTTTGAAGGAGAATTAGAGAGCAAAAACAAGAACTCATATAACTAAACAAGCACTGAACAATTGCTACTGCAATTTTCTTGAAGAAAAAGATTTTATTAATCTTCTAATTTTCCTTGATTACAATGTGTGCCCAAGCGTCTTTTTATAGATTTAAAATCTAAACAATAACTGAAAATAGACTCATCTATTATTAGCTTTAACTACTTAACTAACTGCTTGTTCAAACAAACTCCTATCTAACTGATTGTTAACTAACTCAATTCTAACTGTCAGTTTACTAACTGATGCTTAACAGCTTGCATGCATGAGTGGAGGTGGGAGAAATTATCTCTAACTAACTTGAGTTTCTAACACTCCCCCTTAATTTCTACCACTTACAATTTTATCATTTACAATGCCTAAATTTTGTCTCAAATAATCAAATGTCTCTTTTGGTAATGCCTTTGTAAATATATCTGCTAGTTGATCTTCAGATCTACAAAAATCCAAATGGATTTCTCCATTATTCACTAACTCTATGATAAAGTGAAATCTTGTATCTATGTGCTTGCTCCTCTTGTGAAACACATGATTTTTTGATAAAGCGATTGCTGATTTGTTATCACAGAAGATTGGTGTTGACTCTTTCTGTGCCTGTAATAAATCTTTCAATATTCTTCTCATCCATGTTGCTTGACATGCTGCTGATGTCGCTGCAACATACTCTGCTTCAGCTGATGAAAGTGTCACTATAGGCTATTTTTTGGATGCCCATGTGACCACACATGTGCCTAATATAAAGGCATGTCCAGAAGTACTCTTCCTATCATCAACGTTACTTGCAAAATCACTATCTATAAAACCAATCAAACTAAAATCGTTAGTTGTGGAATATAAAATTCCATAATCTGTAGTTCCTGCCACATATCTTAATATCATTTTTCCAACTTGCCAATGTGAGTCTTTTGGTGACTCCATGAATCTTGAGATTAAGCTAACCCCATAACTGATATCTGGTCTAGTAGTTGTAAGATAAATCAAACTACCAACTAGCCTTTTGAATATTGTAGAATCAACATTGGATCCTTTGTCTTCTTTGCTAAGTTTAGTCCCTGTAGCAACTGGTGTAGGTGTTGGTTTACAATTTAGCATCCTAAATCTTTTTAACACATCCTTTGCATACTTAGTTTGACAAATAAAAATTCCTTTCTCTGATTGTTCAACTTCTATTCCCAAAAAATACTTCATTAATCCCAAATCTGTCATTTCAAATTCATTCTTCATTGCTGATTTAAAAGTGTCTACAGACAAATTTTCAGTAAAAATCAAATCATCAACATATAAACACACAATTAAAATTTGACCTTCTTTGCTGATTTTTGTGTACAAAGTAGGCTCACTATCGCTTCTGCTGAATCCTTTGCTTATCATATAAGAATCTATCCTTCTATACCATGCTCTTGGTGCTTGCTTAAGACCATAAAGAGCTTTCTTCAATTTGTAAACTTTTTCTTCATGTCCTTGAACTTCATAACCTGTGGGCTATTTCACATATACTTCTTCATCTAGAAATCCATTCAAGAAAGCTGATTTTACATCCATTTGATATACATACCAATTATTTTGAATAGCTATGGATAATACCATTCTTACCGTATCCAGTCTAGCAACTGGTGCAAATGTTTCATTATAGTCAACTCCATGTTCTTGTGCAAAACCTTTTGCAACTAACCTTGCCTTGTGCTTTTCAACATTTTCATCTGCATCAAATTTAGTCTTATAAACCCATTTGACTCCAATACAATCCTTACCTTCAGGTAGAGTAGTTAGATCCCATGTCTGATTTCTTTCTATAGCATTCATCTCTTCATCCATTGCTTTTAGCCAATGTTCCTCATTAACTGCTTCTTCATAATACATAGGGTCATGAGTGAAAAGAGCAAAATTTGAAACCAAATCTAATTTCTCTTCTTCTTGATTATAAATCTCATTTAAACTTCTCATCTTCTTACCTTTAAATCTTGCTCTTAAAGTAGCAAGAGTTGGATCTGATTCATCACTTACTTGTGAATTTGGAGTAGGGTGACCTGCATGATTAGATTCACCTTGTTCAAACCTCCTGGGGGTTCTTACTGGAGTGCTTGTGCCTGCTTGTGGAGAGGATTGTCCACCTTGCAAATTTTGTTCTTCTTCAAAAACTTCTTCATCCTGTGGAATTGGTGCCCCAACAATGATGGTGCTACCATCCCATGCTTCTGCTTCCTTAAATTCAACATCCCTGCTAATAATCACTTGCTTTGAAATTGGGTTATACAGCTTATAAGCTTTTGATTCTTCAGAATAGCCAATAAAAATGCATTTCTCACCTCTATCATCAAGTTTCTTTCTCAATTTAGATGGTATAAGAGAATATGCTACACAACCAAAAATTCTAAAATGATATACACTATATTTCTTACCACTCCACGCTTCTTGTGGAATTCAATCTCTGACACTCTTTGTTGGGCTTCTGTTCAGAATATACACTGCACAAGCTACTGCTTCTGCCCAATATTCATTTGACAAGTGTTTAGCTTTCAACATGCTTCTTGCCATTTCTATGATTGTTTTGTTCTTTCTTTTTGCTACACCATTCTGCTGTGGTGTGTACCTTGTAGTCAACTGTCTTTTGATTCCATGATATCTGCAAAAATCTTGAAATTGATTAGACATATATTCACCTTCTCTATCAGATCTGAGTACCTTGATATAACGGCCACTCTGCTTTTCAACCATTGCCTTGAATTCTTTAAACTTTCCAAATGCTTCAGATTTGTTTTTGAGAAAGTAGATCCAAGTCTTTCTGCTAAAGTCATCAATGAATGTTAGAAAATAAGTACTACCTCCAAATGATGGAGTTTGCATTGGTCCACATAAATCACTATGGACTAACTCCAATATTACCTTAGCTCTATATGAGCCTCCTACTGGAAAACTCTCTCTAAGCTATTTTGCCAGAATACAACTGTCACATGAACTTCCTGGCTGTTCTATTGGTGGTAAACCCTTCACCATATTTTTCTTCTGTAACAAATTTAAAGCTCTAAAATGTAAATGTCCATACCTTAAGTGCCATAGCCATGATTGATCTAGCTGTATGGATTTGAAGTGTGCTTCCTCTTTTCCTTGGATGCACTGAATATGAGGAGGGAACATGCGATTCTTGGTCATCTCCACTTTTCCTATCAACCTGTCACTTGGAACCTTGTCCAATATTGTGCAGAAATTATCCATAAAAGATACTCTGTAACCTTTCTGCACTAACTGACCAACACTCAAAAGATTATGTTTTAGTCTAGGTATAAAATAAACATCAGGTATAAATATTCTTTCACCATTCTTGGCCAAAACATTTATGACACCTTTACCCATGACATCTACTGTGATATCATTTCCTAATTTCACTTTTGATCTTACAGAATCATCAAGACTAGCAAAAAATTCTTTATTTCCTGTCATATGATTACTGCATCCACTGTCTAAAAACCAAATATCCTTAGCTTTTTCTTGAGTAACATTACAAGTAAGAAACATGCTTACGGAATTAGAACTAGATTCACCTGTGTAATTAGCATTCTATTCGTACACATATCCTGGTTTATTTCTGCAGTCACTAGCATAATGACCGTATTTCTTGCAGTAATAACATTGAACATTAGATTTATCAAACCTTTGAGAACCTTGCTGTGAGTGGTTGTGACCACGTCCTCTGTTGTTGTAGTTTCCTCTACTACTGTAGTTTTGATTACTGTTTTCACATTCATTTGAATTGTTCTTTCCATATCTGCCTCTACCTCTTCCTCTGAAGCTTGACCTGGCTCTTCCTCTTCCTCTGCCAACTAATACCTGTGACTTGAATGCATTCTCAAGCGAAGAGTTATTCCTATTCATTCTGGATTCATGTGTTAACAAAGAACCCATTAATTCATCTATAGATAATTGTTCTAAATCCTTAGTTTCTTCAATAGCCACAACTATAGCATCAAATTTACTGGGTAAACATCTGAGTACTTTCTCTATAATCTTCTGATCTGTCATAGTTTCTCCATTAGATCTAATCTGATTCACTATATTCAAAACTTGACCCATAAACTAATCTATTGATTCTGATTCATTCATTTGCAAATTTTCAAAAGTTCTTCTTAGAGATTGCAATTTAGCAATTTTTACCTTCGTATTACCTCTATAAGTGGTCTCCAAGATTTTTCATGCCTCTCTGGATCGCGTTGCTGCTGCAACTCTAGAAAATATCGATTCATCCAATCCCTGTTAGATTATAAATAAGGCTTTTGCATCTTTCTTTCTATTCTCTTGAAGGTGGTCCTTTTGAGCTTGATTCAACGCCAGATGGGCTGCCTCATCTTGCGGTTCTACAAAACCACTTTCTACCAAATCCCATACATCTTGTGAGCAAAATAAAGTTCTCATCTTAATTGCCCAAAAATCGTAATTCTTACCATCGAAAACGGGAATTTGAGGCTATGAAGTACTGTTATTCGCTGCCATTTCTCACACGATCTACCTTCACAGCTTCCTACGCACTTCTTCTCAGTGTTTCTTTCAACGGACCTGCACCTTTTCACCTTGATGCGTTGACCGTGACAGCTACAAGTGCTGCCTGCGCTTCAGTTTTACCCTGCGCGATTGTTTGGACTGCTGCGTCCTTTGGCTGCGCTGTCTTTTCTTTGATTTTTTTTTTTTGTTACCAATACTTTCTTTTCTTTGATTTTTTTTTAATTTTTGTTACCTTACCAAAACTTATGTGTCTTCTGCGAACTACTGTGCTGCCTTCTTCTTTGACCTACGTACCTTTTTTTTTGTCCAAATTTTAAACTGCTGCGAACTCAGCTGACTGGGTGCCTTTGGCTGCACTCCAAACAACTGCACGATTTTTTTTGTTTTGTTTGCGTTCTTGGGTCCACTTGACTGCTACGCGCTTCGCCTTATCTGGGGCTGCAAATTCTTTAATCTATCTTTTCTTGCTATGCGCCTCAAAACTTTCTTTCTAACAACCTTTGCCTCTTCCTGCGCTAATAGTGGATGACCTGCGCGATTTTTGTTTTGTCTTCTGCTGTGCGTCCTTCACACTGTGGACTGCTATGACTTCTACGACCTCCTTGCTGGGCGTGGACTGCTACGCACTTCAGCTGCATCTAACAGGGGCCTTTCTTGCTGGACGCCTCTTCTTGGTACCTTTTCTTGTTTCTAACCTGTGCTTCACTTCTTTGGCTCTGATACCAATTTGAAGGAGAATTAGAGAGCAAAAACAAGAACTCATATAACTAAACAAGAACTGAACAATTGCTACTGCAATTTTCTTGAAGAAAAAGATTTTATTAATCTTCTAATTTTCCTTGATTACAATGTGCGCCCAAGCATCTTTTTATAGATTTAAAATCTAAACAATAACTGAAAATAGACTCATCTATTATTAGCTTTAACTACTTAACTAACTGCTTGTTCAAACAAACTCCTATCTAACTGATTGTTAACTAACTCAATTCTAACTGTCAGTTTACTAACTGATGCTTAACAGCTTGCATGCATGAGTGGAGGTGGGAGAAATTATCTCTAACTAACTTGAGTTTCTAACAGTTTTAAATACAACTATATCTTTCAAGTAACATAGAAGAAAAGAAAAATTAAAAATGTTACGTATATAAGTAATTTAAAGCAGGTTTCTGTATTTTTCATGATGATGGATCGAGATGTGATCAGACCATTTGATATTAAAACAATTATAAAATTAATTTAAACCAGGTTTCTGTATTTTTCTTGATGATGGATTGAGATGTGATCTTACTGTTGATCTGAAATTTCTTCATATAATTTAACTAAACAAAGTTTCAGTTATATTTATGATGAACTGTCAAAACATAAAATCCCTTACGATATATGTAAACGTAAAATCGCTGAAAATGTAAGTTGTTTTGTGTCAGGTTTTGATGAAGCTAAGACGGGTTGCTGTGGAACGGGTCGACCGGAAACAGCAATACTATGCAACAAGGAGAGCCCAGCATGTCCTGACGCTTCAAAATATGTATTTTGGGATAGCTTTCACCCCACAACCGCAGCTTATAACATCATTGCAAACGACTTACTCCAGCAGGCTCTTAGAATGCTACAGAAATACTAATACTAGTGCAGACAACATGGTATAGAAAAAACGTGATACTAGACCTGCTATTTATGCAATCTATTGAAATAGATATTGGCCGAGCTTCATTGATTACCTGTAATTTTTAATTGTTTATTGGTTGATGGGCAAGACAAGATTACCTATAATCTATACTAGTTTATTGGTTCATGCAAAAGGCATGTCGTATAGATTCCAGCATTTTAGATCATTGGTTCACTGTCGATTAATTAAAACCATGTGTTTCAATTATATAATATTTACATTCAAATTTTAAAAAATTAAATATATTATATATATTACCTTTCATATTTTATCTTTACTGGGTTCAGAAATTTCCAATAACCTCAATACTGTGATGTTAAGCAAACAGTACTCAATTCGTAAGTCACCAATATTTATAAATCCTTCCGACAGAAAGGTATTATAGGAGGATTTAATTTGTTCAATAGTAGTTTGTTTGCAATATCGGATGTGGGCGTTGGATGTTACTTTTTTTTAATGGTTTGCATTATAGTTTTGTTTTTATATATTTTGGAATATAACTCATTTCAAATGGAAAATATTCTTTGCAATAGGAGATTATTTATTGTATATATGTGTATATATTTTTATTTTGCAAACATTTTTATGTGGAGATCACTTATTTCACAGACTTACATGTCTTTGGATGAATGAAGGATACTTAAATGTTCTTAAATATACCTATTTTCAATTCTCAGTCTTTCTATTTCAGGTTGAGCATGAATTTCACATATTTTTATGATAATTGAATTTTTTTTTTATGTGTTTAATACAGATAGTAGTCTTTTATTTATGATTTTGTGCATATCATAGATTATATAGCTTGTTCTATTTAATTATTAACTAGTTGAATGAATGAAGATACAGTATTTCATGAAATTGCAAGTGCAGAGGTTGAAGCTATAACTTTGAACCAGTGACCGAATCGGGCTTTTGTTCCTACTGACATGAATATTAACAGAAAATGGAATGTCGATGATAGAGCAAAATCATCAACATATAAAGAAAATGTTGTCAATGCAATCTAACAAATGCTCTAAGGAATCCAGTGGATACCAAGATGATAGAATTCATTTGACATGAAATTGGGATCACAATCTTGCAAGTAAAATAACGCTTCCCCCATAACACTGTTAAATCCCTTCCAAGAGAAGTTCCACCTTCCCTCTTCTCCCTCCACAATATTATCAATTCAAAATATTAGCACGTCCTTTAAAATATTAGATTGATAAAATCATATTCATATGGGTTGGGGGTGAGAGTTATGATTAGTGTATTAATCATTTTTATCACACAAAATATATATTGCTAATTTCCATTCAGTTTGTTTATCTATAAATATGGAATGAATAACTGAAAATGATTAGTTCGTATGAACAAAAAAATATGGGCATATGTAGTGACTTCAAGATTCTTTTACAGAAGCAAAATTTATTTTTTGAAGAAAAGGATTTAGAGGGGATACCTAGATATTATAGCTAGAATATTAGCTAGGGTTAAAGTAGATTAAAAGTTTATATTTTGCAGTGGTAGTGTCACCATGTGTCTAGATGTGGGAAAAAATAAATATACATTTGAAAATTTATAGCAAGGAAGATGATGTGATTCGCTACAAAAATAGTGTTGGTTAATAGATTTATATAGGATGGAAAAATGGTATTTCTCAATAGTTATTATTATTGATGAACAAGATTACCAATATAATGCTAGTTAAAACCATACAACACCATTTCAAAAATGTGGTGGAAAAAAAATCTTCCTGAAAAAACTAAAGCATAATATTTGTGTGAGTGCATATTATTTTGGGTTCTTACAATACTCAGGGTTTGAACATGAATATTATCATGTTTGAGGCTTGCAATAACCCAGAGGTCTCAAATCAATAAGATTTGGGATTGTTGTTTCTATGGGTTTTATTTTTTTATACCTCTCTCAGGCAATTATTTATGTTTCAAACATTAATATACCATTGCATAGGTGGTTTTTAATATGGCATAGGATTTTGTTTTCTTCCATATTTGTTGTCATGGTTTTTGCAAAGTGTGTTGTTTTTTTCTTTCACGCAACCAAAGATAGCAATAAGATTTTTTATTCTTTTAATCCTTATAATACTGATATAATATTTGAGTGTTATTCATGTTTTTAAAGTTTAAAATACATACTTTGTGTGATGGTTAAAATTATATTTGTAATAATTCCAATATTTTCTAAACATTACATAATGGTGTGTTTATTCTTAAATGGAATATGTAAAAATAGGCCGGATCAAGAAGGGAAAGGGGAAGGGAGGGGCAGGGGGAAAGGGCCAAAGTGGGGGTGGTGGGGGGAGGGGGCAGGGAGGAAGGGGAGTGTGTGTAATAACAAATTTTCAATTTTTTTTTCATACGAAAAACATAATCACACCTTAAATTTATTCAATGAGGGATTATTAATTAGAAAAATGCATGGAGGATTGCATTATTTATCAATGAGGTTAAGGCATTTACCTTTATATCCAAACTTTTTTGCCTTTATGGTTTTACCCATGCAGAGAATCAAGTGATATTATTTGTTTATGAGTTCCTATTAAATTGAACTCTAGTGGATCATATTGATTGAATCAAAAGAAGGCTTAAGGATATCCCTTGGTGAATCATATGAACATTGCTATGTTTTCATAGAAACTTATTAGGCCTTCACATACCTCCATAGCATTATTTAGCCTATCTTTCAAAAAGATGTGAAATTCACTAATATTTTGCTATACATAAATTTTAGTGAAAGAGTTGTATATTAATTCTTACAAAATCCTCACACATTATGACTAAAAGATAATAAAGAAGAAAATTATTATAAATTTAGAGTAAGTAGAAAGAAGAAGAAACCCACAAAACATCCAAGAATGTTTAATAATATTTCCAAGTCTCCTAAAATATTTATGAATAAAATTATCCCAATAAAATATATTTATAATATTATGATGGTTACTACCTTTATTTATTTTTAAATAATTGCATGTAACCACTTATTAAAAATTGATCAAATATAAATATACTTTAAGTGTAGCTAAAACATAAACTTAAAGTTTTTAAAGTTGTCATAGCCATTCTAGGCATCATTCTCATAGAGGCACCATGTTTTAATGTGTTTCCCCTCCTGGACAACAAGGAGGGTACAACCACCACTTCTTTCCCCTACTAAGTAGGATGGTTGGGGTGATCCTGCTCCTCCCTACCCAGATTCTTGGGGGACACATATTGGAGGCTGAACAAATGTGCTAGATAAGTTCCCCAAGATTTATTTGGCCATTTCACCCACTCAAACACAAGTATAAGATGATGACATAGACACTGCAAAAGTTACAGGCTGGGAGCCTATTCTAGATGGCAATGACTTGCCAAGTTTACGCTTGGGGCTTGATGATATGGATCCTCTACCTTCTGGCCTTTCTATTGTTGCATAAAATTTATCTTTTTTAATGACTTTATGACTTGTTTCTATGATTTGCCTAGATTATGATACTCTTGATTTTTCTCCTAGGCTACAACTAGTGTGGCATGGCGTGCTATCATAGCACCTTTATTTTTTGTGAATTATTTCTATATTTCTATTTAGTTAATATATAAATATATTTCATCAAAAAAAAATTTAAGGTGAGTTACCCTAATGTGAGAAGATATATTTGAGAACTAATTCCCACTTTGAGACTACTTAGACTTATCCCCTACCTAAAATTAAGCAATTTTTCATTATTTTAATTCACCACTCACCAATTATTGGATTATAAGTACATAATTAAAATGAGGTTTATATATAGTGATACCCATCTCTACATTCAATACCGAGGTCATGGTTATTTTTTTCTTGTCATAAACTTATTCATGGTTCACAATCACCAACCGTTAAAGATGTTTTATGATTGGATTCTCAAAATGAATTTCTAATTTAATTTATTTGCAAATATGAGTGTAACTATAAAAATATTTAGATCAATATGGTCACTTATTATTTTTCATCTATTGCACATTATGCATGCCTTGTTCCTCTATTGTGTTAAAATTCATATTATTTTATTCAATTTTCTTTACAAAATTTTGATGTGACCAAGTTTACTATGAATCAAAATGTAACTTTGAAACATTGATTATATCTTTTCATTAATTTGGATGTAAAATTGAACTCCAATAATATCTATGTGACCAATTTTATTAACCTTTCAATGTTGCTAAATTCTATAAAATGATTCATAGTTTGATAGGTAGTAATGATCAAAAAATTTAAAATATTATGAACGATGAATTCTCTCCATCCACATATAATAGTTGTAATAACCCATTTTTTTTAATAAGTTTGATTTATTTAACACCATTCAGACCCAGTAGAAGAAAACTATTTTGTAGAAAGCATGATTAAGTCCATAACTGTGTTATAACCAACATACATTTTCAATAACTAAAGTTAAAAATTACTACTGATGCTATTAGGAAATTACTTTAACCAATCATTAATCATATTGGGGTGTACTAGTGTTCTAAGTGTACATTTGTACACTCAAATCTGATCTCTAAGCTTTGGACTTCCTAAAAGGATCAATAACAATTTTTAGCCTTGACTAAAAGACTGTGCTTGACATAAAACAATTTGAACTATGACCCTATTGGTAAGCTAAACTCTAATTGAGAGTACAATTCAATATGACTAATGTTAACAATACTTAAAGGAACAAGAAATCATTTCACAATAGAAGAATCCTCATACTAAGATTATGCTTTCAATGATATAAATAATTATGTAAACAACAAGACATGAGTTTCATGTTTATTTCTAAAATCAATATGATGCAATCTGGTTGACACACATTCTAAGCTAAGATCATTTCTCTCATGGCTTTAAAAAATAACATTAGACAAAATTATCAAAGGAATCTAATCTAAGAAAAAGTATAATATTGATTCTTATTAATGATAGAAACTAACACACATGTAGATATTACATAAATTGGAATCACCTTTAAATTATATTACACATAATAATTAAATTCACAACATTCGTTCATGTGCATGCATTGACCATTCTGCATTCCATATAGTAATTGCATACTATATGTATATTAGGCTAGTCATATTGTCTATTTATATCTAAATAAATAATGAATAATCATTAGACAAGTCTTCAATATTTTAACATTTTGTTAATGTTTCAGAAACTATAATTGTGTTTTGTATATTGATAACTTAGATAAATTGATGAAGTCAATTAATGCTTTAGCTATGTCACTTTATGCATATGTGAACTTGATATCACCTAATACATGAAGTGACTCTTTTGTTTTACAAAAGGCAAGGTCATACAACTTTATATATTAAATATATTGCCTTAATCTATCTATCTAAATGTCTAGAATTATCTCCATGATATATTCAAAAATCTTGTAAGAACTCAAAGACAACAAGAATTCATCAATAATATATCATATCTTGAATAAGAGAAATAACGAATCTTAAGTAACAATCTACAAAGAAAATAAAATAATTTTTGAATGAATCTTAAAACTTTTGAACTTTCATGTTCATTTAAAAAAAGAAAATCATAACTTCTTCTTATTTAACATAAATAAATGTTACACTAAATAACATTCACACTTTCAATAAAGTTAAATCAATGTATAGTTATATCCGTATAATAACAACATAAATAAATGTTATAAATACTACATAAAATTTATGTTTTCCAATGTGGAATAATAAGTTCAACACACCCAATGAATAAAACTTATGTAGTAAATTTTCTTTGAGACATTAATTTATATGATGCCATTACTCTAATTGATAATCAATAGAAATCAATTTAATAGAGAGACCAAGCAGTCAAATCGTATTCTAAAGGGAAGCATGCAAACACCCCACTCATCCTACCTAGTGAGATCCCTATTGGTGTCCCTAGACCACCCCATCCATCAATTGGATGTGGAGTTAAACATCAAGGTTTATTGAAGGGTGAACTCAAATTTGAGATTTTGAGCTTTAAATTCAAATAAAATAACAATAATCAACTTAATATAATGCATGAAAGAGAGTGATCATGATTATCATTAATACTATCATTCAACCCATAAATATATCTATTTGACTTCCTTGCATCACATAATGATTATTGAAATCCTTTGACTTCAAACAAGATATGCATGTCAATATACCATACATGTATTATTTAATTGATATCACCAAACATAGTCATAAACACTTCAATTTTCCTCCATTATCCTTGAAAAATAATAACATTATTAGTCCAAAAAACATTGACACTAAAAAGAGGCGTAACCCCAATAAGAGTCATTTCTACTCGAAATAGAAATGAATCCAACTCATAAATTTACATAATGAACCTCATAGACTGCAAATAATATTTCAATAATAAACAAACCTAGTTCGAGCTTCAACAAAAAATTATGATTATACAAGACTGTCCAATTTAACACAAGTTACCAAACACTATCAATAAAATAAAATAAACATGTAAAACCATATTACTACTATATGTTGTGACAGTCAATAATATAGTCCCAAATAGTTTGATATATCCACATTATGCCCTCAATCTACCACAAAAGACCCAACAAGAAAAGGCAACTAAAAATTTGAAACCCATTATTTTAAAATAATGTTAATAGGCTATTTGATGTGAATAAGCCTACAACATAATGAAGCCCAATTCCAAAATCCCATTCAAAATCAGTTCAAATAATTATGTGATGAAAATTACTACCCATCTAAATACCAAAACAAGACTTCAAACCTAAAACAAAACAAAATTCAAAATATATACATTCAAGCCTTTTCAACTATACATCAAATATAATATTATGGGTTCATAGTGAAGTCTGTATACTTTACAATGAACCTATAATGGTTTAATATTTCCTTTGGTATTACCTATTTTAACATAACAAAAAAATAACCACTGTATTATACTTCAACCCAAGAAAACAAATCCACTCATGTGTCAAATGCAGTCTCAATGTAGAAAGATACAATGGATTGTCTATAAAAAAAACAATCTCTTATTCTTCTATGCATCCAACTAGCCCTCATAACCTCCAATAGTAACCATTAATGACCATATTAGTCCTATATTATAGCCTAAAATAATAAGCGATGTGTCTAAATAAACCATCATTATCTCCATAAAAACAAGTAGCTAAAAAATAAAACTCACAGTCATAACCCAATCCTACTAGGACTACAATGGCTTCGATCAAAACTTTTGGTAGATTTCAGCTAAGGTTGGGAAGACTAAGCTCACCATAACACCAAATTCCCAAAACTAAAATATTTCAAAGCCACTCGACAAGTTTACCTTTCGAGTGGGGTCATCATGACCTGATTCTCAATGGGATCAAAAAGTAATGTTAAAAAATGCAATGATTTAATTAAAATAAGTTAATGAAGATGACATGGATCGTGGTACCCTCCTAAAGTTTAACATCCAAGTCACCAAATGGTTGAAACAACATGTAAAAGCCACACAATAGTCATGATAAGTGAAACCAACTCAAAGTACTCAATGAAGAGGAATGTACATGCTCCTAGCAAAGAATGAATGTGAAACTCATGGTGTTCCAATCAAAATCATAAAGATCAAAACTAATATAAGAAATGCCAAGTTTTAAGATTACTACACATGACATTAATCAAAATGAAATATATTACTATAATAGTCATGATGAAAGTCAAATCAAGAAATAATAATGTAGTTAAAGTCTAATATAAAAATATTGTTCTAATAAACCAATTAAATAAGTGAATAAAATAATAAAAAAGAACTTGATCAAAATAAAACATTATTTTTTTTTTACTCAAGGATCAATAGGTCATTATTACCCTTTTCCCCCTCCGCTACTAAACACTAAATCTAACCTAGCTTATTATTTTTTTGGTTCTTGCAATCATCCAAATTATACATCAACAATATATAAATAGTAAATAATATATTAAATATGATAATAATTCCAAACTAAATAACATAAATTAATTATATAATGAACTAAATCAGGTCATCCATGATATTATAAACATGTCCAGTATGTCATCTATCATAATTACAACTCAAAAAACAATTTTAGGATTCACCTCTAATAGTCTATCAACTACTAAAATAGCTAAAGAGTATGCCAAGAAGTAGATAGATTTGAAATAAATAGTGCTAAGGACATGAAATTGAACAATAAAACAAAGGTTATGACATCCTCCTCCACTTAAAAATAAGCCATCCTGATCACTAAAGTAGCCAAAGATAAAGCTTCCTAAAATTATGATCATATTCCCAAGTAACATTATGATAAGATAATAAATTGCATTGGACAAAAATATGACAAATTTATCAATTTCATAATCTAACACTATGACAGTCAAGGATATTCATTAGTTCTAACTACATCTTTTCCTCCTTCAAAACATAAATATTTTTACAATAAAAAATATTAGAAGAATAAAACACATAGTTTCTTAATAAAACATTACAGATCACAGACATAGATGGAGGAAGGGATAATTGGTAGGCAACAAGGCTGAATTTTTCTAGAATTTCAAAGGGTCTAACAAATCTAGCAGCCAATTTAGATTTTTTTCAAAATTTAATAGAACTTTTTTATACTCTAATGTGTAGAAATACTTTTTCTCCAATATTAAATTCATAAGTGATCTTTTTTAAATCTACTTATCTCTTTGCCTATCTATAGTATCCTTCATATTTTGGAAAATCAATATATTTATACATCATATTCTTGAAAAATATTAAGTCCAAAAATAACTATACTTTCAACATTGTCCCAGCCAAGAGGAGATCTATATTTATGCACGTACAGAGCTTCAAATGGAACCATTTTAATCACAGAATGATAAGAATTATTATAATCAAATTCAGCTAAATACATGAAATCTTACCATTTGTTTTTTTAATCCATAACATACATTCTTAACATGTCCTCAACTACTAGTTAAGCCTCTCTATTTGACCATCAATTTTCAAGTGATACGAATAAGTAAAGATTAAACATGTTCCAAATACTATAGTCAAAGTTTTTCCAAAATATTGAAGTAAATAACTTATATCTATCATAAATAATGAATTTTGACATGCCATGCATCAGAATTATTTCTTTCGCAAAGTGTGAGGTAAACATAAAAGCATCATCCATCATATTTTCAGTATTAAAGTGACTATATTTTGTTAATTTATCAATTACAACCAAGATAGATTCATGTTTACTGCATGACTTTGGTAAAATATCAATGAAATCAATTGAAATAAAAATCCACCTACCTTTTGGAATTTTATGAGGATAAATCAAACCTCCTAGATGGTAACGTTTATCTTTTACCTACTGACATTTTAAACACCTTACCATAAAATCAATAATAAAATGGTTTAAACTATGATAATAATAATAACCTTTCAATTCATGTGTCATCTTTGTGACACCTTGATGAGCAAAGTGAGGTATTATATTCATTTTTTTAGTAAAATATTATGCAAGTCACTTGAATTGGATACAATTTATTATTATACATTATCAAGCCATCATTTTCTATATAAAATCAAATAAATTACTTTACTATAAGCTTTTCATCCAAAACTACACTTCACAACAAAATTCATCGATAAGCTTTTATTACAAAAGCATGGTTCGAAAATTACCTTAAAAAATAGATAAGGTAAAATGATACGTGAGTCAAATGAGATCATTAAAAATTTGATTCTCTATACCTTTAAAATATTTGATTTTTATATCAAAATTGCTCATAAATTCCATCCATATATGTTGGCAATCATTAATATTATCCTAGGTGAACAATATTCTAGGCTACAATGATCATATTTAAATTTAAAAATCTTACCTAGAAGAAAATATTTCACTATTTCAAAAGTATGCAAAATAGTAGTAAGCTCTAAATCATGCATTGGATAATTATTTTTGTGTTTCTTGAGCTTAAGTTACACATATTCCATGAATTTTCCATCCCACATAATAATACCACCAAAACCGTCATTAGAGGCATCAAACTAGATTTCAAAATTATCATTAATATCATTGAGCCAAAAACACTTGAAATTATTTACCATCTAGAGAAATACTTCATCATTATTATCATTGATCCAAACCTAATTAATTTTATAAAACAAGTGAGAGTCTCACTTGCAAAATAAACATAAAAGGGAGAGCAGGGTAAGGTAGAAAATGGGGGTATATTATTGAAAGGTTGTTGATGCTTACAAAAATTAAAGGTGCCGAGTCACAGTAATACCAATGTGTGACTGGATGAACATTTGTACAAATTTTATCCAATCATTGGGAAAGTTTTAAAAGGACACTAATATCAATATTTTACTCATAAATATTTTAAATATTGTAAACACTTAAGAGATTTGTAGTGATTGACACATAAATATTTTGAAATACTTTAGAACTAAAAGTGCATAAAGCACAAATTATTCAAAATATAATAAAAAAAATGCGATAGGTTAGACTAGCATATGCAAAATATAAACACCATATTCATCTCTACACCATAAACACAAAATCACTCCTAATTCATAAAAAAACACTTATAACTTAAAAGCCATGGAGTATACTTCATGAGCAGAGAACTAAATAAGAACAAATAAAACCGTTCTACTGATTTGAATAGAGTTACATTAGATAAATTTACATCCTCTATAAATAATTATTATTTATTTTTTAAGTATTAGATTAGTGTTACCACTAAGTATCACGATATTCCCTTCTTTGGCCATGATGGCCACTCAAGGTTATTAAAACTACACATAATAAAAAAGGAATCAAAATGTCCTCAAATCTCATAAGTATATAACCCAAAGGGCATCCCCTTAATTGATCCACTAATGAGTTGGAGAATATTTGCCTCCCAACTGCATGGGATATGCTTCCTTGTCTAGTAATGTAGCTACCACTAGGTCAAATTATCGATCCATCTTGGCCAAATTCATTTATGATTCTTGAATGATCACATCTTATTAGTCCATCAGCCTTTGATACACCTAGAATCGGGATTCTATGGACACTTTTACTTTTGAGACCTGGTTGATGCTTGATTTGGACTAATTTGAAAGTTATAGCACCACCTTAGCTCAAGCTTTGTTTGATTTTTCTACTTTCCTTCTCATGGAATTATCTAAGTGACTTAGATGAACTCCAAACACAACTCTTTCTAGAAGGGTGCCATCTAGGTGAAATAACATGGTGATTTTGACTTCCTTCAAGTATTCCAACATATTTTCCTTGCTTTCTTCCATATGCCCCATTACGACTTACACTAGGCCATCAACTTTTTGATTGAAGTCCTAATGCTCCTAATGTACATATGATAAAATATTTGGTTTGAAATGGGCATGAATTTTAGATCTATGAACATGCCCTTATGTATAACCATAGTGAGCTCCCTATACAATGTCTCCATTATATTTTTTTTAGATATGTTTGTGCCCTTCTATCAATCAATGTTTCTATCACATCACTCAGAGATAAGAAAAGTTGCATTAGGGAATCCTTGACCCATCTGATTAGTTTTATAAGGAAAGAGATCCTTACCTATAATTCAAGTGCCCAAAGATTCTCATACATGTCCTCCATTAACTTCTCTGACGTATTATGTGTGGACTTAAGAACATAGACTAAATCCTTTGCCACTCTCTCTTCTCTTATGGTTGTTCTAACTTTGGTGAGTGAGAAGAGGTTTTGCTGAGTCTGTTAGATCACTAGGTAGAATCCTTAGAAAAAATTCTATGTTAGGATCCTTCTCATGTCTCCTAAGCGTTTATAAAAATCTCATTGTATTTCAAGATCCCTTTGTGCAATCATATCATGTTTCTACAACATCAAAGCTATACCTAGGGTAGAAAAGGATGTTATTAGGGTGATAGGGATGGAGATGATAGGTAGAGGCCTAGGTGGAGTAGGATTCAATGAGAGGGAGGGAGTGAAAGATGAGATAAATAGAGGAGGAGGAAAGATGGAGGTGAAATGAGGTAGGATGAAGGGGGAATCATGTGGGAGCATTTGGGCCTACTATTAACTCTAGGTTAAGTTAACTTATGTGGTAATGCACCAGTGAGAGTGGTATTTAATATGGAGGAAATTGGATAATTTAATCCAGAAACCT
>JARHVA010007853.1:0-260000 GCA_037957365.1 Torreya grandis
GGTTGAAAGAAATGACCTATTTGAATAACTTATAGATTTATTCATGACATAAAATGGATATTATGGGTTATATTAATTTTAAATATTCCACACAAAAAAAAAATTCATCTCTTAATTCATCATTTAGTTTGCACAACACATAAAATAGTGAGAAAAATCTTGTTTTTGATACTATCTGTACAATTTTGTACAACTCATCATGGTGTGAATCATATTGGAGGATTCTTATACAACCTCAAATATTTTCCTAATCAAACTATGCCCTGAGATTATCTTTCCAACTCAACTTTCTCAAACTAGTCATTAGCAAGGGTTTTGTAGGGTTTTAGGCTTGTTTTCAGTCTTAACAATTGTTTATAAAGTTGGGATATCCAAATTGAGAAATTAAAAAAAAAAAAAAAAGGCCTATGAGACCCCTGAAATTATATATCTCTCATGCATAGCTTCATGAAAGTTATGAGCATTGGAAAGTGTCTATTTGAGCTTTTTTGGGGTCTCCTTGTGAGGCTAGGTTGATTTTAGACTTAAAAAGGTCACCTTGATGTTTTTTATACGTCACAAAGCTTAGACACATATGTATACAAATTAATAAAATGTTTCAATCATTTTATTAACTCATCAAGATCCAAACAATGAAACTTACCCCTATTTGGCATTAGGCCAATACCTTGCCAATATGTTTACCTACCATTTGAGACTCAAAATAACTTTATTTGAATTTACCATGCACTTAATCTGGCCTAAAAAAATAATTTTCATCCACATTAAGGTGATCCAAAGCATTATAATGTTCCGCTCAGGTGAGAAGTATGAGTGACCTTCCTTTTGGAGCTTGGATTATATGTTGCTCTACTAGGCATGTATGCAAACCTTCTTGTGCATAACCTCCTACTTATATTTAGACCTTATAGGTTGATTTTATGGCTTGTGTCAAGTGGTTTCCAAGTTTTTCAACAAGTTTATGGAGTATATACACCCTCTAGCTTCATCTTTTGTTAATCTCTTTCCAATTTGCTAGGGTTTGTATTGACGGGAAGTACACCCTATCTGAGACAAAACAAGGGGTTCCTCCCCCATTTTATCATTAAATATGTATGATGGATAATTATCCTCAAGTGATTAGGACCCTTCAAACCAAAAATTATATTTTGGTGACCTCATTTATCTTCTCAAAATGCCTAATCCCAAGACTAACTTCTTGAATAAATTGTTTAGGGTTCTAAACCATGACTTTTGGATGCATTTGGAAAGGGTTTTATGCTGGGTTTTTAGTGTATTAGGGTTTTTAGACCATTTTAGTCAAGGTAAATGTGTATGGGGCTTAAAAATATCTTTACCCTCTTATCTCTTTGTAAATCATTAGGTTTACAAACTGATCTCCCATGTCTGTACCTCAACTAAGATCCCTACCTGTAGGTTATTTTAACCTAGTTTGAGACCTTGTATTAGGCTTTGGATATGTGACTCAGAAATTTATTTTATCTCTTTATATCATGTATATATTTATACCCTTACACTCATTCTTGAGAAGTATCAACCAACTAGGGATCTCCCTCCTTCTAGCTTGCTGCCTGTATCTCCATATACAGGGTTGAAGGGGTCTCCTAGGGTCTTTTGTGCTTAGAAAAAATAATTTAAAACCTTAATTAAACCTATATTATTTCAAAAAAAATCCTTTCACTTACACCCTAATTGAAAAATCATGTAACATCCCTAAACATTAAGAATAAGTCATTGTTTACTTTGTCTCAATTGACTGAGACATGCTCATTTGAGCCCCTATTGAATGTGATTGATGACTTGATTGGGGTAATTTAATTAACATGATGTCCTATTAGAATATTTAAAAGTATCTCAATGATAATTTATTCACTTTATTCCACATATTTTCATCTTTTAGGTTTTAAAACAACACCTTGACACTCATATAGGTCATTGTCTACCTATACTAGGATACTCTGCTTATAGGCCTGATGTAGGTGGTTATGCCTCTTAATAAGATTTACAATGATGTTAAAATACTCTCATTTATTATTTATGATAATATGATATATGTTTGGAATATAAACCACCTTTTATAACCTTAGAACACCATTTGAAAACAAAATCCAAGTCACTACCCTGACTGAGACATTTTCCCCTTAATACCCTACTTATGAGTGTTTTTAGATGTTTGGAATTGAATTTAGGTCTGAGACAAAGTATAAAAACTTTTTAATTCCCACATGGTCCTTTGATATTATTTATATTTTAATACATGTCTCATTCTTGGGCTATTCATACATCAAATGCAATATTCTGCTCATTGTCAACTGAGACAATCACTTGTTGTGGTTGTAGGTGCTTTAGAGCTCTATGAGTTTGATTTTTCCTGATTTACATTGTTGATATCATCATGGAGGTTATCATTATTTGTCATAACATATTATACTTATATAAAACTCTTTTACAATAATTTGATGACAAGCCTAAGACTTTGCCCTATGTTTGGCTATGAGTGTACTTTAGGGACCTGTACAGACTGAGAGTAGTCACATGGAGACTTGACACCACCTCTCAACCTTTATAGATGGTCATTTGATCATGAATGATATATCCATCATCAATATAATTTTAACATGATATCCTGGACCAGTTTTCAACTTGAGGTTATTAGAGGTCTCTTTTGACTCAAGCTTGTAGAGAATACTAGTTCATTTTAGTGTGTTTGATGTTATCCTTGAAAGATTCAAACATCATCCTTTTACTTCATCAATCCTCCAAAATTTGCAAGTTCCTCCTTCTCCATAAGGAAAATAAAATAAATTACTTAAGGAACATAAAATTATTTTACATGCACTCCATCATTCAGAGACAAAAGTATAGGGTCCTTTGTTTTGGTCTTTTAGAGACTCAGTCCCTAAAGTTAAAACTACTGCCCTTAGAGCCATCCATCCATATTCTTAGTCTCATCACTAGATCTAAAGCACCAAAATCACTTTCAAACCTCATGTAAACTTTTATTATCTTGAAAAATTAATTTTCATGCATGAATACCTCTATTGAAAAGGATGAAACTTGTAGGTGACAGTGTTGAGTTGCATGTGTGGGCAAAGACATGAAAGGATGAGAGTATGCAAGGTAAGAAGGTATTCAAACTAAAAAAATCATGATATATGGTCAAAAACATTTAAAACACCATCTATTAATTTTTTCCCACATGAAAAACTTGTAGAATATAGCTGAAGATGAATATTTGCTAGAAAGTCCACAAGTATGGTCTTTAGGCCAAGAAACAAGTCTTTAAGAAGCTCTATCAAAAAATTTAACTATAAAAAACAATAAGAATCATGGAATAATTTTTAAAATCATTTATAGACACCTAAAACACATAAATACATCAATCCAAAACAATAAATTCTGAGACAAGCTCAAACAGTGACCCCCTTATGGTTGAACATGCATAAAAAGCTGCCAACTATCAAACTGATTTTTCATAAAGGAGGGTACAAAATATATCAATTTATTATTATTAAAATTAATTTAAATTATATTTATATCTACCCCCAAAATCACTTCTTTCAACTCCACCTATAGCTTTCATGGTGAGTGCTTAAACTTGCCCTTCCTTGGCTTGCCAATGGAGAAAGAAGAGAAATGAGTTGTAGATGAATTTTTTTATGAAATATATTAAAAATAATGTATATTACATATGTGTAGGTGAATATTAACATCACCACATTGTTACAAGTGTCACACTTTCCAAGGAACCATACAAGTGTCCTTTTCTCTCTCTTTGGCCAAGAAAACTACCTTTTGTCTAAACAAATTGCACTTTATTCAGTTATTTCAGATTCATAAGACTTATAATGACACATGGGAAATTACATCAGATTTTTGAACTTGAAAAAATCTTGAGAAACCCGTACAAAGCATTAAATGCACCATTTAGACCCTTGAAATGACCCCAAATGACATGATAGGCTAATGAAATGAGTGACCAAAGTTAATATAACCTTTAGAGGCATGAAATGAATTAAAAAACACCTTATGAAAATATATTAAACCCCATACTATGCCTAAAAATGAAAATTTTTAGTAGGGGTGCCCTATTTTGACCTAAAAGTCAAAATTGGTCAGCAGGTATTATAAGGGCCTTCAAAATATCACCCAATTGTGCCTTCTATGTAAAGGAAATTACACTTGTTCCTTGTAGGATAAATCCACTCTTGTGCCTATTTGAAATGTATCTCCTAATAGATACCTTAAATGGTAAATCCACTCTTTTGCATGTTTGAAAGGTATCTCTTAGGAGATAACTTGAAGGTATTATAAAGTCCTTCAAAATATCATCTAGTAGTGTCTTCTGTGTAAAGGAGAAATCCACTCTTGTGCCTTTTTGAAAGGTATCTCCTACAAGATACCTTGAAGGCTAAATCCACTATTGTGTATATTTGAAAGGTATCTCCTAAGAGATACCTTGAATTTATTACAAAAGCTTTCGAAATATCACCTAATAGTGTCTTCTCTGCAAAGGAAAAATGCACTTGTACCTTGAAGGAGAAATCCTCTTTTGTCCCTATTTGAAATGTATCTCCTAAGAGATTCCTTGAAAGGGAAACTCACTCTTTTTCATGTTTTAAAGGTATCTCCTAAGAGATATCTTGAAGGTATTACAAAAGTTTTTATAATATCACTCAGTAATTTCTTCCATGTAAAAGAAAATTCCACTTGTTCCTTGCAAGAAAAATCCACTCTTGTGCCTGCTTTAAAGATATTCCTTAATAGATACCTTATGTTGGTTCCTAGTTGTAGACCTCTATTTCTTGTCCTTGCACACTTGAAGAAAGGGTCAAGCAAAGATGGAAAACCCACTAAGTCATTGTAGCTAGGGATAGGTTTGACATCAAGACTAGATCAGTTGTAAAAAATGACTAGGAGGCACCTACAAAGGGTATGGTAAGTTCCATGTTTCTTCTAGATCTACCTGAACCAACGTGAGAGGACCTAAGGGGTAGCTTTCTCTCATGAATGGATTTTGTGATTCAATCTTCATGGGGATTATTGGCACAAAGAAATATAAATCTGAATGGAACATAACTAAACTTGCTCAATCCACCTCGTAAGGGTTGTTAGATAGAATGAGCAAATGCTCTAGGTTAGATACAAGCTACTAAAGATAGATATGAATATGATTGTAAATTTTATTTTAAATAATATTCAATATTATGGGGCTAAATAAGATATTTTAATGTTGATTTTTAACGTTAAAAAAACAAATACATGCTGATTATACAATATTTATGTGATCATAGGAAAATACACTTTGGATATGCAGAAGGTGTGTTATATCAAGGTAAAACAAGGTAGGAAAAAAACTATTAGTTAATAAAGATTATAAGTGGATGGTTAATATATGAGCACAAAGAATTTTGAATAAATTACCATATCACCTCTACCAACAAATCTAGTACTGACTTAAAATAAATGAAACTAAAACCATGCATGAATGATATCCTTTAAGAACACCTCCTAGTTGAAACCAAAAGCCCATGACTACCCTTAAAGATGCTATCAACACCCTATTTCCAAATCTCAAAGTATAAAGTAATTTATAATCTAGATATACTCTCTAGCTGACTACCATAAAGATAAATACATCATATCACCAATCAACTAAGCATGCAAAACATGACATTGTAATTCAAAAATAGAAAGAGGATGGAAAACATCAACAAATTTCATTAATAAATTGAACTAAAAATGGGTATAATGTGTACTTGACAACATAACAAATGTAATCTATGTAAGAAAATATTGTAATAAGGGAGACATGTGTGATGCTCTCAAATCTGGCTAATGATTTTGGCTAGGAATGTTACATAGTGAGAACTCTTTGAGGCTATATCTCTTGACTCAAAAATTTAACTAACCTTTATAAAGGGACACACCCCTTTTTCTTATAAAATTGAGCTAAGCCTATCATATTCCTAAAGGTGCTCCAGTTGGATGATTCCTAGGATTATGCATATGCTCTAGTGATGAAGACAAAATTGATTCTCCACTATGGTAGAATGCTTATTTTTATCCATGTGGAGGATAACCCTGTAAGAGACAAAATAAACCTTTATCTTCTTACAAAAGAAACAAAACATCCCTTTCCTATGTAAATAATAAAAAAAGATACCTCAAAATGGATGTGCCACTATTAGGTAAAGTACGATGGTTTCCCAATGGGAAATGAGAAAAGAAAAGGGAAAAGAAGGGAAAAGGGAAGTGAAAATAAAAGAAAGGTTATGCCAACTCAGAAGAAACTAAAATATTCAATTAGGTTCCAAATTCAATTTGAATGATGGAATCCTTCACTAACCTATTTTTGTATTTGATATATTATTCGAGCATGGGGGAGAGACTCCCATGGTTTGGGCCTAATTGGTAGTTGAATTTGACTCTATATTCTTTAAGCCATGTAACAATTCATGGAATTATCGTCTACTTCTCTCCAATGAGTTCCTTGAGTTGGTCACAATATTTCTCTAGTGATACCAATTAATTTATATTATGGACATAAAAGGATTATTATGGTGCATCAATGAGGTTCTTCAAAGTAACACACATTATATCCTCCCCTAGGTCATTTTCACCATCAAGTTTCACCATATTCCTTAGTGCAACATCTATCTCCCTTATCACAGTCTTGAGAGACTATTATTCTCCTTTCAGATAAAAAATGCCATCTTAGAGCATCATTAGATAATGTTTGATGGTTATTTGATATTCCTTGGGCCTTTTATTAGATCTATGATATTATCTATAATCAAGGTATCAATGCTTATCTTATAGATCTATTCTACCTTCCATTGAGCCTCCTCACATTTTTTAGTGTCTACCTCATAGAAAACGTCTGAGCATCACACTCTCTTTTATTTTATACTATATCACTGAAGACTTTAAATGCTGAGTGGATTATTTCTTTAGCCCTGGTGCCCAGGTCTTATTGCCAGTCTTCAGTTGCCCATGTTCTAGTCTTCCAATCATCAATTCATTTAGAGTTGAGAGATACAAAGGAGAGATGGAAAGGACCTAGAGCTATGGAGTGAATTGCATTTATTTCCTCAGATTCACTCAACAACTTTTTCAAGTACTGAATCATAGCCTAGTTCTCTACCTTTAACTCCTCTATGGTGGACTTGTCTTTATCCATCATGTGGGCCACCACGCTAGTCAAAACCTATGAGCTATGTTTCAACTCAATTATTGATGGCTCCACCAAAATATATCTATATAGGGTGTAACTTTTTAGTGGAACATATTTATTCAATGTGTTAGGAGGAAGGATGGCGATCTCTACATTACTTTCTCTTGTAGTGGTAAAGGTGGTCCTAGTGTTTGGGCCTTTTAAGGGGGCTCAAACTTATGCTCTTGAGTGATATTTATTACATTGATCTCCCCTATTTTGATCATAATGTCTCTTTTTTCCTTGATCTACTCTTCAAACTAGAGAAAGAGTCTGGTCTAGAATCCCATTAAAGTGGTACACATTGTTTATGACCTCAAGATAGTGAAGGGTGTTGTCATTGGATTGTTGGATGTAGGGAGTGATACAGGTTTTGGTAGTGGGTTAAACACAAAATTTTCAATTTATTCATCACTTTATTTCTCCTCACCACCCTTCTCCACTCCATGCTCCTTTTCCAAGATCGACTCTATCTACATAAAAAAATCACACTTTGACCTATGCTGATGAGATTCCTTGAACAACTTCTCAATCTAACTTCCCTATTCCACTAACTAGCTAGAAGGTTTAATGGTCACTTTACCTTATTTATTTTATAAGCCCTCAATAATGGATGATGCTATGGTGACATACTTAATTCCTTTAAGTAACTCTTCACCAGTCACAGCCTCAAAACCTTCATTATGTATTGGGTCATGGACCCTGATGTGAGGGAGAAAGCTTTGTGGTACATCAATTGAAGTGACATATCCTAAAGAAACCCCCTCAACATCTTTATTGGAATCATCCAATTCCTTATTTGCTTCTATATGGGTGGGGGTACCCATTTTTAGGTTTGCTCCCCCACCTTCCTTCATACTCACCTTTTCCTCCAGTGTTGGACTTGACACATTTGAGGGGAAGGGGCATCTTGTGGTACTTTTGGAACCACCTTTGAGCTTCCTTGCTCAGCCACCACCTCATAAATGGTTTCACCTTGAATGTTCTGCACTGGCTCTCCTTGAATTCTTTCACCAGACTTGTTTAATTCTTCAATTCCACCATGATTACTTTAGTTTGGTGGTTGGGTGATGGCATTATCAATGAATGTTGTTGTGTTCGATAAAATATCTTCTTTCTCTTGAGGGGCTTGAACTTAAGTAATTACCTCAACACCATCCTATATAATATTATCTAAAGACAAAGGATCATTTGGGTTAGGATGTCTTTCTCATCACCTTTACTTTGTACTACTGAGGGTCCCTCTTCTACAAATTGGCCCATTAACAATGCCTTGATTGGGTTTTGGGACCTTTCCCTTGGATTTCTCTACCCAATTTTTACCTATAGAGGAGTGAATGCACATTGTTTCTTCATCACCTCAATGATGGACCTGCCTTCATCTGAATCCTCATCATCGCTCATATCCCTTACTCTATGGGCATATGAGGTTTGGTAATCCTTCTTCTTCATCGAGAATCCACTTGGAGGTTATAGATCCTTATTTAATCTATTTTGTTTGGGGTTCTCTCCTTCTTCCTCCCCTCCTCTCTCCTTTGAGTGTAATATTTGCAGAGGGGAAACTGCTACTTAATGCATTGGTGAAGTAGGTGGAAAATTCATTGCATTAGCCATGGGGATGGCCACTAGAATAACTAACATTATTGGGGATCCCTCTCCTAAAATGGATATGGGGGTGGCACTGGCCAATGTAACCTCTCCTATAATAATTTTATCCCAATTTTCTACCAGGCTTGTTATCTTTGAAAAAGATAGTCTAGCCTTAGATTACATTGATGTTATTGATTTAATATCAATCAGTTTAGTAGAATCAACAACCCTAAGCTTGAACTTGCCTTTACATTTCACTTCTAGTGGTGGAACCATAATATCACTATTGTACTTAGGGAGGAAACCTCTCAACTCCTTAATTAGCCTAAGCTCCTAGAGGGAAGGGGTGTCATAAGCACCAAGATCAACCCCATTTTCCTTCATCCACCTGAAGGTTCTTCTCATGATATTATTATATTTATTTAAGTCCACCTATGAGATGGATTGGGCTTCAATGTTGTTTTAACTATATAGTGGACATAATATCTTCTTGTCATCTACCATATCCTTGGGGATGGGGGCAATATTATAAATAATAACCTCCTACACTATTATCCTCATGTATTCTAATTTTTTGATGCCTTCTTTAGTGGCACATTTGGACCAGATGTATTCATAGTGTGATTGATGATAAATCACATTGGTCACCATATTCATGAATCACCTGATATCATAATTGGCTTGGGGTAACATCGTATCAATTGTATAATGGCCCTTTCCTATCCTAATGCCTTCACCCTAGAAATAGAAAGGCATGAATAATATCCAATTTGGACTGGGAACTTAAATTAATTATCTATCTTCTTGGCCTTTGTCATTTTGTGTGGAGACACCATCTATTGTCTCAAATCCATTACTAACAATTTATCATCCAAGTACCTTGGAAATATGTAGGCACCTTGAGTAAGCACTCACTTGAATATATGTGAATGTTCTAAATTGAATATAGGAAGCATTATTTTTGTAAATTACCTCCCTTGATACATTAGGATTTCTATTAAGGATTCTTAAAGGAAATATTAAACTCATCATGATGTTGAAGAAGCAATTGTACACCCTACAAAAGTTTTTCTTGAAACCATCCATGGTGATTTTTGGGTATATCTCATAAATTCTAATTCCATTGGGGTTCCTCATGAGTAATTGAAATGTTATGTTATATACCAATATATACATTAAATAAGAGGACATGTAGAATGTAATTTTAAATGCCTCTTTTAAAAGAATTGTAGTTTGGACCTACATCATCTGCCTGTGTAGATTTTCACTAAGGATAGTGGCTCAATCCAACTTCTTCTATTTCTCCAATATGTGTACTAGGATTAGGAACATCCATGGCTAAAAATTTTCCATGGTGTGTGTTCCATAAACCTTGGTGGCCATGGAAATAACATACTAGGGTAATTCATTGAATTTTACCAGCTTTAATCTCTTGGACATCTTAGATCCTTCTATCTCTTCTTGGCCAGCCATCAAGTAGTGACAATGTCCCAAATTACATTATCATTATTCTTCATGTATTATTAGAATTATTCCATGGTGAGTGTAATGCTATCAGGATGGGGAGGAATCATTATCATGGTGCTAAGTGCCATAGGGGTGAAAGAGAAAATAACTAAATGGCTACCATTGATAATGGTCTTGGTGTCTAGTTGGTATTCTCTATCACATACAATAATAAATTTTGGGTTTGGAAAAGCCAAAGGGAATTACACCATAAGGGAAATGTATCTCATGCCAACATTAACTGCTCTTCATGGGGGTTTGGCCACTATAATTCATTTAATAAGACTAAAAATTCTAGTCCCGTGACATTTGTATCCTTAATCCCATCCAAGATAGAGATAATGATGTTGTTCATAGGAGTTGAGGATTCCATCATTTCTACCCTAGATTTATAATGCAATACCTCAAATGTTGATGAAATATTCACACAAACAACCCTCGAAACACCTTTTAACTCCTCTTAAAAATTAGAACACAAAGAGTTGAAAGAACACTTATAATTAATTTGAAGGGTGGAACACAATAAAAGCTAAAAATCCATGAAGGAATCACCATAATCATGTCCTTGCACTGCACATAACTAGGAAACACAAGTCACTCAAATGAAAAAACATAAGCTCTAAATGCAAATGAAAACAAATGCTCTATTTATAATCCTTTGTATTTTGAGATTAGGTTACCATTAATACTTTGAATTACAAAAATTGTTTGCTACCTAATCTCATTAATTACTTAACCTTAATTTAAAAAAAGAGAGGGAAATTACTAATATTTATTTTACACCGGGTGTTCCTCCTTGTAATACATGGATCCATACAAGTTAAGGATATGTCATGGTACCTTTTTGAGCCCTCGAGGACTTTTACACATTTTTCACTCATTACATTTACTCTGGTACAATAGTGCAATATTTCCCAAACTCTTTATAAGATCTAAGAATTCCATGTTTCATTTAACTTTTAAAATCAGGGAACTCGGGTCTTAGGGGACCTTTTGAACTTTTCCCATTGAGAGGTAAATGAGGCAAATTTCAAAAATGGCCTAAAATATAAAATATCCTAAGGAGCTACCACATGGCATCACTTTCTTTAAAGCTTTGGATACTTAGGCCCTAGATACTTTTTGTGCCTTAACCAATTAAAGATAAGTGGGTTAATCTTTGAAAAGGGTCCAAATGTTTTAAAGCCCCAAAAACCCATCACATGTCTAATCCTAGATGTAAGCTCAAAGTTTTAGTCACCTTTTAGCTTCATACTACATTTCATCAAATGGGGAAGGGTGGAAGATCCTCCTAACCCCAAAGAATGTTCATAAGAGTCCCTTGAGACCAAAATGTGTCCTTTATTTGGTTCATCATGAAATTTCTCACCTCAATCATCAAAACACGTTGAAGGTGCAATCCAAAAATTTCATCTAGGGCCACACTTCCAACTTCTCACTGTGAGTTATTTTTCTATGAATTTTTTTGGTCGAACCCTTATTTAAACTAAAGAATTTTTCTAATAAGGGACCAGTTACTCTAGTGAAATTTTGGTATCTCCACTCTTGTGCATGTTTGAAAGGTATCTCCTAATTGATACCTTAAGGTATTACAAAGGCCTTAAAAATATCAACCAGTAGTCCCTTCCATGAAAATTCCACTTGTTCTTTGAAGGAGTAATCCACTATTATACATGTTTGAAATGTATCTAATACAAGATCTCTTGAAGGGGAAATCCACTCTTGTGCATGTTTGAAAGGTTCTTCTTAGGAGATACCTCAAAATATCACCTAGGAATACCTTCCATGTAAAGGAAATTTTCACTTGTTCTTTGAAGGAAAAATCCACTTTTATCCCTATTTGAAATGTATATCATAGAAGATACCTTGAATGACAAATATAGTGTTGTACATATTTGAGAGGTATATCCTAAGAGATACCTTGAATTTATTAAAAACACTTTCAAAATATCACTTAGTAGTGCCTTTTGTGTAAAGGAAAATTCCACTTGTTCCTTGCAAGAGTAATCCACTCTTCTAACTATTTGCAAGGTATCTCCTAGGAGATACCTTGAAGGGGAAATCCTCCCCCTAACTACATCATGAGTAAATCTTATGCCCTTGTCAAATAATAAAAAGGCAACTAAGGGGCCTTGCAAGGATAAGACTTTGGTAACTAATTTTATGGACATAGTCATTGGATTTAGGTCTCAAACTCAAGGACCTATTCCTTAAATATGACCAAAAGATGACTAAACTAGGGAAACATGCAAAATTCAATTCTATATGGAAATGACCATTTCACATTATCAAAAATTAGTGTGGAAATGATTTTAAACTATAAGATTTAGAGGGCAATGCCTTAGAGATCCCTATTAATAGGATTGACTTGAAGCAATTCATTTGACTTCCCTCCATACCCTTTACATATTACATACTTTCCTTTTTCCTTTGTTGTGCTTCCCCTCTTCATCTTTATTTTCCCTTTTTTTTCTTTTCTTTGATGTTTCATTTTAAAATAAGTGTTGTTGACATAAGTGACTACTGGGATCACCATGCATCTTTCCCACATGTTTAAAGCACTCTCTGAAAGATGGATATCTACCTACTTCCCCTATTATTAATTACAAGATGATCCATTATGCATTATTCCCCATAAGGATCACCACAAATATTATAATTTAATGATTCAAGCATGTGTTGATCTTATCATTTATGGCACTAGTGCATAAATCCACCCCTTTCCATTTGAAACTAATCACTTTCCCTTTTTGTTTTTGAAGAGATCATAAAATGATTAAAGAAATCAAAAGGTAGCCTCAAAACTAAAGGGAATTAGCAAAAGTGTTAACCTAATTTTCCCAAAAAAGGTAGAGAATTATCATGAGAATCAGTCTTCATCATCTTGGACAATGGAAGCTTCTACATCATCTTTAAGAAGTGGGATGCACCCATCAAATCAGAGAGCTCAGGGCTCAAGCAGTGGAAGAGCCCCTCCTCCTACATACACTATGAGTAAATCCTATGCTTTATCCCCCACCCAAGAAAAATGGAAATTCCACAACACCTTACTATCCATGAAGATACCTTGCAAAGATATAGCTTTGGTGAGATAAAGCTTTGGTGATTGAATCAATAGATGATATTTTTTTTATCTAGACTTGGTCCACAACCCTAAAAATCTAAGGAAGGGCACTCATGCCTAAAATATTAAAAAAATCAATAGGAAGGAGTATCCTTCATTTGAATTCAAAATTTAGGATTTATGCCTTAGCACAACACATGGTGCCCTAAGTGCACCTTGCCCCTAGATCATAACCCTCTATGCCTAAAAGTATGATGCCTAAACTAATATAATCATAAGAGGTGCCTACTTTACGGTCAAAATCAATGTAGATAATATCAGAGCAATTCTCTGACTCCCATATGATCATAATGCTATCATCTATAGTATTGAGAGTATCCAAAATGGAATATAGGGCATATTTCTTTAGATCCCTTCTTGACTAGAATATCATTGAGGTGCCTCCCATGCCCTTGTACCTATTGGTTTTCCATGCATAATAGGTAAAATATACTTTGTCTATGTGAGCGTTAATCTTGGGCATGGATGCCGATACCAAAATTGAAGAATTCCAGTTGGGAGTGATCTTTCTCATGACCATGGTAGAGAATGTGGAAATTTTCTAGATGGATTTTGATAAAGACATTGCCTCACCCATGGGAGAAGAGCTACAAAATTTATCGATAAGAAGTACCTTTTGGTATCCATATTACCTCATGCACTTAATATTGTACTAGAATTGCAAGTTATTCTCTAAATATTTTTAACTAAACACCATATACATGGATGTTTTTCCCAACATCTTCATCCTAGTCACTATCTGGACCCACATCCTATCAATCATGATAGGCTACTATGAGTTCTCAACATAGTTTATGGCTCAAATTCTCATAGATCTTAGTGGGAAATATGTCATCCCTCAAATTACAAATGAACATCAAACATGGATTAAAGGTAGTAGGGTCCTAGTTGATTAGTTTTGGGGGACCATTTCTCATTCATTTGAGTACATGGGTTTGTGGGGGAGCCTTTCTAACTTCCCTTTATGCTAATTCATAAGAACATAACCCTCAAGTTGGCATAATAGATCAATAACATGGACTCCTTATATGGGGTAGGAAAGAAGAAAAATGGGATATATGACATTCATTTTCAAGGGATGGCATCACGGTGTAGAAAAGACACTAAAAATGTCTCCTCATAGCTAAGTTGGAAAAGCTAGTCCTGGACCTGATAGATGACCAATGGGATTACAACCCAATAGGATATATGGTGGGATTAAAACCCACTAGTGCACCTAAGAATTATACTTGACCATATTTTGAGGAAAAGAGGTCACCCACAAAATATCTACCTCAAACCTACGTGGACCTAGTCCTGATCTCTTAAGACATCCCCAAGACATGGGATTCTTTTTATAATAAGGTCCAAGATTTTGACCCAACAAAGAAGCTATCCAGGGTGATGAAGTAGTGGATAAATTCCTTGGTATACATCAAATATAAGAAGGCTGCCTTCCTAAAATAAAAATAAAAACTTGTTTGGCCATACATTTCTTTATATGAAGATGCCCTAAATGAGAGATTTGAAGAGCCATGGGATGAGGCTCACCTAAAAAAGAATGAATATATCATGGAAGGGGATTCCACACTAGATATTGAGGTATCCAAGGATGATAAAAAGGAAGATACCCCAAAACAAGTAGAATCCATGGTGGCTTAACCCCCACTGACATGACCATCATCCCTGCCCCTTATGCCATGGGCTTGTATTACAATAAGCACCCCCTGAGCACCTTGTGACTAGGTCATCTCATCTCAAGTGGACTGAGGCACTAGTTTATAACCAACCAATGGCCCCTCCATAAAATAAGACCTAAATTTCTAGTCCTCTCTTTTCTACCTCTATCTCCTTACTCTTTATAGCTTTAACATAAGTTATAGTGATAGATACTACCCAATCAAACACTCCATATCTTCCTATCACCCCTTATCTATCCTTGATGACCCAACTATAGGTTGTAATAATTACCATTACCCAACCTTACACTTAATTAGCCTTCTCCTCATCCCCTCAACCCACTATCAAATATGATCCATTCTCTTTCACCTTTCCCACCTCTTCCCCAATGCCTTTTCTCACTCCCCCACCATCATCATCCACCTCATCCAAAAAATTCACCATTATCCCTATCCCATGGGATCCCATAATTATCACCTTCATCCCTTACTATCAATTTATCATTCTCATAAGAGTAGGGCTTGCTACTTCATAGTAGCAATAAATCATCCCATTCACATTGCCTCAAGGAACCCCTTTTGTAGGTGAAATCATCCAAGCACCGGATCAACTTCAATAATAAATGGATCTAGTGAGGGATATTTATGTATCCCAAATGGAAAATAAGAGGGGAAAATGGGCCAGAGATGAAGAGCAACCCCATATGTGGTTGTTTTATGACCCTAAATAGTAGTCCATCTTGGTCGCCCATCTGACCCCATAGGTAATTAAGCTCCAAGAATAGGTGCAACCAGGGGATTATACCATCCAAGACATTGGGCTTAACCTTAAACAAGCCCATCCCACTAATAGGGTCAAGTTTATGGAGGAAATATAGAGGTTAGTAACTATAGACTACATCAAGATATCTCATTAGTTAGAGAAAATCAAGAAAGAACTTATCAAGGTCAAGGCCATGGTTGAACACCTCAAAGTTAAGGATAAATCCAAATGTACTAACCTCAACCAAGCAAGAACTAACCTCCAAAGCCACGTCACATTATAAATATTCTAGGTTGAGGCTGACAAGTGGATGGCCACTAAGACCAGACTTTAAGAGATGAAGGAAAAATTGGTTATAGTTTATGAAAATCTCTTCAATGTAGAGTGTGAGATCTAACTACTCCAAAACTCAACATAACAAGAATCCTCAATCAAGGACCAAGAGATTAAGAGAATGAAGAATGACCTCAACACTCTCCTTTAAGGCATACAAAATCCTTCTGCTAATCTAAAAACTATATAGGTCTTATTGGGAATAGATCAATGTCATAGTATAAATCTTGAAAGTGATGCTTGTTATCATCATTGATGCATAGAGGTTGATGGCCTATGTGAGCTCATCTATAAACCAAGTGAGCACCTTCATCATCCCTAAGGTCCTAAACTCACAAATCCTAATCTTGAAGCTTTTTATCACCTCTCCTAAGGATTTATAAATAGAAAGTGTGGCTAAGTGAAGGTAGGCAAAGGAAAAGGTGAATGAGTTCATAAGCTAACATAAGGTAGCAAACAAATGTAAGGCATTCCTTAATGCCTTAGAAAAAGTGGTACAACAAAGGAAGGGATGCATAGAAAAATTAGTCCAGTTAGGTCTCCCCTCTCCTTTCTTGACCAAAAATACCATTCTCCCTGAGGATTAGTTCAAGGCACTACTCTAACAAAAGTATAACAACCAGTCCATTTTCATGGCCCTCAATCAAATGCTCGATGCTTCCAAAGTGGAGAAGATTTTACACCCACTCACCCAGCTGGAGTTTTAGATGCTAGTGAAATTTGAAATCTTGGGAAACATCTCCTTTAAGGAGATATTTGACTTAGATAGAGCCTTCAAGGATCTTAATAAAAAGACCTAGCTAAATGAGGAAGAATGGGCACCTTTACAGGCATCCCTACACAAGTTGTAAATGTCAATCTGCCCATAGTTTTTTGGGTTCTTCCATCCACAAGCAGAATCCCCTATGAGTCACAAGGAACTATGTATAGTAAATACATAATTGATAATTTTGAATAAATTCAAGTTACAACCTCAGATTCACTCGATAATAAATAGTTCCTCAACACCTCTCAGTGTTTTCCCCCTTTTGGCCCATTTTCTATCTTCAAGCTCCTTTCCCTATTTTTCTTTTTGTAAAGGATCATCTTGGGATCTTAGCATATATATTTTAGGCTTTCTTAGATATCATTTTTATGATTTATCATATTTTTATTCATCATTGTAATAGACTACAAATGGTAGAAGTTAACAATTTTTATATTCTACATCTCACAAGTGTGAAATGATGCTTTGTATGTGCCCCCTTTTGTGATTCTATATTCAGTCTCTATCTACAATGAAGAGGATGCTATTTTCTATGTTATTTGGAGTGTAAAATTGGATATGTCTATTGTTTCTTTATTTTTACTTCTATAGTAGGGGAAATCTACTTTTGTGCATGTTGAAAGGTATCTCCTAGGTGATACCTTGAAAGTATTACAAGGTCCTTTACAATATTACCTAGTAGTGCCATCCATGTAAAGTAAAATTCCACTTGTTCCTTGAAGGATAAATCCACTCTTGCACCTATTTGAAAGGTATCTCCTAGGAAATACCTTTCAATGGAAATCCACCCATATGTTTGAAAGGTATCTCCTAGGAGATATTTTGAAGGTATTATAGGGGCCTTAAAAATATAACACAATATTGCTTTCCATTTAAATGAAAATTCCAATCTTGTCCCCATTTGAAATTTATCTCCTAGGAGATAGATACCTTAAAGGGGAAATCTACTTTGTGCATTTTTGAAAGGTATCTCCTAGGATATACTTTAAAGGTATTATAGAGGCCTTCAAAATATAACATAGTAGTGCCTTCCATGTAAAGGAAAATTCCACTTATTCTTTAAAGGAAAAATACATAAAATGGACTTTAGGATAAGATTTAATCATGATTTGATAGACCAAAGGCTGATAAAAGATCAGTTTAATATTGAAGCACAAAGACCCTAACCATGTTCATTTCCAAATAAAATTCCATTAAACCTATAATATAGAAACACAAATAGAATTGGAAGGGGTAAAACCATGATCATCTAAAAACATGTCCATGCACAACCAAAATAGGCATGAATGATCTTAAAATTAGAAAATGTCACTTGTATGTGAGTGATATTAGATCCTACAGACAATAGGAAATATTAAATTTTTTAACATGATAAAATGACTCCAACACAAAAATATTCTAAGGAATCAATGTCTCGAGGAAATTGTCTCAGGAAAATTATTTTGTAATCTAAAGCAACAATGACAAATAACCTAAAGGGTATTTGCAAAAAAGGTAAAAGGGAACTTTCATAATGTCTGAAGGGTACTTCACATCTAGGAAATGTGTGGAACAAAAATTTTGGAGGGCAAAGGGCCATTCTAAAAATGTTGATGGGTACTTTCAAAAATCTTGAAGGGCACTTTCAAAAAACCCGATGGGTAATTTCAAAAAACCCAAAAGGTACTTTTAAAAGTACCAAATGCACTTCTCATTGAGGAGAGGGACTCGAAGGTCCTTTTTGTCATCAACCATATTTCTTTGTTTTTCCCTTCCCTTTGCTATTTACTTTTACAAACAAGTGTCACTAGCATAAGTGGCTAACCTATTCATCATGTGTTCTTTCCCCCAGTTCTCTTAAATCCCCAAAAACATTCTATAAAAGATAGTTATGTGCATACCTTACTTAAAATTAATATCATACACTCCATCATGCACAAATTCCCATGATGATCACCATAAATCTCTAGCATATTTCTCTAAAGGCTTATGCACCACCCCCATTATTTATAAGGGTGCCTCTTTCAAAAATATTCCCATGATGGACACACTTAATAGTGGTAATAACACATAAATATCCCTTTTCTCCTTTCAAGGCAAACACTTGACACTTTTTGATTTCAGAGCAAGCATTGATAAATTGGGAAAGAAAAAAGAGAGTTTGCAAGATGAATGATGTAGTTACCATCAATCAAGTCTAATAGGTAGAAGCAAAAAAGGGTCTTTAAAATAGATACAAATATGGAGGCATCTATGTCCTCATATATAAGTGGCAAGAATCTCTTAAAGATGAGAACCCATAGTTTAGGTTTCAAATGAGATCCTACCTTTAAGCACATAATGGGTAAAGCCTATGATTTAGCACCTACTCAAGTGAAGGAGAAGGTGCCATATACTATATTGGTGACCAGGTGACCCTATAGAGATCAAGATTTGGTAACTGATTTCATAGATAAACTATTCAACCCAAAATTAGATCAAAACCCCAACAATTTGAGAGAAGAGGCTTACGCTCAAATGCTTGATAGGGTAAGAAAGAAATGTTATAATTCTTTCAAATGAAAATTATGGGAAAACATGCTACCACAATACATGGTGCCTTAGGTACACCCATACCCTAAGATTATTACTCTCTACCTAGGAATATATGACACCGACATTGGAGTGATCACTGGTAATACCCACTTAATGGTAAAAATTAGTGCAGATGATATCATAGAGATGCTCTAACTTCCTTATGACCTCAAAGCCATTGTCTATAACATCAAGAACCTCTAGCTTATTAATTACTCCTAGGCCAAGGATAAGGTAGGTTTCCTTAGGACTTTACTCAATTATGAGGTCATCAAGATGCCTCCTCTACCCATGCCTTGGTTGTTCTTTTGCACACAAAATTTGAAAGACACTCTGAATATGCTAGCATTCATCCTAGGCATGGACAAAGATGTCAATGTCTATGACTTTCAAATAGGGGTGATCTTCTTATTGAGATAAAAAAGGGGGAAAAAATTTAGTATAGACTTTACCAAAGCCATTACTTCTAACATGAGGAATGAATTAGATAATTTATTAGCAATGAGTACCTTATAGTACTCATCCATACTCATACACCTGACCCTACACTAGCATTCCCATTTCTTTTCCAAGTATCTTTAGCTTAACACCTCTGATAGTGAGAATTTTCCTCATGATGTAGCCCCTATCATAGTATGTACTAATTGAATATCAAAGATCGGGGACTAATATTATTTATCAAAGTGGTTCATGGCTCCAACTCTTATGGATCTTAACCAAATGACTAACACATCTAGGATGGTGAATTATTAACAAGCGTGGCTCTCAACCAACAAAGTCCCTGCTAACTAGCTTTAGGAAGCCCACTTCTCTTTCAGACGAGTATATGGTTTCAAAGGAGACCCCTTCCAACTTCACCACACATTGATAGAAATAACCTTATCCCTTGAGTTGGCTCATCAACTTGATGTATTAGACCTTATCTCTGGGGTTGAGAAGATGAAAAAGGGTATATATGATGGCCCCTTCATAAGGGGTGGCATCATAGTGAAAAAATGAATCAAGGGTGATTCCTCATGGCCAAGCTAGTAGAACTTATCATTGATTTTATAGATGATCAATGGGACTATGATATGAAAGGATACATAGCTGATTTGAAAACCACTAACAGTCTCCAGAATCAAGCTCAACCTTACTTGGAGTAAAGGAAGTCAATTATAGAGGACATCGCCTAAAATCATGTTGAATTAGTTTAGATTTCATGATATGCCCTTATATTATGGGATTATTTTTATGACAAGGTCTAAAAATATGACCCAACCCAAAAGTTATCAAAGAGAATGAATGGCCTATACACCTAATTAACTTAGAGTAGGGAGAAGAAAGCTGACTTCATCAAATACAAGTTTAAAATTGATAATCCATCCAAATAATTGTATGATGATGAATAAGATGAGAATTTTTAGAAATTCTAGGATGAGTTTCACCTATAAGAGGTCAATTCTAAGGAATAATCTAATCTCAAGGTCAAGATGGGGGGGATGAAGAAGAAGAAGATACTCCCATAGAGGAATCATGGGACACACCCCTAGAAGTGAAAGAAAAAGAAGTGGAGATAGTGGCCATGTAGGAGCCTTCAATGTGGCTAACTCCCATGATTTCAAATCCCTCAATCCCATAATAACAATAGTATATCTCTAGGCACCTCACAATTGGGTCATCCCAGTTCAAGCACACTAAGGCACCCATTTCTATCCCTCTACTAGCTTCCCTAAAAAATAATATCCACTTCATGGATCCCTTACTTTCCACATTAATATCTTTCTCCACTACCCCATCCCCATCTATAACTCTAAAATTGGTTGTAGCATCATCTACTACCTAACCAAGCACTATTACTTAACTTGATACCACCTCAGCCCTAGTTTCTTCCTCATCTAATCAACCTATGATCAAGATTGACCTATCTCCCCTTGTCTCTTCTACTATACCTATCTCCTTACACACCCCTTTCCTCACTCCCCTACATTTGTCTTCTACCTCATCCCCCATAGTGATGTAATCCCCATTCACCCCACCCCATGGACTCCCATCTTTCTCCCCTTCAACCCTTAGCTTTCATTCACTCACCTCCATAGGCATAACACCCACTATTTCATAGTAGTAATTAGCTATACCATTCATGCTTCCATAAGGGACCCCCTTTGTGGGAGAGATCATTCAAGCACCACACTAATTCTAGTAGCAGGTGGATGCATCAAGGGTATCTTGAAAGGCCTAAGTGAAAAATAAAAGGGGAAAACAAGCCAAAGATTATGTTGAGGCTCACATATAGTCATTTTATGACCCAATGCAACAATCTCTTATGGTCTCTCACTTGAATCCCCAAGTAGTGAAGTCTCTTAAATAGATGTAACCGGGGGACTATAGTATCCAAGTTATCAACTTTAACCTTAGTCAAGCCTGACCCACTAACATAATGGAGCTTATGGAGGAGACACAAAAGTATATGATAATGGACTATGTTAAGGTGGCCTATCATGTAGAGAAGACTAAGCTAAAACACTCAAGAGTAAAATCTATGGTTGACCACCTCAATATTGAGGCTAAGGCTAAAGATATTAACCTTAATAAGGCATGGCTAGAGCTATAGGGTAGTATCTTTAATAAAATATTCCAAGTAAAATTCAATTTACATAGAGCCATTGATACTAAGTTACAAGAGCATGAGATAGAGCTGGATGAGATCCATTAGAAGTTCTATGATGCAAATTAGTCATATTAACTACTTCATAACCAAGCATAATAGGATTCCTCGGTCAAGGACTAGGAGATTGAAAATTTGAAAAATGACCTTGTAGCTCACCCCTAGGCTATTAATATCCTTCTCATAGTTGAATAGCTATACAAATCCTATTGGGAATGGATCAAAGTAGTAGTGGCAAACCTAAAGAAAACACTAACCTTCATCCTAGATGTGTAGAAGCTATCTTCTCAGGTGAGCACATCTATTAATTAAATGATTGATTTTATCTCCCCAAAGGTCTTGTAATCCTAAAGCCTTATTTAAAATCTCTATAGCACTTCTCCTAAATCATTAATAGTATCATGGGTGACAAATTAGAGGTAAGGAGTGACAAAGTTAAATCATTTTTTAAGCTATAACAAGGCATCAAATAAGTGCAAGGCATCACTTAATTCCTTAGATCAAACAACCCAAGAAAGGTGGGTACATATAGAATAATTAGTCTAGCAAGGACTCCCCTCCCCTTTCTCGATAAATAATAGTGTCCTCCCTAAGGATTAGATCAAGGCACTACTTTAGAAAAAAGGATGATCAGACCATATTTGCATCTCTTAGTCAAATGATTGATGCCTTCGAGGTGGAAAACATATTGCACCCACTCAACTAGTTAGAGTTCCAAAAATGCGATGGTTGAGGGCTTAGGGAACATCTCCTTTAAGGAGATTATATATATGGATAGAGTATTTGAGCTCTCAACAAAAATACCTAGCCAAAATAGGAGTGGGCACCCTTGTAAGTATCCTTTAAAATTTGTAGATTTGTTTCATCTAGTTTGAGTACCAAAGTTTTGGGTTCTCCTTCCTACAAGCAGATGCCCATGTGAGTCACCAATAACTATGGATTGTAAATCCACATTTTTCATTTTTTGAGTAGTTCATTTCTTTCTTCAAGATCGATCAACATCAACATGATTCCTTGTCACCTTCTAGCAGATCCCCTTTTAGTGCTTCTTCTCTAGGCCCCCTTTTATAATTTTTACAAGGTCTCAACCTTCATCTACCTTTAACACATGGCATTTTTGTGCTAAAAATCACCAAATAAGTTCCCAACTACTCTAAAGAATCATCCATGTGACATGTGTCATCTTCATACTTTTCATAGATCTATTTTCATTAATTAGTATTTTAAGAAGCACCATTAGATGAAAATGTAAGTGGGACAACTCCAGGATTAAACACATGACAACACCTCACTTCTCCCAAGCATAGTGGTCTTAATAGAATAATATAGTTGATCTAGAGGATAATTTCAAGCATGATCCCAAGACCTCCTTTTAGTTTCAATGATGGTGTCATGGTCATAGAGAGGGAATATCTAGGTGTCTTTTCTTTTGATGTTTGCCTTGCCTATTTATTCATATCTCATTTATTTTTAAGGGGTGGCTAGCGATCATTTTCTTTCTTCGCATTCTCATTTTTATGGACAACCATTGTAATAGACTAGGATAGTAGTATTTATCATTTTTATATTCTAAAACCTTAGCAATTATAATTTCATCCTGCATTTGTAAATCTTTCCATAAGAAACTATTCATTGAGAGAAATAATTTTAGGCATCAATAATATTATTTAGGATATTCATTCATGGGTATCTTGAATTATCTCTTAAGAAATACCTTAAAGAAATTACAAACCTCGATAACTCTAGGTAAGTTCATACTCAAGGCATCCAATAGGAGATTCCTTTGAGGGCCTTATAATAACTTCATGAGTAACTTGAAGGTATCTCCTAAGAGATACTTTAAAGATATTAAAATGAACATCAAGGGAAAAATTGTTAAACTAGATTGAGGTGGAAAGAGCATGTGCACAAGAGGACCTAAAATTCACTCTTATAAGAAAAATTCACTCTTGTGAATGATTTAAAGGTATCTCTTAGGAGATACCTTGAATGTACCTATTGATGGCATTTTGACACATATTAGAAACATACTTCCCCTCATATTTCTCCTTTGAAATAAATGTTTGTAGATTCCTTTGACCATCAAATTATATTCGCTAGTGCACATAATTTATTTTTGATTTGGTCATACCTTATTAGTTAAAGTCCAAGTTAATGTATATATTATGAATATTGTGTATGTATTTTGTATTGTAGTTTAGAATTAACATACATTTAATCACTGCTCAAAACTTTCATGCACTGATACAATATGCAACTTTCATTTTACAAAACATCAATATTTAAATCATTTCAATTGATTTACATAATGTCTTCAGATGAAAAAATAATTACCATACTTAAAACGTAGAAGGTGACCTCACTTAAAGAGAATTTGGATAAAAGGTAGAAGAAGGCCTCACTCTAAGAGAATTTGGATAGAGTATAGTATAAAATACTAAAAATAAAATTAAATCCACATAAACCTCTTCCATTTATGGTGGCAACAAAATTCCTCTTACTAATTGGTATTTTGAATTATTTAATCCACCAAACATTCATCTAGATATATATTTGATTAGCATTACATCGGGAAACAAATATTATCTAATTGGAATAATCCTGGCCTATGATAAGGATGAACTTGAAGATACCCTTGAATTACAACTATAAGTATGGAATAGAGAAGAGGGAATTATCCATTGAGATATAACTAATTTCAATAAATTTACACCTAGTAAAATAGAGTTGAAAATTTGTAATTTTTCTCCTTCTTGTGAAACATTTAGGTTTTATTTGAAAATCTATGACAACTTTAAAATGTCTGGGTAGATTCCTTTTCCCATCATATTATATTATATTTGCTAGTGGTAATATTACATTGGGAAACAAATATTATCTAATTGGAATAATCCTAGCCTATGATAAGGATGAACTTGAATATGCCCTTCAATTACAACTAGAAGTATGGAATGGAAAAGAGGAACTTCTCCACCAAGTTATAACTAATTTCAATAAATTTATGCCCAGTAAAATGGAGTTGAAAAAAATTAATTTTCTTCTTCTTGTGAAACATTTGGGTTTCATTTGAATAGCTATGACAAAATTAAAATGTTTAGGTTGATAGATAGAGATAATTTGGTCAATAGAATACCAAACATGTTGAAATAAAAAAATGAAATAAGGGGAAACAACTTCTACTTTATACCATGCAAACATGTATTTAAGATACCCTACAAACATGAGAGAAAAAAAATGAAGAAAACAAAAAAAGAAAGGGAAACATATTTGTATGCAGATTTGAAAGAGGCCATACAAATACTCACACTAGTGGAGAAAAATAATATTGAAAAAAAGGTTGGAACTCTTTTGTTGACACTAAATTTTGATGAGACACACCATAAATTCTCTACATGGTATATTTCCTATAGAAACTATGCCTTGAACATTTCTATAGGGATCTATGAATTGAGGGACACAAATATCAAAATAATGAATATCAATGAAAGAGGGGTGAATGATATAATTCATTCATTTGCAAAACATAATGAGGTTCCAATGAAGGATGCTTTGTTAATTCCTTTTGATCCAAGCAACCTTGACTATTTTATTGAATCAAAGGAAGTCCTAGAAAATATGATGGAGAAAAATATTGTAAGGTTCAAAATTGTAAATGGCCAACACACAACTATAACATAAAAAAGAATTATTTTGGAGGAGGAATGCAATTCACAATCATTGAGAAATAAATGTTATGTTATAAGGGATTTTTTTTTTGAAAACTTGTACTTCATTCCATATTGTGCACAAAATATGTGCAAGGGCAACATATTTTTATGAAGATTTGAAAGAGGCCATACAAGTACTCACACTAGTGGACAAAAATAATATTCAACAAAAGTTTGGAACACTTTTGTTGAAATAAAATTATGATGAGACACACCATGAATTCTCTACATGGTATGTTTATTATAGCAACTATGCCTTGAATATTTTTATAGGGATTTGTGAATTGAGGGACCAAAATATCAAAATAATAAATCTCAATGAAAGACTGGTGAATGATATAATTCATTCATGTATAAAATATAATGAGGTTCCAATGAAATATTCTTTTTTATCCAAGTAACCCTGATTGTTTTATTGAATCAAAGGAAGTCCTAGAAGATATGATGGAGAAAAAAGTTCTAAGGTTCAAAATTTCACATGGCCAACACATAATTATAGCACAACAGAGAATTCTTTTAGAGGAGGAATACAATTCACAATCATTAAGAAATAAATGTTGTGTTAGAAGGGAAGGTTTTTTTAAAACTTGTACTTCATTCCATGTTGTGCAAAAAATATGTAACCAATATAATGAAGCCAAAGAAACAATTTCTAAGGATTCATTTGTAGAAAGAGTTTAATTTGCATGTAACCTTATCAAACTAAGAGGTTGGAAGAATCTTGAAATAGGGAAGAAAAAGATGAAATAAATACATGAACAAGTTAAACACTTGTTCAAACAAATGAACTATTTAGCACAACAACTATAGGAGATAAAATGACTTCTTTTCATATAATAACCCATTTAGGATTGTTTTGATAAGGCATTTGATTTATTTAAAAGTGGTACTTTACCTAGTTTAGATAAACAAGATTTAAATCTAATTTATACAATAATACTTATAAATATTCAAGGTCTTTTAGATAAAAAAAAGTAAAACTAACATATTTAATGGAAAAAAGATCTATTTCCTTCTTGAAAACCCTTAGGTACAACAAAATGGATAATTGGTGAAAAAACGTGAAGCTATAAAGTAACATATTATTAAAAATTGTAAATTATTCCAACCATGATATGACACTACCACCAGACCCAACAATCACACATAAAGAGGTAATGGAACAATATAAAATTTCTTTTAAAATGTTTAATGATTTGTGTGTCCTGAGTGAAGGTATTTCAAAAAATAAAATAGGCTGTGAAGCATTATCTCAAGATTCATTAAGCATATTGAAAATCTATCTACATAATGATGGAGATCATACATAAAGATTCAAATATAATTATGGGCCCCTTTGTCTTTGGCCATCCATTTTATAAGGTTTTAGTGAAATGTTTATTCTTGGTCTGAACACTAATTTTATAATTATTCATCTTCTGAATCTCATTAAAGTTTTTAAGGAATAAAATCTTTGCCTATTTCTATAGGCATTGATTGAAAATTTTATTGTTGAGGCCTTTAATATATTAATCATCCATAAACTAGAACATTATCCTACCATTCAGACTGTTAGGTTGTGGAGCTAAAAGCTTCAACTATTGCAGACATGGAGGAGGTTACTAAGTTTCAGGGATACCGGCGTCGGCAGTGGGACCGATGTTGGTCATCTACAGTGCAGAAGGGCAACTGACATTGGTAGGAGTCGGCCGACATTGGTCATCTCCAGGCAGATAGGGACCGACGTCAGTCACCTGTGGCGGTTCTAGAACTGTTCGTTGCATGGAAAGTTAGTTCATTGAACTGAGTGTTTGCATGTTAAGGGCTAATTATAGTCTCGATCTGCGAGTCTAATTATTGTAATTAGAGGTCTAATTTTTGTATGCATGGGATCCTATTTAAAGACCCATGAGGCATGTATTGTAATTAAGGCAAGTAAAGCATTGAAGCAAGAAAGCAAGGTCAAGGAGATCTGCAAGGTGTAAGGTTAAGGAGATCAGCTGAAGCATTCAAGGAGGGGATAACAACTCAGGTTGTTGAGTTGGTTGTGGTTGAGCAAGAGAGAGAGGGAAGAAGTCCTTGAGGTGTGGCAAGCCTTAGAGGTGAAAGAAGAAGTGGCATCTTCTTTATTGTATTTTCTTCTGAAGAGTATTTAATAAAAGATTGTGTATTGTCTCTCAAATTCTTTGTTGTTTCAATTTTCTAGTTACTTAATCATTTTGGTATAATTCTGTGTTTAATTGCTTATAAGAAAAGTAATCAATTGTGTTCCTTGGAGGGGTTCCTAATAGTTAGTATCAGAGCTAAGGTTGCAGGGAGCAGGTTATTGTTTGATTATAGGTCATTCTCAGGGGTTTCTAATTGAGTGGGAGTACAGTAATGGCAGAAGAAAGTAAGCTACGAATGGAGAATTTTAATGGCAAGAATTATCAACATTGGAGGATGCAGATAGAAGATTATCTGTATCAGAAAGATTTGTACTTACCATTGGGTGGGGTTGCATGCAAGCCCATAGATATGAAGGATGAAGAATGAAATGTTCTTGATCGGAAGGCTCTGGGATCCATAAGGTTGAGTCTTGCATCGTATGTGATTTCCAACTTATCACAGTGTAAGACAACGAAAGAGTTGATAAAATCTTTGGCAAATTTATATGAAAAGCCCTCTGCTTCAAATAAGGTATTTCTTATGAAGCAATTATTTACTTTGCAAATGCAAGAAGGTGGATCAGTATATACTCATCTTAGTGATTTCCATGGTTTGGTAAGCCAGTTAGCTTCAGTCAATATTATTTTTGATGATGAAGTAAAGGCTCTCTTAATTTTATGCTCTTTACCTGAAAGTTGGGATAGTTTGGTAATGGCAGTAAGTAATTTTGCATCTGCTTCTAAAATCTTAAAAGTTGATGATGTTGTGAGTGTAATCTTGAATGAAGAAATATGCAGGAAAAGCACAGGTGAATCATCAGGGAATACTCTAAGTGCAGAAAGTAGGGGAAGGCAAAGAGATAAGGTCACGCAAGGGAAATCAAGGTCAAAGATGGGAAGGAGATCCAAATCTAGAGGTATCACCTGCTAGTTTTGTGGAAAGAAAGGACACACAAAGAAAGAGTGTTGTTTGAGGGATAAAGAAAATCAACATGAAGGTAAGGAAGAAGTAGATATTGCAGGTATTGTAGCATAGGATGCTCTCATACTTTCTTTGGATAGTCAGTTAGAATCATGGGTTTTAGATTCTAGTTCTTCTTTTCATGCAACCCCAAATAGAGATTTGTTCCATGAGTATGTCCAGGGAGACTTTGGAGAGCTTTATTTAGGGGATGGTACGCCTTGTCAAATGGTTGGCAAAGGGAAAGTGTAGCTGGAATTGTAGACAGACAACACATGGGTGTTGAAGGAGGTTATGCATGTCCCAGTCTTGAAGCAGAGTTTGGTTTTTGTAGGAAGGTTGGGTGATGAGGGATGCACAATAACCCTCACAGCGGATTCTTGGAAGGTTACCAAGGGTGCACTTGTTTTAAAAGAGGTAAGAAAGTAGGTACTCTTTATCTATCTACTTGTATTACTGATTCTACTTATGGTTTATCTACTTCAGCTGTAGATTTGAAGATGTGGCTTAATAGGCTTGGTCACATGAATAATAAGGGAATGGACATTCTTGAGTCAAAGGGTATGAGTTTAGATTCGGAAGGCATAGATCAAGTTCATTGTAGGAAAAGGAAATTTGATGCTTTTGACAAGAATAGGGAAGCCTTGGTGTTTATGGAGGAGATGATGGATAGAGATCAATCACAGGGGCTGAATAATTCTGAGTAGGATAGTATGGATAGGGTTTTGATTCAAGATGATCTCACGAATAAAGAAGTCATCACTTATAGGAACACACAGTTACCGACGTTGGTCACATGGAACTGACATCGATTAGGCAAGTACCGACATCGGTCATGTGCAGACTAGCAGGGTCGGGAGTGTCAGGCAGGATAAGACCGACGTCAATCAGACAGGAACTGATGTCGGTAGAGGGGACACCAGTGTTGGCTGGGGAAATGATGTCAGCAGTCAGGTTCAGTGCAGGGAACCAAGATCGATCGGATGCAGACTGGGAGATGGCCGAGATCGGTCACTGAAACAGATGTTGGGTGGATAGCAAGCTGTCAAGGAGTCTCAAATGCCCATATGGAGGTCAGAAAGGGTAAGTAAACCTCATATTCATTGTTCACCTTCTTTATATTACTTGTTTCTTATTGATGGTCAAAAACTAGGAAGATGTGAAGAGGCAATGCAGGTAGAATCTAGAAACAGTGGGAGCTTGACATGGATGAGGAGTGTGAGTCCTTAGAGAAGAACCAAACAGGTGTTTGTTGGTGGAGTTGTCAGCTGGAAGAAATAACTAAAAGAGGAATGGATTCTTAGGTTAGAGAAGAAAGTTGATGGATACGTAAGATAGAAGGCCAGTGTATATGGTCTTGAGCAGGCTGCAGGACAATGGAGGTTTAACCATTGTGTTTTCTCTTTACCAGGTTGGATAATATTAGCTACATTATCTTGTTACTGTATGTTGTTACTTGTTGTAGGGTTACACATGTAGAGAGTTGCTGAGCTAAGGGTAAAGTTAGTTCAGAGGTATGTCATGAAGAATTTGGGAGCAGCAAAATTCTTTTGGCATAAGAGACATGGAAGATCACAGGGTGATTTTGTCTCCAGTGGGAGTTGTCAAAAAGTTCAGATGTGGCAGGGGACTTGGATGATAGGTATAGCATCATAGGTTTTGTGGTGGTTGGTCTTCAAGAGTGATATTAAAGAGGGATACAAAGCCAAGGGAACAAACTAGATAATGTACAGGTATAGGTACAGTTGCAGCTATTTATCTCCAAGTGGGAGATTGTTAGGTTGTGGAGCTAAAAGCTTCAACTGTTGCAGACATGGAGGAGGATGCTGAGTTCTAGGGATATTAGCATTGGCAGTGGGACTGATGTTAGTCATTTATAGTGTAGAAGGGCAACTGACATCAGCAAGAGTCGGCCGATGTCAGTCATCTCCAGGCAGACAGGGACCGACGTCGGTCACCTTTGGCGGTTCCAGAACTGTTCGTTGCATGGACAGTTAGTTCGTTAAACAGAGTGTTTTCATGTTAAGGGCTAATTATAGTCTCAAGCTGCATGTCTAATTATTTTAATTAGAGGTCTAATTTTTGTATGCATGGGATCCTATTTAAAGACCCATGAGGCATGTATTGTAATTAAGGCAAGTAAAACATTGAAGCAAGAAAGCAAGGTCAAGGAGATCTGCAAGGTGTAAGCTCAAGGAGATCAGCTGAAGCATTCAAGGAGGGGATAACAACTCAAGTTTTTGAGTTGGTTGTGGTTGAGCAAGAGAGAGAGGGAAGAAGTCCTTGAGGTGTGGCAAGCCTTAGAGGTGGAAGAAGAAGTGACATCTTCTTTATTGTATTTTCTTCTGAAGAGTATTTAATACAAGATTGTGTATTATCTCTCAAATTCTTTGCTGTTTCAAGTTTATAAATTATTCCAACCATGATACGACACTACCACTAGACCCAACAATCACACATAAAGAGGTAATGGAACAATATAAAATTTCTTTTAAAATGTTTAATGATTTGTGTGTCTTGAATGAAGGTATTTCAAAAAATAAAATAGTCTGCGAAGCATTATCTCAAAATTCATTAAGCATATTGAAAATCTATCTACATAATGATGGAGATCATACATAAAGATTCAAATATAATTATGCCCCCCCTTGTCTTTGGCCATCCATTTTATAAGGTTTTAGTGAAATGTTTATTCTTGGTCTGAACACTAATTTGATAATTATTCATCTTCTGAATCTCATTAAAGTTTTTAAGGAATAAAATCTTTGCCTATTTCTATAGGCATTGATTGAAAATTTTATTGTTGAGGCCTTTAATATATTAATCATCCATAAACTAGAACATTATCCTACCATTCAGACCTCTCTCAAGAGTCTCTGTGTTGGTGATTTCCATTACATGCAAGATATAGGTGTCATAGTATGGGGTCCAAATAGTTATGGATTTGATTAGAAACATATTATAGGTATCATTTTTTTTAGGATCTAGCTCATTTTTAGCTGCAATATTTCCACCTCCATTCATAACAAAGTATATTGGAGGACGGTTTTGACATCTACAAAGACATACCAATATTTTAATTGATTGGTTCACACAAAATAGGAAGGACATTTTAAAATGAACTAGATACCATATTTTGGGAGACACTTATCTCTACTTTCCATGATATAGATGCATATGACATGCTAGGGGTATATATAAGAGCTGGATTAGTGTGTGCTTGTACAAAATTACAAATAATTTTATCTTACATTATATAAATTGAAGAAAAAATAATTTTTAATGTTCAATTTTGAATTTGTTTTACAAATTTAGAGTAACGAATACAAGAACAAATTTTTTGATTAGTACCAGGTGCATAACATTTTTAATTTATTTTATAATCATGCTTCATTTTATAAATATAACATCTTAACAATATTTTGATGTGTACACTTTATTTTTCAAACCTAATAGCTTAGTAATCTTTTGGTTTGTAGCACTAATGTCATTTCATGCAAGTAAAGAAACATTAATAAAAAAATCATATCAACCAACATGACACATCACAAGTTGAAAAATGTAACATATTAAGATCATGCATATTTTTTCAATTATATATTTTTTTATTTATCGACAATTAATATTAATAATAGAATATATCTTCAGGGAATAAATAACCAAATCTTCAATGAAAGAGTGCACCCATACAAACTATAAAAAGGCAAAAATAGGTGAAAACCTCTTTCAATAAATGCATAATTATATACTTTCATACAAGTTTAGAATACATTAATTATCTTTATTTATTTAAACATATTATAATTTAATTTTTGTTCATGGAAACGATATTTTAGAAGATAATTAAATATAGACTTGTATCAACTTGGGATTTGGAAGTGTGGTTTATTTTATTATTCTATAGACTAAATATGGTTGTATTTATCCATTAAAATGTTGTTTACAAGTTTAATTTACCCATTACAATGTTGTTTACATGTTTAGTTATTCCTAGTTTCAAATAAAATAATATGTGCTATATTTGTTTAAAGGGTATTGAGATCACTAACTTCTAAGTATGATTCTAAGGTGTCTATAGTAGAAGAGATTGAATATTTTGACAAGCTAAATATATATGGAATTTATGGCATCTTGACTTCCTATGAGATTAGAAAAAATTAAGAAAGACCTTCCAAAAATGAAGCAACAGTCAAAGTTGAGAAAAATTCAAAATACAAGAAGGTCAAGCATGAGGTATGCTCATATGTTGATGATGATGAAATGATAGCCATGTTTTTTAGGAAATTGAGGTTTGGATTTCAAAAGTACAAGGGTAATTTGCACTTCAAATGTTTCAAATATGGTAAAATTAGTCACTTTGCATCTCAGTGTCCTAACAAGGATAATTCTAATAATGATGAAGAATATGATGAACATCATGGTCATGATAAGAAGTTCTATAAGCTTAAAAAACAGAATAAATATTTTAGGAAGTATGAAGGTAGGAAAGGGTCATTCAAGAACAAAAGAACCTTTTATACCAAAGAAGATAATAAATCATCTGATGTAAGTGACACATGTACATATGATAATGAAGATGAAATTAATGAACATGAATATGAAAACAATGAAAATTTATGCATGGATATAAAAACAAATAATGAGGGTTGATAAAAAAAGAAAGGCCTTATGAAAGATCAATAATCAAATGAATAATAGGTTGAGGTGAACCTTGAGGTATAATTGTTGAGTGCTCTAGAGTAATTGAAGTTCTAAATAAGGAAAAGTCACAAACAAATATCATTAGTTAAGGACTATGAAGAAACCTTGTTTGAAGAGAGATTGAGTAACACATCTAAGTATTATGATGAGATCATCAATCATATTGAAGCATATATGGATATAGTCACTACTAGATTAAAATATAAAGAGGAAGAATGCACTGGGTATGAAAATAAAATGGAATCCTTAAAATCTTAGTTGGATCAAGCATCTAAAAATTTGAAGACCTTTATGAAGTTTGAAAAGAGTATTGATGCTTTAGATAAAATCTTGAGTAGTCATAAGTTTTCAAGTGATAAGATAGGTCTTGGTTTCAAAGAAGACCAAAATGAGGTATCTCAAGTCAAGGTGAAGGCTAATGAATACAAGAATGTTAACATGAAAATACCAATCAGAAAACCTAATGCTATGAGTTATGCTAATTAATTCAATGGTTATTGTTTTATATGCAATAAGTTTGGTCATGGAGAGAGTGTAGAAGATCCTCTAAAAATGAATATTAATGAGATTTTGAAAGGAATCATCAATCAAGAATAATGAATAAGGGTTTTTTGATATGGTTTTCATAATGTGGAACACACTACAAGATCTAGCCTTAATAGAATCATAAGGTCATCAAGTTAAAACAAGAGGTTTTAAGCCCCTAAAGTGTAAGAGAGAAGGAAAATAAATATGTGGAAATCAAAGATAGTAAAGGTGAGTCATGATCAGTCTAGAAGCTCAAGTGGACTATTTGCTATGGTAGAGCATACTTCAAATGTGAAATCAAGTTAGGAATATTCATTATTAGTTTAGATTATTGACCACATGGATGATGAAGAGGTCAATCCAAAGAGACTAATCAAGCCTGAAAGGATCCTAAAGAATATTTAGTCTTGTGAGAGCATGGAAATCTATAAATATCTTGAGTTTGTGTTGTTTTAGTTCCCTATGAAAAGGGGTAATTCCATTAGGATTCATGGAGACACTATTTAGTTAGCAGAATCATGATGGATGCTTAGTCTAAGGGGGAGACTGGTAACTCTTAGTTCTTTTACAAGTTTTTGAGAATAGTTTCAAAAGAGGGAGAATGAGTGGTTCTAGAATTTTTAGTGTGTATGACCCTTTGCCATTAATGTTAAAGGGGGATAATTTTCAAGAAGGGATATTGAATATATTGGGGGAGATGAGAATGATCAGGCTATGATATGTTTTCCATCAATGAAAAAAGAGGTTTTTTTTTAGAAGTGTTGTCATTGATGTCAAGGTGCATCTAGTGGAGATGCATGGTGAGTATTCTTTGAGGTATAATCTTGTGTGCTTGATGTGATAAGGAAGCCACATGATGAGCAAATTTGAGGGCAAGAGATAAATTTAAGGCAACCTAATGTCTCTTTTTTTGGTTGATTTCAAATTTGATGTCAAGGTATATGTCATATTAAAGTTGTCAATATTATCACAAAGTGGGATGATGGTCAAGTGAGCATTAAAGGATGGTTATGAGGATCTAGGTATGCATGAGGATAGGAGATAATGTTGATAAAAAAGAGATTATTTTAGTGGTGTGAAATTTTTGTTTGAAGATTTTTATTGTTTGACATCATTGAGGTAAGTATGTTTGAGTAATAATTCTTGAGTACAAAGTTTTTAAGAAGACTAGTCATGGCACTAGTCATATCATGAAAATATCTTGTGAGAAAGAATGAGTATGTGATTTATTGGTGAGATGAATGCACATAGGAATGAGTGGTTGTATGATGTTACTTGATAATGTATGTGAGGCATTGGATCAATCATGAGAGTCTTAGGGTGATCCTATAGGAGTAGGACCTTCAGACCAAGTCTACATCTAGACCACCTCTAGACTCACCCTAACCTAATGAGGCATAATCATATATTGTCAAGTCATTTGAAAGATATATGACACTGTATAAGAATGATAAATGTTGTTTGAGTATTTTATTAATGTGGAGATCAAATGGAAATAGGCATGAAGGTCAATTTTAAGGGCTAAGTGCTTTACAGGTCAAGGTCTAGAGAGCAAAGAGAGAGTGTGGCCTAATGAGGGGTCATGATCATATTTCAAGATGTTTGAGCTCATGTAAGAATTTTTAGAGGTGATTAATTTTTTTTAAATATTTTTCATGTATTTTGAGGTCAAGGTTTGAAATAAAATGCATGAAAAGCATATTGTATGTCTCTCGAGTACACATAATGTAGAGTTCTCAACTCGAGAAGGATTTTACTATGTTTTTTATCTTTTAAAACTTATACATGAAAACCTAATACATTAATGGTATATGGGGATGGGTCATAGATTAAAATTTTAGGCATTATTTTGTGGATTGATTGGCTATGCTTTATAAATAATTGTTAAGAATGAAAATAGGTTTAAACCCTCGTAGAACACTAAAAAGGACCCAATGTTGAGGATTTTGATAAAAATTACATAGAATGTATTGGTATGATTAGGTAAAATACTTAAGGCTGTAATAAAATCTATCAATAACCTCTAGGTGTGATTGTGTTGTCAGGTGTGTGAGTATACCTTACAGGAAAGTGCTAATTTCTTAGAGAATTATTGTAGCAGTTAGTGTCACCCAAGTAAAATTATGAAAATAGATCGAGGATGAAGATTGAAACTCATTTTTTATGTCCATAAAGGTTTATATACAAGTTATATCCCTAAATTTTTCTAAACTAGTCATCTAAGTTAGCCAATCGTTAACAGGCCTAATAGTGGAAATAGTGAAAAACCAAGGTAGCAATGAGAAGTTGATTAGGAATATGTTATCATTATTGAGTGATGAAACCAAGTGCATGGAGATGTGATTTATGACTAGTATTTACTATTAATTATTGGTATAAGTCATGTAATTTAGATATAATGGTGAAAATTATGAAGACAAAATGGCTTGTCTGATTTAGTGATGTCTATGTGTAGTGAGGTCAACAAATTGGTCTGTAAGACCAATAGTTTCCACTAGAGCTTATGATGATTATAATTTAATATGGTTTATATATGTAATATGATCATATAATTTCATAATAATTATATTAAACTGGTCATATAGGTGTTGAAGGTCATTTTTACCATGATTGTGCTTTAAGGTAAATTGGTAGTTCTGGATAAGCAAGTTCTAGTGATGAATTTGAGGCTTTATGCTCTGATGGTGTTGTTTTTTGTGACTTAAAAGTAGTTTTAATGTTTTTTAAATATTTTATGTTATTATAAGAGGTTTAAATATTGAAATAAAAAATGAGTTGTCTGGTTCTATTTTGACTGTGTGTAGTGAGGTCAAAAGATTGGTCTACAAGACCAATAGTTGACATTAGACCTTGTGATTTTTGTATTTGAGAGTGGTATAAAAATGTCATTGAATATTTTTAAATTTTTATGTCATGGTAAGTTTTATATTAAGTGTTTAATATCAAGGTATTCATGATTGGTTTTTGGAGTATTATGATAGTTCTAAGCGGTCTATTTGCACAAAAGTGTTTGATTCATTTTACCCTGAGTTGAAGTGTTTAAATCATATGGTGATGAAAATGAGTTAATGTATTTTATTTATATGTCATTTATTTCCATGTTTTTTTAATCTAATATGTGTATAATATTTAGTAGTTCAAGATAGACTTTCTAGTATGTAAAGGCCTAATTGTAAACATTACTAATGGTGTGCTTCAAGTGGTGATTGGATCTAAAACGTATCATGGACATAAAATGAGATTAGTGGGGTTATATTTGAGTGGTATATAAATTATTCCTTCCATGTGTTGATTTTTAAAGTTTTCAAAATAAATTTAAGTGTAATTTGTTTTTAAGAAGTCTTAATAGGTCTCCATGAGACCTAAAAGTGAAATGAGGCCTAACCAAGTAATGTCAGACCTAAAAAGACTCAAAGATTATTAGATTAATGTTTATGAGATGTAATAAGACCTATTAAATGGTTTAAATAAGATTTTAAGTGTAATTATCTGATTAAGTGGCATATAAACAAGGAATGGTATATACATAAGGCATGTTTAAGCTTATTAGAGTAAGAAGAGGATATGTGACTGATATAACACATTATTGAGAAAAAGAGGTATTTTAAACCATCATAGGAGTGTAAAGTATCTATAATGAATATATAAAATTTATTATGCATATTAGTATCAGGGTCATATGACCTAATCTATCTTGAAGAGGCCTATATGAGTGAAGAAGCCTATAAGGTAGTTTGAGAGAGATAGAGCACTGAGAAGAGATAAACAAGGAAATAATCATATTTTATGGGAGAAAAAAGGTTTTCTAAATGTGATCAAAATTTTCAAGTTAATGAGTTGGTGTTGAGGCATCTAGGGGGTTGGTTCCTTCTACCTCTTTGTAAGTTGGTGCTTGTTAAAGCCTAGCTGGGTTGGTGGTTAGCTAGTAGGGGTTGGTGCTCCATGTGGAGTTGGTAATTAACTAAATTGTGATATTTTGAATTATAGGACTATATTCCATTTGCAATGATCAGTGGGTTTTATTCCCCTTGAGTTTTTCTCACATATATGGTGTGTTATCTTGTGTAATCTCATTTCATGCTTATATGATTGATTGCTTGTGATTATTTGGTCTACATGTTGATGTGATGGTTCATGTATGCTAAGGAGGAATTCAAATAAAGTTTTTTTAGAGATTTATTCACCCCCATATCAATGATTGTGATTCCAAAATCAATTGGATAACATTATGTATATAAGGGATTAATTTTTGACTCAAAATGCAGATAATATAATACCGTATCATGTAAGTGTATATGGATTATGTTTTAGACTTTAGTTTTTTTAGACTTAGTTTTGAGCCCAAAATGAGTTTGGCACAACATCTAAGAAAATAATTATTTAAGTATGTGATCCTATTTTAGTGTTAAATAAATATTGCATCACATTCATTGAGGCTTCAGTATAATCACTTTGAGAGGATAAATTTAAGTATTAATTTTAATGAAGTTTTAAATGTTGGTAAAAGACCCACCCTATCTCAAAGTATGTATGAAATAGACAGTATTCAAGGGTTATTACATTTACAACATATATTAGTGAATATTTTAGGGCCAATAGGTCTTGATCTAAATTTTTCATTGGCTTACTAGATTATTCCAAGATAGGTACAAAATATGTCAAAGAAGAGATACAAGTGTTGGGCTATTCACAGGAGGATATGACCATAATGAAGAGGCCTTGGATTCATCAATGGTAATTTATAATGGATTGTAATTTGGAGTTATCCCATTACTTTTATGAAACTCTTTATAGTGAATTTTTCTAGGCCCTAACGATACCTACCTACTATTTATATCCCCCATCATATATACAGGACTAGTATGAATGTTTGGATATTAAACTCCAATCATTGCACTTAAAAGACTAATGAGAAGATAATGACACCCAAATCACGTAGCCTAAAATAAAAATGAGAATGTATCACCATTTATGATTTGTAGGAATCCCACTAAGGGTAAGCAAGGAACACACTCAAGTAAATCTCTAGGTATAAAATTTTATGGTTATCTTCATGTCTTTGGGTCACCCAAATAATGGGAGAGAATACACATGAAGGAACCACATGAACACACATTTTAATAAGAAAAAAAGAAACTAAAAATGTGCATGAAAGGAAATAACTTGGAAATTAACAAGTTTTAAACCCAAATTGAAATGCTTATTCCTTTAAAACCCAATTTAAAATGTTTGTTCATTATAAACCAAAATTGAAATGTTTAAAAAGAGTAAAAATATTTTGTTTTGAGTTTTAAAATGATTTATTTGACCAAGGGAATACAATAAAGTGGTTATAAGTTTTCAATGTTGTCTTGCATTGATGTGGGAATCTGTCAAAAAACTTTTTAGAGGCTCGAGTTTGTGACATAGGATGTTTTCATAGAAACACAACACATTTATGTTAATTTGGCATTTAAGCTAAAACTCAAGGTATTTATGCTAATTATAAAAAAATAAATAAAATATATAAATATTGGAAAACTATTAATTACTAGGACATTTCCATTATTTAGTTATTTTTCATCAATATGAACGGTGTTTCTGCCGAAGACAAAAAAAACATAAAAATTATACCATAGGATGTTTTCATCAATTAGTGCACTTTCATTATTTCGTAGCACATTTTTAGTTATTATAACTACCTAAAAAACATAGTAAAAAATAAATCAAAGTGTTTCCATTATTTTTGGGGATGAATCTATCAAAACATAGTAGGTTTTTATGATTTGATCTAGAACTAATTTTTGAAAGTTTTGGAAGAAAGATAGGTGAATTAAGATAATGACTAGGTTAATTATTTTAATTAGAATAATAAAAATGGTATATAAGGGTTCAATGGATACATCATATCCCAATGGGCATGCCATTATGTGAGATATGAATTCAAAGAGGATTATTTTGACCGTTAGTGAATACACATCCAAAATGATTGAATAAAACTAATACACGAATCCACTATGTTTGAGAAAGCCTAAACAAAAGATGAATCAAATAGAAGAGAAAACACAAACATTTTATACTTTACTTGAAATATATCTTTTGATTTCAGGTTTGAAGAGGTATCTTCTCATATTATAGAACTATAGGTCTTTGAAAATGTCAAATTTATATGCAAACAACATCTCCCCATGTCTACACTTGATTTGGCTTGATAATTGGCTTGAGAATCATGAAGCTTCCTTAGTATTTTGGTAGAGTAAGTTTAGGTTCAAAACGTTTGTCTATAATGGAGTGGGGACCTTCAGTTTATAAACAAGTTGAATCATTGAGTACTACCCATATTGATCTACAAATGGAGGGATATGAATGAATCTTCACCCTCATTAATGTTGGAGGTTGGAAATGTAATAGGATTCATGTAAGGAAATCTAGAGTGTTGAAGAGATTTTGAAGAGAAGTGAAATCATGACGTCTTTTAGAGTGTGTAAGAGGTTGTAATAAGGTGTAAGAGAGTATAAGATATTGTTTCACTCCTCTTCTTTCCCATCGACTTTCCCATCTGATGTCATAATATGAAGTAATATTACCTTTTTGGTTTTAGGAAATAGAAGTTTCAAAGAAGAGTTGTGTTAGAGTATGTATTTCATGCATTTCTCACATTTTCTAGTGTATTAACTAGTTATTTAATCTTCTAGCGACTTTATTCTATGTGAGGAATTATCCCACATTGTCAAGTTAAGCTAGTTCAATATTTCACCTTGTCTATATATGCAAGATCTTTCCTTTGTACTAGCATGATTCATTTTGAATAATATATGATTTACCTTATTTTTGCATATCATGGATACAACTTGCTTGTGTGATGTTTTGTCAATAACACTTTAGATTCTAGGGTTAGGATGCCTTTACCATTCCTAACATGGTACCATAGCCTTGAATAAGTTGTAACCATCCATTAACTTGCAATTTTTAGATAATTTTATTCTACTTCCCTTGTTGTTGCTTCTTCTCTTGTCATAGATAGGAAGTGTATAAGAGAGGCATGCGAGGAGATCTTGGTGCCCTTTTTTTTCCAATACTTTTTGAAGATTTTATTTCTTCTAAATGCCTAGCATTCTATTTGAAGAGACAAGAAGGGGAGTTAAATCTATGTTTGTCATGGAAAATCAGAACATCTTAATGGAAGAGAGGCATCTCAATTTTCCATGCTAAGGAGTATAAATTTGGTTTTTGCATCTCTGTTGATTTTTTGCCATTGGTTTTTGTTAGATCTATGTTTCAAAGAAAAGGCATTGGAGTCTTCTGGATCAACTTGTGAAAAGATAGGTAGTTATTTTGATCTTGGCATTGAAACTCTTAAGTTTGGCACCATTTTATTCTTCTTCAAGATTGATGTATTATGTTTGAAAGAGAGGCATTGATATTTGTTTTATTGTAGACTTTTGAGCTTGATGCTTTTATTTTCTTTTGTTGTGGCATTAGAATATCTCTTAGCTACAGATTTGACTAGACATGTGGCATTGAAATTTGATAATTGGCACTAGAGGAGGATAGGTGTTTCCTTTTTTTAAAGGTATTGGTATGCTAAGACCTATGTTCGAGTGTTCTATTCTTTTTTTATTAGATATGACTATGAGAAAGAGGCACCTTTGTTAGAGATATACACTCTTTTGCTGTTGTGTTAGATCAGCCTACGTGTATTGGAAAATTTAAAAATTCATCTAAATTGGATCTACATAAGATATATATCCTACTATGTTTACATTTCATAATAAGAGGCATTGACCAAACTGGAAGATTTGCTTGGACAAGGCATCCTTTTTTGAGTTGAAGTGGTGTCACATCCAAGCATCTACCTATAAAGGTGGATAGTTTCAACTATCTAGAACTTCTTGTGGATTCCATCTTTTATATTTAGAGCAAAAAACAATGGTAAACTATTATTTTTATCCTCTCAAAATAACTATTTTTATTCATTTTTCTATTAGCAAGCAGATTTTTGCCTCAAGAGGAAGCACTATTCACTTACACAAGCAGAATGTTAACCTATAGGATTTTTTTCATGTTGATTGGAATTTCTAAGTCTATGGTTTAATTATAGATCCAATGAGTGGTTAGAATACTATGTTATTTTCTGATTTGGTCACAAATTTTAGTTTGTAGTAAATTTTTTAAGTTTTTAACCATTTTATGGGAAATCATAATGTTTGTAACTTTTAAACTATAACTCAAATTTGGTTTATTTTTTTAAAAAAGTGCATGGATATCAATTATCTATCTATTTGTATCATTAATTTATAAAAATTCACTAATTTTATAAAGTGTCAAATTGGTGGGGGGTCCTATAATATAATATTTTGGGAGGTTGTCTTGGTGTCAATTTTGTGCACCATTTTTTTACATTCTCTATGCTCTTTGGTGATTGTTATCATGGCTTATAATTATAATGTTGACCATTTTGAGCCTTTGAATACAAATTATTACCACACATGGAGACTTTGAATGGAAAAAATCACAAATCACAAAGGATTATGGTCCCTAATGAACGAAACACAACCATAGTTTACACGTAATGTAAGTTTGGAGAGTGTGTGGGCTTGATTTGGGGATATGTGAGTGAAAATATTTTATTTAATTTTGATGGTTGTGATTCTCTATTAAAAAATTAAACTAATCTAAATGGTTTGTATGGGAAAATAGATCACTTGAGAGCGATGTAGCTTGAAGTGGATCTTTCTTCACTAAATCTAGATGACTTTGCCTCATTGCAAACTAACTTGTTAAGTTTAAGCATTTTTGACACAATTTAAGGGAAGTGGATGATATAAAAAATATGAAGAGTGTGTGTACTTGATTTTTTCTAATTTTAGTGGCCCATTCCAAATCTTTGCTTACACCTTTTTCTCTAGTATGGATGCCTTAGATACCATATTCAAAATTCTAGATGTAGATTTCTTTTATGAGAGTCTTACTAGGGAGGAGTCTAAATTGTCTCACATTGATTCTTAGACAAATAAAAAATAATTAGTGGCCTCACATCCTAAGACTAAGGTAAAAACTAAGACTAAGAAGAAGAACACTCCTCATCCACCTCAAGATACACCTAAGTCCAACACAACACATCTAAACCTAAACTGTCTTTCAAATCCAAGAATAAGTTAGACCTATCTTGCCCCTATTATGAGGGGATTTGTCATGAAGAGTATAGGTGTTTCAAAAGAATGCAAGCCTTAGAGGATGTTATTAGGAAACACAATATTTTTATTTCCACTCCTCCATCTCATGATTATGGGAAAACACTTAATGTTGTTGAGAGATCCCAGTTACCTATTTTAGACACTTTAGGTTCTAGATTCTAGTGTTTCACACCATATGAATTCTACCAAGGATTTATCTGTATCTTTTGGTCTGAGTTTAATTCCAAAATTAAGGTTGGATAGTCTTCTTTCATTTTTATTAAGGGTAAAGGTGATATATAGCTAAATGGTGGATGCATCAATGATGCATTATATGTTTCAGACATCACCACCAATATAATTTAAGTGTATCAAATTTACCATCCTAACCAAGGAAAGATAGTAACTTTCACACCATAGGGCGCTGAAGTTTGAGCTTTGTCAGAGCCACACACACTTATTACATAGGATGTTGTTGATTATAATTCTTGACTTTATTATTTTTAGGGTTTTGATGATATTCCTCCTTTAGGGATGTATTTAGTATCTCATGCAAATTCTAAGAGTCAACTTTGGAATTAGATATTTGGATACCTATGTTGGGAGAATAAACCGGAAGCACACAATTTGATTACCAAACCAAGCAACTTAATATGCGGAAATTAACCAGATTCACCAAGTAACTAGAATTCAGAATAACACATGATATGAGAGACAATACACAACTTGTATTAACACTTTATACAGAAAAGAATACAATAAAGAAGATGCCACTTCTTCTCCACCACCTTACAGAGGTTTCCCACACCTCAAGTGAACAGTAATTCTTCTCCCCAAAGCTCTCCCTCTCACAGGTCCCAACACCCAACTCAAATACAGAGTTGGTGTTCACCTCCCGTGCTCCACGCACAACACAAGTGCTCCACGCACTCCACAAGCACTCCACGTGCTCCACAAGTACTCAAGGTACTTCAAGTAGATCTCCCATGAATCTGCAACAACCTGCAATTCAACAGACCATACTTATGGAAGGAACTCCCTTGCCTTCCTCTCTGCTCTATCCGAGTACACACCTGTACTCCAAGTAGATCCTGCCTGATACTGCTCCCTGTTGTGTTGCTGTCTATATGACCTTGCACACCTACAAATCAAACAATGGTTCTGCTCACCTGTGAACCTTGACCTTGCACACACATACACCTGCAGATCAACGATCTTACTTACCATGTAGATCTCCTATATAGGCCATATAACTGTGACCAAGATCCTACACTCTTGAAGAACCCAGCTGGCTCTCCAATCCAGCACCAACACACCTGGTACTGAGGCACTAGGAGGAATGCACCATTGCTCTACCTCACACACAGAAGGAGCTTATAATTATGCTCTCTTACTCCCTAGCACACTTTTCCAATACAACCATGAGTCTATTATATAGATCTCATCCAAACAATAATTAGACATCTAATTACAATAATTAGATCCGCAGCTCTCAGTCTATAATTAGCCCTGATCATGCAAACACTTGGTTCGTTAGCTAACTGCCTATAATAAACGCAGTCCGAACCACACAGGCGACCGACGTCGGTCCCTATCTGCCCAGAGGTGACCGACGTCAGCCGATATATGACCAACGTCAGTTGCTTCTCTATGCTCTCCCGCCGACGTCGGCTGATCAGACCAACCCCAACTTCTCTGCAACTCAGCAACCTTCAGCAACCTCCTCTCCTGTTTGCATCAGTGAAGCTTTTAGCTCCACAATCCTAACAATATCCCACTTGGAGATAAATAGCTGCACTATACCTGTACCTGTACTCCATCTAATCTGTTTCCTGGTTTGTATCCCTCTTCAAGCTCCCACCTGAAGACAACCCACCACACAACCTGTGATGTACCACTTATCATCCGAGTACCCTGCCACATCCGAACCTACAACACCTGTAGTGAAGTCCTGACCCTGCATAGCAACACCTGCTGCTGGTCCCTCTCAAAAAACCTGAGAACCCACTTCCCCGAATTGGCTCCTAACTCTGACAGCTCCCATTGCATGGGAATACTCAGGTCTATACCAGACCTCATGTGATTTCGGACACTGTACCTGTCCAACCCTTAGTGTGCTCCGGCTCTGCATCCCAAACCTCACCAACACCTGAATCACATCAGCTCCCACTCGAGACAAAATCAACCTGTGATCTCCATGTCTCCCATGTCAAAGAATTCCGCTGCTCCAAACTCCTCCTGACATGCCACTGAACTAATCTTACCCTTAGCTCAGCAAAACCCTGTATGTACACCCCTGCTAGCTAGCATACTATCCACATACAGCAACAAAATGATGTCATGACTCATCATCCCCCTGGTAAGGCAAACCACAGTAGTTACCCTGACACTGACTGAAGCCATGCTTCGTCCTCCACCTGTCAAAACCTGTACCACTATCCTGCAGCTCCACAAGACCATATACCTGGTCTTCCGTCTCACGTATCCGTTCTCTCTATTCTTCTACTAAGGTATCCATTCATCTCTGTGCTTTCATACCTGCTGGCAACCCTACCAAAACACACCTGTTTGGTTCTCCTCCAAGGAATCACATCCTCATCCATGCCAAGCTCACACCTGTTTCCTGGATCATTCCTGCTCTACAATCAGCAACATGTATAAAGAAGAGGAACAACGAATTTGAGGGCCTACTTACGCCTTCAGTCCTCCGTATGGGTGTTTGAGACTACTTGACAACACGCTGTCCACCCAAAATTTGTTACAGTGACCGACCTCGGTCACTCCACAGTCTGCATCCGACCGATGTCGGTTCCATGCGTCTGTACCTGACTACCAACCTGCCAGCGCTGGTGTCCCTGCTACCGATGTCGATCCTCTGACCGACATCGGTCTTACATACTGCCGACGTCGGTCTCCTGACCGACGTCGATCTTACCCTGCCCGACATCGCTGGCTTTGGTCTGCACATGACCGACATCGGCACCTGTCTGTTTGACGCCGGTTCCTCCTGACCGACATCGGTACCTGTGTTCGCCTGTGAGTGATGACTTTTTACCCGCAAGCTTCTTTGAATCAAAACCCATGTCCAAACTGCCCTGCTCAGAAGTATCTAGCCACATCCACTGGGTTCTGTCTGCCATCTCCTCCATAAACACCAAGGCTTTCTAGTTCTTAAGCCTGTCAAATATATCTGTCTTCCGCTTAAGAACATGCATCTCCTTCCTGCTCATGTGACCAAGCCTATGAAGCCACGTCTCCACAACAAAAGAAGAATTAGTAATATAAAAAAGTAGATAAAGGATACCTATTTTCTTACCACCAGCTAATTCAAGTGCATCCGCTGTGAGAGTTCTTGTGCATCTCTCATCACCCAATCTTTCTGAAGAAATTAGCCATATCTCCAAACCTGGGACCTGCATGACCTTCATCAACACCTGTGTGTTGGCCGCCTGCAATTTCAGCTTCACTTCCCCTTTGCCAATTCTTTGGCAAGGCTTACCAGCTCCTCTACCTAGGGCTGCATGGAAAGAGGCAACCGAATCTTTTATCCAAGATTCAACTTTATCCAAGAAACCTCCAAGAACAACCTGTGCAATAACACCTGCAACATCTGCTTCTTGAGTTTCTTCATGCTGATCTGCTACCGACCAACAATAATCTTTTACCTGCTCTTTCTTTCCATAGGACCGTGAGTGACCATCTGTGCTTTTCAACTCCTCCATTCTTAGCTTACTTTGATCTGCTGTTGCTCTACTCCCACTCGATCAGAAACCCCTGAGAGTGCCCTGTAACCAAACACAAAACCTGCTTCCTCCAACCTTAGCTCTGATACCACTTGTTGGTATCAAGCTATGAGCCAACAACCTTGCTCTGATACCACTTGTTGGGAGAATAAACCGGAAGCACACAATTTGATTACCAAACCAAGCAACTTAATATGCGGAAATTAACCAGATTCACCAAGTAACTAGAATTCAGAATAACACATGATATGAGAGACAATACACAACTTGTATTAACACTTTATACAGAAAAGAATACAATAAAGAAGATGCCACTTCTTCTCCACCACCTTACAGAGGTTTCCCACACCTCAAGTGAACAGTAATTCTTCTCCCCAAATCTCTCCCTCTCACAGGTCCCAACACCCAACTCAAATACAGAGTTGGTGTTCACCTCCCGTGCTCCACGCACAACACAAGTGCTCCACGCACTCCACAAGCACTCCACGTGCTCCACAAGTACTTAAGGTACTTCAAGTAGATCTCCCATGAATCTGCAATAACCTACAATTCAATAGACCATACTTATGGAAGGAACTCCCTTGCCTTCCTCTCTGCTCTATCCGAGTACACACCTGTACTCCAAGTAGATCCTGTCTGATACTGCTCCCTATTGTGTTGCTGTCTATATGACCTTGCACACCTACAAATCAAACAACGGTTCTGCTCACCTGTGAACCTTGACCTTGCACACACATACACCTGCAGATCAACGATCTTACTTACCATGTAGATCTCCTATATAGGCCATACAACTGTGACCAAGATCCTACACTCTTGAAGAACCCAGCTGGCTCTCCAATCCAGCACCAACACACCTGGTACTGAGGCACTAGGAGGAACACACCATTGCTCTACCTCACACATAGAAGGAGCTTATAATTATGCTCTCTTACTCCCTAGCACACTTTTCCAATACAACCATGAGTCTATTATATAGATCTCATCTAAACAATAATTAGACATCTAATTACAATAATTAGATCCGCAGCTCTCAGTCTATAATTAACCTTGATCATTCAAACACTTGGTTCGTTAGCTAACTGCCCGTAATAAATGCAGTTCGAACCACACAGGCGACCGACGTCGGTCCCTGTCTGCCCGGAGGTGACCGACATCGGCCGATATATGACCGACGTCGGTTGCTTCTCTATGCTCTCCTGCCGACGTTGGCTGATCAGACCGACCCCAACTTCTCTGCAACTCAGCAACCTTCAGCAACCTCCTCTCCTGTTTGCATCAGTGAAGCTTTTAGCTCCACAATCCTAACAATCTCCCACTTGGAGATAAACAGCTGCACTGTACCTGTACCTGTACTCCGTCTAATCTGTTTCCTGGTTTGTATCCCTCTTCAAGCTCCCACCTGAAGACAACCCACCACACAACTTGTGATGTACCACCTGTCATCCGAGTACCCTACCACATCTGAACCTACAACACCTGTAGTGAAGTCCTGACCCTGCATAGCAACACCTGCTGCCGGTCCCTCTCAAAAAACCTGAGAACCCACTTCCCCGAATTGGCTCCTAACTCTGACAGCTCCCACTGCATGGGAATACTCAGGTCTATACCAGACCTCATGTGATTTTGGACACTGTACCTGTCAAGCCCTTAGTGTGCTCCAGATCTGCATCCCGAACCTCGCCAACACCTGATTCACATCAGCTCCCACTCGAGACAAAATCAACCTGTGATCTCCATGTCTCCCATGTCAAAGAATTCCGCTGCTCCAAACTCCTCCTGACATGCCACTGAACTAATCTTACCCTTAGCTCAGCAAAACCCTGTATGTACACCCTTGCTAGCTAGCATACTATCCACATACAGCAACAGAATGATGTCATGACTCATCATCCCGCTGGTAAGGCAAACCACAGTAGTTACCCTGACACTGACTGAAGCCATGCTTCATCCTCCACCTGTCAAAACCTGTACCACTGTCCTGTAGCTCCACAAGACCATATACCTGGTCTTCCGTCTCACGTATCCGTTCTCTCTATTCTTCTACTAAGGTATCCATTCGTCTCTGTGCTTTCATACCTGCTGGCAACCCTACCAAAACACACCTGTTTGGTTCTCCTCCAAGGAATCACATCCTCATCCATGCCAAGCTCACACCTGTTTCCTGGATCCTTCCTGCTCTACAATCAGCAACATGTATAAAGAAGAGGAACAACGAATTTGAGGGCCTACTTACGCCTTCAGTCCTCCGTATGGGTGTTTGAGACTCCTTGACAACACGCTGTCCACCCAAAATTCGTTACAGTGACCAACCTCGGTCACTCCACAGTCTGCATCCGACTGACATCGGTTCCATGCGTCTGTACCTGACTACCAACCTGCCAGCGCTGGTGTCCCTGCTGCCGACGTCGATCCTCTAACCGACATCGGTCTTACATACTGCCGACGTCGGTCTCCTGACCGACGTCGGTCTTACCCTGCCCGACATCACCAACTTTGGTCTGCACATGACCGACATCGGCACCTGTCTGTTTGACACCGGTTCCTCCTGACCGACATTGGTACCTGTGTTCGCCTGTGAGTGATGACTTTTTACCCGCGAGCTTCTTTGAATCAAAACCCATGTCCAAACTGCCCTGCTCAGAAGTATCCAGCCACATCCACTAGGTTCTGTCCACCATCTCCTCCATAAACACCAAGGCTTTCCAGTTCTTAAGCCTGTCAAATATATCTGTCTTCCGCTTAAGAACATGCATCTCCTTCCTGCTCATGTGACCAAGCCTACGAAGCCACGTCTCCGCAACAAAAGAAGAATCAGTAATATAAACAAGTAGATAAAGGATACCTATTTTCTTACCACCAGCTAATTCAAGTGCATCCGCTATGAGAGTTCTTGTGCATCTCTCATCACCCAATCTTTTTGAAGAAATTAGCCATATCTCCAAACCTGGGACCTGCATGACCTTCATCAACACCTGTGTGTTGGCCGCCTGCAATTTCAGCTTCACTTCCCCTTTGCCAATTCTTTGGCAAGGCTTACCAGCTCCTCTACCTAGGGCTGCATGGAAAGAGGCAACCGAATCTTTTATCCAAGATTCAAATTTATCCAAGAAACCTCCAAGAACAACCTGTGCAATAACACCTACAACATCTGCTTCTTGAGTTTCTTCATGCTGATCTGCTACCGACCAACAATAATCTTTTACCTGCTCTTTCTTTCCATAGGACCGTGAGTGACCATCTGTGCTTTTCAACTCCTCCATTCTTAGCTTACTTTGATCTGCTGTTGCTCTACTCCCACTCGATCAGAAACCCCTGAGAGTGCCCTGTAACCAAACACAAAACCTGCTTCCTCCAACCTTAGCTCTGATACCACTTGTTGGTATCAAGCTATGAGCCAACAACCTTGCTCTGATACCACTTGTTGGGAGAATAAACTGGAAGCACACAATTTGATTACCAAACCAAGCAGCTTAATATGCGGAAATTAACCAGATTCACCAAGTAACTAGAATTTAGAATAACACATGATATGAGAGACAATACACAACTTGTATTAACACTTTATACAGAAAAGAATACAATAAAGAAGATGCCACTTCTTCTCCACCACCTTACAGAGGTTTCCCACACCTCAAGTGAACAGTAATTCTTCTCCCCAAAGCTCTCCCTCTCACAGGGCCCAACACCCAACTCAAATACAGAGTTGGTGTTCACCTCCCGTGCTCCACGCACAACACAAGTGCTCCACGCACTCCACAAGCACTCCACGTGCTCCACAAGTACTCAAGGTACTTCAAGTAGATCTCCCATGAATCTGCAACAACCTGCAATTCAACAGACCATACTTATGGAAGGAACTCCCTTGCCTTCCTCTCTGCTCTATTCGAGTACACACCTATACTCCAAGTAGATCCTGCCTGATACTGCTCCCTGTTGTGTTGCTGTCTATATGACCTTGCACACCTGCAAATCAAACAACGGTTCTGCTCACCTGTGAACCTCGACCTTACACACACATACACCTACAGATCAACGATCTTACTTACCATGTAGATCTCCTATATAGGCCATACAACTGTGACCAAGATCCTACACTCTTGAAGAACCCAGCTGGCTCTCCAATCCAGCACCAACACACCTGGTACTGAGGCACTAGGAGGAACGCACCATTGCTCTACCTCACACATAGAAGGAGCTTATAATTATGCTCTCTTACTCCCTAGCACACTTTTCCAATACAACCATGAGTCTATTATATAGATCTCATCCAAACAATAATTAGACATCTAATTACAATAATTAGATCCGCAGCTCTCAGTCTATAATTAGCCCTGATCATGCAAACACTTGGTTCGTTAGCTAACTACCCGTAATAAACGCAGTCCAAACCACACAGGCGACCAACGTCGGTCCCTGTCTGCCCGGAGGTGACCGACGTCGGCCGATATATGACCGACGTCGGTTGCTTCTCTATGCTCTCTCGCCGACATCAGCTGATCAGACCGACCCCAACTTCTCTGCAACTCAACAACCTTCAGCAACCTCCTCTCCTGTTTACATCAGTGAAGCTTTTAGCTCCACAATCCTAACAATCTCCCACTTGGAGATAAACAGCTGCACTGTACCTATACCTGTACTCCATCTAATCTATTTCCTGGTTTGTATCCCTCTTCAAGCTCCCACCTGAAGACAACCCACCGCATAACCTGTGATGTACCACCTGTCATCCGAGTACCCTACCACATCCGAACCTACAACACCTGTAGTGAAGTCCTGACCCTGCATAGCAACACCTGCTGCCGGTCCCTCTCAAAAAACCTGAGAACCCACTTCCCCAAATTGGCTCCTAACTCTGATAGCTCCCACTGCATGGGAATACTCAGGTCTATACCAGACCTCATGTGATTTCGGACACTGTACCTGTCCAGCCCTTAGTGTACTCCGGCTCTGCATCCCGAACCTCGCCAACACCTGACTCACATCATCTCCCACTCGAGACAAAATCAACCTGTGATCTCCATGTCTCCCATGTCAAAGAATTCCGCTGCTCCAAACTCCTCCTGACATGCCACTGAACTAATCTTACCCTTAGCTTAGCAAAACCCTGTATGTACACCCCTGCTAGCTAGCATACTATCCACATACAGCAACAGAATGATGTCATGACTCATCATCCCCCTGGTAAGGCAAACCATAGTAGTTACCCTGACACTGACTGAAGCCATGCTTTGTCCTCCACCTGTCAAAACCTGTACCACTGTCCTATAGCTCCACAAGACCATATACCTGGTCTTCCGTCTCACGTATCTGTTCTCTCTATTCTTCTACTAAGGTATCCATTCGTCTCTGTGCTTTCATACCTACTGGCAACCCTACCAAAACACATATGTTTGGTTCTCCTCCAAGGAATCACATCCTCATCCATGCCAAACTCACACCTGTTTCCTGGATCCTTCCTGCTCTACAATCAGCAACATGTATAAAGAAGAGGAACAACGAATTTGAGGGCCTACTTACGCCTTCAGTCCTCCGTATGGGTGTTTGAGACTCCTTGACAACACGCTGTCCACCCAAAATTCGTTACAGTGACCGACCTCGGTCACTCCACAGTCTGCATCCGATCGACGTCGGTTCCATGCGTCTGTACCTGACTACCAACCTGCCAGCGCTGGTGTCCCTGCTTTCGACGTCGATCCTCTGACCGACATCGGTCTTACGTACTGCCGACGTCGGTCTCCTGACCGACGTCGGTCTTACCCTGCCCGACATCGCCGGCTTCGGTCAGCACATGACCGACATTGGCACCTGTCTGTTCGACGCCGGTTCCTCCTGACCGACATCGGTACCTGTGTTCGCCTGTGAGTGATGACTTTTTACCCGTGAGCTTCTTTGAATCAAAACCCATGTCCAAACTGCCCTGCTCAGAAGTATCCAGCCACATCCACTGGGTTCTATCCGCCATCTCCTCCATAAACACCAAGGCTTTCCAGTTCTTAAGCCTGTCAAATATATCTGTCTTCCGCTTAAGAACATGCATCTCCTTCTTACTCATGTGACCAAGCCTACGAAGCCATGTCTCTGCAACAAAATAAGAATCAGTAATATAAACAAGTAGATAAAGGATACCTGTTTTCTTACCACCAGCTAATTCAAGTGCATCCACTGTGAGAGTTCTTGTGCATCTCTCATCACCCAATCTTTCTGAAGAAATTAGCCATATCTCCAAACCTGGGACCTGCATGACCTTCATCAACACCTGTGTGTTGGCCACCTGCAATTTCAGCTTCACTTCCCCTTTGCCAATTCTTTGGCAAGGCTTACCAGCTCCTCTACCTAGGGCTGCATGGAAAGAGGCAACCGAATCTTTTATCCAAGATTCAACTTTATCCAAGAAACCTCCAAGAACAACCTGTGCAATAACACCTGCAACATCTGCTTCTTGAGTTTCTTCATGCTGATCTGCTACCGACCAACAATAATCTTTTACCTGCTCTTTCTTTCCATAGGACCGTGAGTGACCATCTGTGCTTTTCAACTCCTCCATTCTTAGCTTACTTTGATCTGCTGTTGCTCTACTCCCACTCGATCAGAAACCCCTGAGAGTGCCCTGTAACCAAACACAAAACCTGCTTCCTCCAACCTTAGCTATGATACCACTTGTTGGTATCAAGCTATGAGCCAACAACCTTGCTCTGATACCACTTGTTGGGAGAATAAACCGGAAGCACACAATTTGATTACCAAACCAAGCAGCTTAATATGCGGAAATTAACCAGATTCACCAAGTAACTAGAATTCAGAATAACACATGATATGAGAGATAATACACAACTTGTATTAACACTTTATACAGAAAATAATACAATAAAGAAGATGCCACTTCTTCTCCACCACCTTACAGAGGTTTCCCACACCTCAAGTGAATAGTAATTCTTCTCCCCAAAGCTCTCCCTCTCACAGGTCCCAACACCCAACTCAAATACAGAGTTGGTGTTCACCTCCCATGCTCCACGCACAACACAAGTGCTCCACGCACTCCACAAGCACTCCACGTGCTCCACAAGTACTCAAGGTACTTCAAGTAGATCTCCCATGAATCTGCAACAACCTGCAATTCAACAGACCATACTTATGGAAGGAACTCCCTTGCCTTCCTCTCTGCTCTATCTGAGTACACACCTGTACTCCAAGTAGATCCTGCCTGATACTGCTCCCTGTTGTGTTGCTGTCTATATGACCTTGCACACCTGCAAATCAAACAACGGTTCTGCTCACCTGTGAACCTCGACCTTGCACACACATACACCTGCAGATCAACGATCTTACTTACCATGTAGATCTCCTATATAGGCCATACAACTGTGACCAAGATCCTACACTCTTGAAGAACCCAGCTGGCTCTCCAATCCAGCACCAACACACCTGGTACTGAGGCACTAGGAGGAACGCACCATTGCTCTACCTCACACACAGAAGGAGCTTATAATTATGCTCTCTTACTCCCTAGCACACTTTTCCAATACAACCATGAGTCTATTATATAGATCTCATCTAAACAATAATTAGACATCTAATTACAATAATTAGATCCGCAGCTCTCAGTCTATAATTAGCCCTGATCATGCAAACACTTGGTTCGTTAGCTAACTGCCCGTAATAAACGCAGTCCAAACCACACAGGCGACCGACATCGGTCCATGTCTGCCCGGAGGTGACCGACGTCGGCCGATATATGACCGATGTCGGTTGCTTCTCTATGCTCTCCCATCGACATCGACTGATCAGACCGACCCCAACTTCTCTGCAACTCAGCAACCTTCAGCAACCTCCTCTCCTGTTTGCATCAGTGAAGCTTTTAGCTCCACAATCCTAACAACCTAAACTATATATATTTGAAGGAGTTGAGAAGTCACAATATGGTAGAGGGTATTCCTATATTCTCATGTCTTTATGGAGTTTGTCCTAGTTGTGCATTAGGGAAACAAATCCAGATTCATTTCCTAAGGTCATCTCCATGAGATCACCACTTGAGATTGTGCCTAGTGATTTGATGGTCTTTCATACTCCTTCTTTCAATAGAGCTAAGTATGCACTTATGTTCATTGATAATTTATAAAGGCATACTTGGGTTTATTTCCTTAAGCATTAAAGTGATTTATTTTCTCACTTCAAAGTCTTTAAGGCTTTGGTCAAGAAATAGTCTTTGAGTTTCATCAAGAAGATTCATATAAATAATGGGGAGGCATAATTTAGTTGAGAGTTCTTTAATTTTTTGGAAATCTATAGTATTATTCATGAGCATTCTGTTTCACATACTCCATAGTAGAATGTCTTAGCATAAAGGAAGAACCAAAATCTAAAGGAGATGGATAATTACATAATGCATTCATAGGATTTACCTCCTACCTATTGGGTAAATATAATTAATTATGTGAACTACATTTAGAATTGCACACCGCATCAAGCACTTGATTATATGACTCTAAAGGAAGCTTGGTTTGGAACCAAGCTTCATGTCTTATTTTTTTGAGTATTTGGGATCCTTTCTTGGGTGTTTGTAATAAAGAAGAAAAGGAAATCATTGGATAATAAGATCAAACATTTTATTTTTATAGGGTATTACAAGGACATGAGAGCTTATCATCTTTTATATCTCGATACTCATGATGTTTATTTTCAAACACATGTATAGTTTGATGATCACTTCACATATCATGACTCTTCATCTTATTTCATTCCTTCTTCTTATTTTGATGATTCATCTCCTCTTGAGGATTAATTCTTTGAGAAACTAGTTTAGGAGATTATTGACAAGGTTATAGAGGATGAGAATTTTGTTCAAACTTATTTTACCACTATGCCTAGGTGGGATCATAGTATAATTTTTAAGGAAGCATGATTATTACAAGATCTAGCTACTTGACATCATCATGTACATTTTATAGGTACTATACTTTTGTGTTAAGAATTATATGGGGATCCAACATATTTTTCATAGGCTAATGGGATATAGGAGTGAGATGATGCGATGATAAGTGAGTATTATTCATTGGTGGAGAATCACACTTCTTAAGGGAAAAAAGTTGATTAGGTGGAAGTGGATTTACCAAACAAAGTATGCATCTGATGGGTCAATTGATAAGTATAAGGTAGTCTTATTATAAATGGATTCTCATAGGTCAAAGGTTTTTACTACTCTGAGACTTTTTAACCCATTGCCAATATGGATTCTATTCACCTTTTGCATTCTCTTTCTACATCATAGGGTTGACCAGTATATCAAATGGATGTTAAGGGTGATTTATTTCATGGAGATTTACATGAGGATATATATATATATATATATATATATATATATATATATATATATATAAGCCTATTGGGGTTTTTCATTATTCTTCTTTTGTTTCTCAACTTATGAGGTCTCTTTACGGTCTCAAATAGGCCCCTCAGCTTTGGTATGAGAAGATGGATTCATTTCTTCTCTCCACTAGATTTGTTCTCTACAAATTCAATCCCATAGTGTATATTCATAATATTAGGGAGAAGATTATTATTTTGGTCTTGCATGTTGATGATATGATTCTCACAGACAACTCCTCATCTCAAATTCAAACTATTCAGCAAGCACTTTCAACATAGTTTGACATGATAGATCTTGGCCTTATGCATTTATTTATTGGTTTAAATATTTCACAATTAGACATAGGAATATAGTTAAGTCAACATAATTATACCCTTGATCTTTTAAAACATTTTGTAATGGATGATTGCAAGCCAATTCCTTCTCCTTTTAAGTCTGGAGTGACTCTCACTACCTCATATACTACTCCACTTTGTGATCCTATATTGTATAGGAAGATGGTTGGGAGTCTTATGTATTTGACCCACACTCTCCCCAACATTTCATTTTTAGTTGGGATTATATATATGTTTATACATTAAATTCATTATAATCATTGGTAGGATGCCAAGAGGATTCTACAATATCTATGAGGCACTACTCATTTTAGATAAAATTACACTAGGTGTTCTACTTAGTTGGTTAGATACAATGATTCAGATTGGGTAGGTTTTCTTGATGATAGGTGTTTCAGTTCTAGATATTTTATCTTGGTTATTCACCTATTAATTATTTATGAAATAAGCATTAGTCTATTACACTTTCATCTATAGAGGCTGAGTAAAGGGAAGTAATTATAATGAGTGATTATATTCTTTAGCTTCGTTAGTTGTTGACAAAGTTTAGATTCACATAGGATTCACCCACTTCACTTTGGTGTGATAACTAGAGTGTAATTCATATATATATTGAAACCTATTTAAGCATTATCAGAATAAGCACATTGAGGTACATATTCACTTCATTCATAAACACATTCAAGTTGGCATTCTTAACTTGGAGTACATTCTAACTTAGCAGTAGGTTGTAGACATCTTCATGAAGCCTTTTGCATCACCTCATTTCCTTCAATTGTGTGGCATGCTTGGGGTTTCATAATTTTTTGTTAGGAGGTATTTATGAGGACATATTCCATATTCATTTCATGGGTACATATTGTAAATGTGTACCTTATTAGGCCTAGTTACCAAGACTCATAATATGGATATGCCATTATTTAATTTTTGATTTCTTTAGCCCCTAGTTGCACTTTGGTCGGGGGTGGGGAGGGGGGGGGAGGGGGCGGAGGGGGGGAGGGTATTAGAGTATGTATTTCATACATTTATCATGTTTTTTAGTGTATTATATAGTTATTTCATCTTCTAGCGAGTTTGTCTTATTGAGGATTTATCCTAGGCTAGTTCGGTATTTTTCCTTGCCTATATATGTAAGACTTTTTCTTTGTACTAGTATGATTAATTATAAATAATATATGTTTTTCCTTATTTTTTCATATCATATCTAAATATTCCTTGTGTGATGTCTTTTTGCTAAGACTTCGGATTCTTGGGTTGGAATGCCTTTACCATTCCTAACAAATTTTACATTAGAGGATGCTTAGGGTAATTAATCATTTAATTACCTTATAATAATATTTATAAATATTTAGGTCCATTTGGGGTGCACTTGATAATTTTTTTTGACATTATGGTGCACTATCACAATTAGGAACATGTTGTTGTGATTTTAGATTAAATCAATATTTACATAGGTAAATTGGGTCAATTGATGATTTTAAATTAAATGTGTGTGATTATAGATGTGTTTACAATTTTTATAAAAAATTTCCATTATTTATTGTATTTCTTTCTATTCTCTCTTCATTCCTAGTTTTGTCATTTATCCCATTTTTACCACCTTTTCATACTTTCTAGTTAAAAGTACGAAAAAATCAAACCCTGCCCCCCCACCATATGAGAGAATTTCTCCTATCAAATTTAAATTTAAATTATGCTCAAACTCATGTTTTCTCCAATGTTTAAAGTTTCATGTTGCATCATATTGGGTGAGTTACACAAATAAACTAAGTAATCTTTGTGAAATTACAGCTGACTAGCATAGGTTGTTTTTCATTCATTGTCTAATCCCCCTTGTGAAAAACCAATTTTAAAATGAAACTAAATAAAATAAAATAAAAATCAAACTAAATTATATCCAAACCAACCTAAAATCAAAACTAAATTGATTTAGAGTAAAACTAAAATAGTTTGAAGCAAACCTAAATGAAACAATGCCACCCAAAATAAGATATCAAGCTAGACTAAATCAGGACCTAGACATGGAAAATCATTTTAGTCACAATACATTATGTTTTGATCAATAAAAAATTCACTATGAAGAAAATTTATCCTCACCAATTTAATAAGGTATAATGACAAAGGTAAATGATCTTATTAGAACTGACCAAGGTTGTGCCCAACTTAACCAATACTTATTTGAAAACAAGGATGACTTGCTAATGAAAATCATCAAAATATGAGCCTAAATTAATTTTTAAAAAATATTGAGAATATAAATAATATAATAATTAGGATACAACCAACCTTTCTTAGTTGAGATCAGGTTACTTCTATTCCCCATGTCTGTCAAAACCAAGTCAACCTAGACTCAATTAGAATCCCAATCCTAATGTGTCCCACTATAAATGGAAATCAATTATAATGTAACAAATCCATGAAGATAATAACTAAATCATGTTTTATCAACAATACTAAATAATAAAATCAATAAACCAAAACAATAAATACAAATTTGTAGATCTATGTCCTTATCCATTTGACCAAGATATACTATGCATCCCCTTTCAACCTTACTTCGAACCACCCAAGTTACAAAAATAAAAGGGATATAGTGATATGATTGGGAATGTTAATTAATTATTAATTCCATGTTAATATGTTTTCTATAATCATATGTACCTACTCAGATTTTCCCCTCATATTTTGATAAGCCAAGCTCTCGAATGGTTCTTGAATTTACTAAAGGGTTCCATAACAACATTCATAAATCTATATAAATATATTTTAAAATTTTTATCTTATAATATATAACATGATCTCAAAATTATGGATGTGCGTAATATAAAATAGATAAGAGAATAAATTTTATGTACCTTATTATAATGATGCAAAAGCTAAGAAATCTGATTCCCATTGCCAATCCCTAAAAAAATAATTAGTGAGAATCTTTACTGCCAACCTCAACCCAAAATTGGGTTTTAACTTACAAGTTCATCATGTCACATAATTTTAAAATATTATTGAAAATGGGATTCAAATTTAAAAAATACCTTCTATCAAATGGATTGGTGAAAATATTCTCTAAGGATCACCCAAATCAAGCACCATTAGAAAAGTCTAAGTTATTCCAAAAAAATACGAATGTTAATATTGATGTAATAATTTATGATAAACACATATAATTAGTTTATAACACTTGAAAAATAATATTTATTAAGGGATAACCCAAATAGGACATAAAGAGAAGATAATACACTCTTTTGGGGGATCTATTATAACTAATCTTTAAAAAACTAGCAGTTGTAAACATGATCGTGTTCCCAAACAACAAGGCCTTTGATGAGAATAAATGATGCAAGAGAATCAATAAAATAAGGAAAAAATTGTTTTTTAAAAGTATTACAATGTCTTAGTAAATAATAATGGATAATTTTGAGGTCCTATGAGTTAGATTTAGGTTCAATTTAAATCTTTAGCAATTTCCTACTGAAAAGGCTAATTCAAAATTTCAAATTATATATTTATGAATATATGTATATTTAGGTCATAATTAGTTGTAAAGGTTCTTATAGATTTTATAGGATTATATTATAATTTTAATTAAAACTGAGCTATCCAAAGAGCCTAATGAGGTAAAATGTAATTAAAGAATTTACAAGAAAGGTCATTTGCTAAGTCAAAAGCAAGGTAGTTAATTATATTTAAATAAAAATATAGTAATTTCAAGCACAATAATTCTCCAAAAAATGGATATACATTGAACCTATATTGGAGGATAAGCTAAAATATCATCAACAAGTATAAAATGTTGAGTATTGTCATTGATGTCAAAGGTGCATCATGTAAAGGTTGATGTCAAAGGTGACTAATCCTAGTTGGTAGTGTGTGCTATGATAAGGGGAATTGAGAGAGTGTTTTAATAAGAGATTTATTTCATGAGTTAAAGATAAAGAGATAATTTAAAGGAAAATAATGTCTTATGTTTGTATGAAGTTATAGGTCATTGATGTCAAAGTTGCATAGGAAGCCTAGACATGCCATGAAGATGTATGTGCATAAACATGAATGAAAATAGGCATGTAAAGATTTTATGGAATTGTTTTATCATTTATATTAGTCATTAAATCATTCATAAGAGTTCCAAGGTGATCTTATAGGGGTAGGACCTTCAGACTAAGCCTACACCTAGACCTCTCTTAGACCCTACCTAGCCTAATGAGGTATGAAGATCATATTTAAATTAAATTATGAATATGTGAACATGTAAATTGCTAATATAGTTTTTTATAGGCATTTTCACAAATTTTTAAGTCATGGTTTGAAGGAAATTGCTTGAATCAGTGTTTTAGGCCTTCTCAAGTTCACAGAATGAGGTCTCAAGACTTGATAAGCACTTTTAGTTTTTTTTGGCATGTATAACCTATAAATAGGAACCTAAGATATTAAATATATATGGGTAATTTTACTATATAATATCTATAGTCATTGGTTTTGGATTAAAATGGCAATACTTTATGAATAATCCTTAACACCAAAACTTGTGTTAAACCTCCCTGAATCCCTAATAAGGATGCAATGTGAATGATATTGTTTAAATCAGATAAAAATTTATTTAAATGACTAAAAATGATATCATATAATGTATTTAACTCTCTCAGATACCTCTAGGTTGTGGTGGTTAGTCAGATGAGAGAGAAAATACTCAAATACATGCTTATTTGTCAAGAAGTCATTGGATCTCTCAAAATTTGTACTAGTAAAAAAAATAAAATGGATGAGAGAAAAATATATACTCATTTTTCATGTCAATGATTATTTTTGGATAGGTTATATCCTTTAATTTTTATAATTTGGTCATCCAAGTTAGCCAGTCTAGATAGACCTAATGGTGCAAATAGTGCAAAACCCAAGCAGAGATGAGAATATGAATTTGAGGTTATGATCATATCATATTTATGAAATAAATTGAAAAAAGAGTTTATTTATGAATTTATATTCATGTTAATCATTGGAATAAGTTTTTAAGGTTAGTAAATGTCATGAAATATTGCTCATAAAATGACCTTTCTCTTTCAGATAAGACTATGAGATATAAGGTCAAGAAATTAGTCTTTAAGACCAATATTTTCCATTATAAAATATTAAATTTATATTTTAGGGTGTTTTGGAGATATATAATACCATTTAAATTAATCAAGATTCATGAAAATTTCCTACACATGTGTTGGAGGTCTAATTCACCATGACTAGTTTTTGAGGTAAATAGGCAGTTCTAAGTGAGTTAGTTGCAGAGATGTTCTTGAGACTTTATCTCATTAGTGAAAGTGTTAAAATAATTTGGTGATAAATTTTAGGTCATGTAAAATATATATACATGTTTCATTTTTTATATTTTAATATATTAATGGGTTTTAAGCTTCATTTTTGTAAGACAGACTTTTTAGGTACATAGGCCTAATAGGATAGTTTTTCCTAAAAGAGATTTCATGGTATGAAAAAAGGATACATGTCTAAAAAATCATGGATAAAGTTATTAAATATCATTATATAAGTGATTTAATTTTTTTAATTTCTATATAACGTTATCTAGGTCAGATAGGATCAAGATTTGACGCTAAGAAGATAGACCTAATGTAATTAGGTCTCCATGAGACCTAAAATATAAATGAGATCTGATTGAGTTATTCCAGACCAAAAGGGATCCAAAGTTCATTTGAATAATGTTAATAATATTTTATAAGACCTATTATATGGCCTAAATAATATTTTTAATGTGTGTGGCTAATTAAGTGGTGTGTGCCCATGAGACTTATATATTATATACAAGATAATTTAGGCCTATTTGATGTAAGCAACATATGTGAATAAAATATTTCTTGGTAGAGAAGAAGGAGGTCTTGAAATTATACCATAATAATAGAGCATAGGTGTAGTGATTAAAACACATGAGTTATATGATTGAGTCACTTAGGGAGTTGGTACTTCCTTGAAAGTAGGTGTTTGTTAAAGCTTAGTCAAGTGGGTGCTTGACTTCATTAAGGTTGGTGCTCCAAGTTGATTTGTTTCTCAAAAGAATTTTTTTATAGGATTTTATTCCATTTTTATATATCATAATGGGTTTTCTTCCTCTTAAGGGTTTCCCACTCATATGTGTGTTTTCTTATGTTATGCTCATGGGAATGACTATTTATACATTGCTATATCATTATATTTCTTGGAGGGTTCAAAAAATGTTAAAGTACATGTGAAATAAATTTTATAAATGCTGATTCACCCCCATATCATTTATTGTGCTTTTAATAATTGGTATCAAATCTTGGTCCTTTGAATCAAGCCTAATATCTTAAAGGAGATCTTCAAATCATAAGCATGTCTAGTCATCAAATACAAGGAGGTTTCTTAGCCAATAAGGGTCCTCTCTTCAATGGGACTAACTATGAATTTTGGAGCATCAAAATTAAGAAATATCTAATGTATTTAGGATATGACATATGAAAATCTATTTTTTATGGATTCACTCCACCTTCTACACCACAAACTGATGTAGTAGGAAAGAAGGCAAGTGGGAACAACTCTAAGGCAATGAATGCCATCTTGTGTGGCCTTTCAGAGGAAACATTTGTAAAAGTCATGCATTGTGATACAACCAAAGGGTTTTTATAAAAAAATTATACCATCTGTTAAAGAGACACCAAAGTCAATTTGTTAAAGTTACAAACCCATTGAAGATAGTTTGAATGTCTTAGAATGAAGGAGGATGAAAACATTGCATCTTATCTATTAAGAGTAGATGAAGTCGTAAATGTTATCAAAGGTCTAGGAGAAAATTTGGAATAGTAAAATATATTACAAAATGTATTGAGATTGCTAACATGTAAGTTTGATTAAAAGGTGGTGATTGTGGAGGAGATCAAAGATATTAACACACTATATATGGATGAAGTTCATGGTGTCTTAATTTCCTATGAAATGAGAACAAGTGATGGAAGACCTTCCAAGAAGGAAGATATATTTAAATTTAAGAAAAAGTCACAAAGTAAAAAGGCCAAAGATGATGTTGACATAGACATTAATAATGACAAGATAGAAGCCATGTTTTTCATAAAACTAAGGAAAGGATCAAGTAAGTATAAGCACAAGTTTCCTAATTGCCTATGAAATGAGAATAAGTGATGGAAGACCTTCCAAGAAAGAAGCTTCATTTAAAGCTGAGAAAAAGTCACAAATTAAAAATTCCAAAGATGATGTTGACATAGACATTAATAATGACAATATATAAGCCATATTTGTCATAAAACTAAGGAAAGGATCAAGTAAGTATAAGGGAAAGTTTCTTGATTGCCTATGAAATGAGAATAAGTGATGGAAGACCTTCCAAGAATGAATCTACATTTAAAGCTAAGAAAAAGTCACAAAGTAAAAAGTCCAAAGATGATGTTGACATAAACATTAATAATGACAAGATAGAAGCCATGTTTTTCATGAAACTAAGGAGATGATCAAGTATAAGGGCAAGTTACCATTTAAGAGATTTAACTATGGTAAAATTGGTCACTTTGCATCTAAATGCCCTGACAAGGATAAGAATGATCATGATAAATAACATGATAAACATCATGGTGATTATAAGATGGTCTATAAACTGGACAATATCAAAAAGGGTTTTAATAAGTATGAAGGCAAGAAAGGGTCATTCAAGAAAAAGAGAATTTTCTACAGTAAAGAATATAGTAGATCATTTGATTCAAGTGACACAAGTACATCTAATAGTGGTGATAATAGTAATGATCATGATAGCAATGAAACCTTATTTATGGATATAGAAATAGATAATGAAGGTTTATAAAAAGGTAAAGGTCTTATGAATGATGAATAATTAGATGAAGAAGATGCTAAAGTGAACCTTGAGGTAGAATTTATAAGTGATAAATAGGATTTGAAGTTCAAAAGAAGGAAGAATTAGAAGATAAGATCATTGGCTAAGAGTTATGTGGAACAAATAAATCTCTTTTAAGAGCGACTAAACTGCAACACCAATGAACATGAGGACATCATAAAATAATCAGAAACTCAGATTGAAATTGTCATTATAAGTCTTAAGACAAAGGAGGAAGAATGTATCAAGTTTGTAATAGAAATGGAGTCCTTAAAGGTAGAATTGGATCAAACAACATTCAAGTTGAAGACACATCAAAAATCTAAAAATAATAATGAATTCATTGGTGATATTTTAAATAGTTAAAGGTCTCCACATGAAATATAGGTCTTGGATTCAAATAATACCAAAAATAAAACAAAGAGATTCAAACCTCAAATATCATTGGATCATCAAGAAATGATGGTACTGACAAAGTAAAGACCTATGAAGAAACTCTCATATATGAGACTTAAGTTGACTCTTTAACAATAAAGGTAGAGTTATATCATTCAACATCAGACATACAAGGTATGTGATTCTTTTCAATGGTTACTATTTCTCATGCAATCAATATAGACACAGGGTTATCAACTGTAGACATCATGCTAGAATCAATTCATCATAGAGGAATAGGGTGAATGTCCATTTCAACAATATAAATAGAATTATATGTTATTATTATGATCATAGAGGACATAATTCAAGGTATTTAAATATAAGGCATATGAAGAAGATTAGTCAACATAATAGCCTATATGGTCATACCACTGAGAATTGAATCAATAAGTTAGACTCTATGGATAAGGTGAAGGAGGAGAAGAAGAGTAAAGGATAAAAAAAATATGCTAGCTCAGACTTCCTTTCAAATTCAGGATGAAGGCATGGAATGGTACACAGATAGTGGTTGATCAACCCACATGATAGGGGACAAGATTAATTTCATCTCATTGAAGAATAATGCTATAGTAATAATGATATTTGGAGATAACACTACTACCAATATAGTTAGCAAGGGTATCTTGATTCTGGATAATGGTAAGGTCAAGATAGAGAATATGTTAAATGGTAATGGTTTGAAACATAAAATGATTAGTTTAAGTCAAATATGAAACCAAGGACACACATTAAATTTTTATGACAGAGGGTGTGATATAAGGAGATCCAAATCAAGAAGGCTAATGCCAATGCTAATATAATTGATAAAAATATATATGTTTTAAATGAGATCAATAAGGAGAGATGTTTTATGATTAATATGGATGAAATTTGGATATTTCACCGAAATATAAGCCACCTAAACTTTAACAATTTGGTCAAGATAAGTTATAATAAGTCTATGAAGAACATGCCTAAAATCACAAAACCTATAAACACACTTTACAAGGCATGTCAACATGGAAAGTAGACTAGAAAAAGTTTCAAGTCTAAGGAGTTATCTACTATAAGAACTTTGGAGTTAATAAAAATTGATCTTTATGGGACTATAAGAATCTAAAGTATACAAGGAGTCAACTAGTTCATGCTAGTCATACATGACTACATAAGATTGACTTGGATAACATTCTTGAAAGAAACATTAGTAGATTTTGATAAGTTCAAGGAATTCAAGGCTCTTTTTGAGAATGAGAAGAATGGAAATATTAAATGCTAAATATTTGATAGAGGAGGAAAGTTTTATCTAATGAGTTTGATGACTTTTGTGAGGTCCATGGAATAAGGAGAAAATTCTCAATAGCTAAGACACCTCAGTAGAATGGGGTACTAGAAAGAAAGAATATGACAATTCAAGAGATGGAAATAAATATGTTAAATGAGTCAAGGTTAGCTAATGGATACTGAAGAGAGGTAGGGAGCATTGTACTCTACATTTTGAATAGAGTACAAATAAGGACTAATGGAAACAAGACCCCTTATGAATTGTGGAGACCTAATAATGTGAAATAATTTAGAGTGTTTGTAAGTAAATAGTTCATCAAAAAATATGATGAAGACTTAGGTAAGTTTGATTATAGATATGATGAAGGTATATTCTTGGGATATTAATTATTAAGCTTAGCTTATAAATGCTATAGAAAAAGGTTATATAAGATAGTGGGAAACACTATTATTAAGATTGATGACATGAATAAATCACACTCAAAATAAAAGGAAACATTAAAAAATATGGACTTCAAGAATGATGAGGAAACAATAGATATTGATGAGTAAGAATAATAAGTTGAGGAAAGACAAGATTTAAAAGGTCCTTCAAGATAGATTCAGAGAGACCATCCTTAATAACAAATCATTGGCAATAAGGATGCATGTATGTAAACAAGGAGAAGAATAGTAAGTAATCCAAATCAAGAGAATGTTACTCTATTGTCTAATAGTAAACCTAATAATCTTGTAGATGCAAGTAAAGACAAGTTTTGGATAGGTGATATGAACTAGGAGTGAGACTTGGGAACTAGTTCCTAGGCATAAAAACAAGAATGTCATTGACACAAAATGGGTGTTTAGAAACAAGTTGAATGAATATGGAGAAGTCACTAGGAATAAGGATATATTTGTATTCAAGTGGTATGCACAAGTTGATGGGGTAAAATTTGAGGATACATTTTCTCTAATAGCAAGATTTGAGGCCATCAAATTAATTCCAGGATATGTAGGATTCAAAGGGTTTAATGTCTACTAAATGGGTGTCAAATCTATTTGCATAAATGGGAACTTGGAAGAGGAGGTTTACATAGAGAAACTTGAGGGTTTATCATTATAAGGTAATAATGACTATGTTTTTAGATTGAGAAAGGATCTTTATGGTCTAAGGCAAGATCCTAGAGCTTGGTATGCTAGATTAGGTAGGTATCTATTAGACCATGGGTTTATAAGAAGAATTTTTGATAGTAATCTATAAATAAAGATAAAATATGACTATCATTTGATAGTAGTTTTCTATCTGGATGACATCGTATTTGGTGAAAATAGTGATAATATGTTTAAGGCCTTTGCAGATGTGATGAAGAAGGGATTTGAGATGTCCATGCTAGAAGAACTATCATTCTTTCTTGGGTTATAAATTAATCAATCATAAATAGGTATATTCATTTTGAAAGACAAGTACATAAGAGATATGTTGAAGAAGTTTGAAATAGAATTTTATAAGGTAGTTAGCACACCTATGATCATAAGGTGTAATGTGAATAAGAAAGATGAATCTCTAAGGGTCAATCAAACTTCATATAGGTCAATGATTGGGAGTTTTATATACATCGCTACCTCTATACCTAAGTAGTAGGCTTTATGAGAAGATTTCAAGTAGATCCAAAGGAAAACCATTTTCAAGAAATCAAAAGGATACTTAGGTATCTCAAGGGAACCATAGAGTTTTGGTTTTGGTATCTAAAGAGAAAGGAATTTGATTTAGTAGCCTATACAGATGCAGATTGGGTAGGGATTTTAGATGATAAGAAGGGCACTAGTGGAGGATCATTCTACTTAGGAGAGTGCCTATTAGCATGGATAGTAAATAAGGATCCATCATTTAAATTATCTACTTGTGAGGATAAATAAATTGTAGTAGGTTCATGTTTCACTCAGGTCCTATGGATGAGACATACATTAAAATACTAAAAAGTTGAGTATGATAGTCCTAGCCCTATCTATTGTTAAAATATAAGCTCCATAAGAATTTCAAAGAATCCTATCATGCACTCAAGAAATAAGCATATTCCCATCAAGTATCATTTCCTAAGGGATAAGGTAAGTTAACAAAGTGTTAAACTTGAATATGTTTTTACAAAGGATCAGATTGCAGACATTTTAACCAAGCCACTTCCAAAGGAAACATTTGAACATCTAAAACAAGAATTGGGTGTAGTTCTTGCCCTTATCAGTCATTAAGGAACTCAAGTGCGTAGGGGGAGATAATTATATGGTTCATTAGATCCAAGAGTAGGTGAATATTTATAATAAGGTATGCATAGAAATAAGGGATCATGTTTATATGGTGCTTCATAAACTCATAATCTTGTGTGTTGAGTGTTTTGGTTGCAAGGAGTGTGATCCAAGAAGTTTTAGGTATATATTTGTCATTTATATCAAATGGGGATAAATTTTATAATGAGGGAGAATTTTCTTATTGAGAGAAGTTTTTGAGAGTGGTTTCCATCAATGACAAAGGGGAGATTATTGATTATTGACATTGATGTCAAAGGTACATCTTGTGACGATTGATGTCAAAGGTGAATAAGCCTATTTGGTAGTGTGTTATGTGACAAGGGGAATTGTGAGCGTGTTATCATGAGAGAAAGAGAAATAGATAATTTTAATGAAACTAATATCATATGTTTACATGAAGTTGTAAGTTATTGATGTACTAGTTACATAAGAAGCCTACTCATGCACTTAGTCATGACATGAAGAGGTATGTACATAAAAATTAATGAACATAGGCATGTGAAAATTTTATGACACTATTTTATCATGTATATAAGGCATTGAAGCATTCATGAGAGTTTAAAGGTGATCTTATAGGGGTAGGACCTTCAGACTAAGCCTACACCTAGACCTCTCTTTGATCATGCCTACCTAATGAGGTATTAAGATCAAATTTTAAGGTAATTATGAATATTTGAACATGGAAAAATCTAAGATAAATTTTTTTATGCATGTTCATAAAGTTTTAGGTCATAGTTTGAAGGAAATTGCATGAATCAATGTTTTAGGCCATCTCGAGTTCATAGAATGATGTCTCAAGACCCAAGAATCACTTTAAAATGTTCATTGACATGTATAAACTCTACATGGTAACCTTATATATTAAGGAGATATGGGGAAGGTTACTATATAATATCTCTAGGCATTGGTTTTGGATTCAAATAGTAGTTCTTTATGAACAATTGTTACTACCAAAACCTATGTTAAAACCTCCCTAAAATACTAATAAGGACATAATGTGAACTATATTATTAAAATCAGATCATAATTTATTAAAATGAATATAAAATATATTGTATCATGTATTAAACTCTCCCTATTACCTTTAGGTGGTGGTGGTTAGTCAAATGAGAAAAAGAATGCACAGGTTCACGCTTAGTTATCAAGAAGTTATTATAGCTCTAAAAATGTGTATTAGTCAAGAAAATAAAATGGATGAGATAATAATATAAATAATAATTTTTCATGTTCATGATGATTTATGTATTATTTTTAGCCTTCAATTCTTGTAATTTGGTCATCCAAATTACCCATTCGTAGATAGACCTAATGATGCAAATAGTGCAAAATCCAAGAAGAGATGAGAAGATGGATATAACGGTATGAGAATATAATATTGATGAAAAAAAAATCATTAATAATTTATTTATTAATTTTAATTAATTTTAATTCTTGGAATAAGTTTTTGAGGTCAGTGAATATGGTGAAAAAGTTGATCACAAAATGACTTGTCTAGTTCAAACAAAATTATGTGATATAAGGTCCATAAATTGGTCTACAAGATCAATATTTTCCATTATAACATATTAAATTTATAGATAAGGTTGGTATAGATATCTAATAAGACCATTTACATGCATATGTATTAATTACAAGTTTCTATATAGGTGTTGGAGGTCTAATTCACGATGACTGGTTTTTGAGGTAAATTGGTAGTTCTAAGTGAGTGAGTTGCAGATATGTTCTTGAGCCTTTATCTCTAAAGTGAAAGTGTTCCAAGAATTTTTTGATGGAAATAAGGTCATGGAGAATATATATACATTTTTTTAATCATATTTCAATAGCTTAAGTTTATTTAGGCTTCATTTTTTCAAGACAAACTTTTGAGGTGCATAAGCCTAATAGGATAGTTTGTCTTAAAAGAGATTTCATGTTATGAGTAAAGGATACATGTATTGAAAATAATGGATAAGGTCATTATCTAATTTATCTAATTATATTTTATTATTGGAGAAGGCCATCTAGGCCAAAGTGGATCAAGCTTTGAAGCTAAGAAAATAGACCTAATGCAATTAGGTCTTCATAAGACCTAAAAGAGAAATGAAGTCTAATTGAGTTGTTGTAGACCAAAAGGGGTCAAAAGTTCATTTGAATAATGTTTGTAATATGTTTTAAGACCTATTATATAGCCTACATAACATTTTTAATTTGTGTTTCCAACCAAGTGGTGTGTGACAATAAGACTTGTATATATACAAGGTAGTTTAGGCCTATTTGATGTAAGCAACATAAGCAAATAAAACATTGATTGGGAGAGTAGAAGGAGGTCTTGAAATGAGACCATAAAAAAATTAGAGGTTTGGTTATCAAAATACATTAGGTGGATTATTTGGATCTGAGTCACTTAGGGAGTTGGTGCTTCATTGCAAGTAGGTGCTTACTAAAGCCTAATCAAGTGTGTGATTTACTTTGTTGGGGTTATTTGATATTTTTTGTTTTGTAGGAATGTATTCCATTTTTAGATATCAAATTGGGTTTTTTACCCTTGATATTTTCCCACTCATATGTGTGTTTTCTTGTGTTATGCTCATGTGAATGATTCTTTATGCATTGCTATATCATTATATTACTTTGATGGTTCAAAGAATGTTAAAGTACATGTGAAAGAAAATTTTTAAACACTAATTCACCCCCCATATTAGTTATTGTGATTCCAACATAAAAAGGTAAAAATAAATCATGTTTGGTTAGAGTTGATAGTCTACCAGTAGACGGTGATAATCAGTCCATAAGAATCTAGGTCTGTATATAAGATAACGTGATTTGATTGTGAATAGAAGGATATTTGTTGATTCAATTAATATATTTATATGTTTATTTTGTTATTAAATGGGATTTAATTTAGTTTTAATAATGAATTATCTTTAATCCATGTTCTTGTTATTGAAATCCTTCAATACCCTATTTCTATAAACACATAGTCATACATTGTTAGTTACAAGAATGTAGAGACATCTATATGGGCTTGGTTGAATAATTGTATAGGAAATAAGATGTTTTATATGTCCTATGGGAGATTTTATATTGTGAAAATAGGTTTTAGATTGTATGAACAATCCTCTTGAGTTATTTAGATCCTATGTAGATAATAAAAATCCTAGCATGGGGTTTTTTGAATAAAATACTAATAACTCAAAAATAAATATATGAAATCGATTGAATTTTGTGGGTAATAACTTGAAGTATTTGAAAACTAATCGAAGAATTTCTAATTTTAATGGATCTATAAAAATCTTGATATATTTTATTAAGTTTTTTAAACCTATAATAAGGGTTTTTGATGTTGAGTGAGATACCGATATAAGGTGATTTAATCTATTAGTTGGTTATCTTGAAGTAAAATTAGACAAGAAGGTAGTTTCGGCCTAAAACACTAACTTATCTATTGAGTCTAATTCTTTGAGAAACTAATAAATGAAATTGGTTTATCATATCCATTGATAGTATACAAATATAACTAAGAATCCATCTAAGAACTCTATGATGATTTTTGAATAATGATGCATCTCTCAAAACAATACAAGCTCAAGATCAATATTATAGCATACCATGATTTAGGCAAGTTCTCTTGATCATTGGTGACTTGGTTAGTATTTTAGACCTATATATCCATATAATAAGTTACATTATCAATGTTTTGATGCATATAAAATATTATTAAACCAAACCATTCATTTAATCTTTTGTTAGAGATGCCTGTATACAAGACTATACTTGAAACAACTATAGGTACTTATTAGGATAAGACAAAGTAAAGAGATATATGACTATGTTTCTTGGAGTTTTGAGTCTTAACCTCTTATAAATGTTTATATGATATTGGTTACTATTAAAAACTATATAATTATAAGTTTTTCAACTTTAAGTTGGTTGTAGACCTTAGAGGATAGAATTAGGCCTAACAGGCCTATTTGTACGTTTGAGATATAGTTTGAGTTTAAAGAGTTGAAATTACTTCCTAACCCAAAGTATATAAATTAGGTTGCATAAAATCATTGATAAACCCCTTATAACTTTATTAAAATGTGCACTTTCATGTTTTAGAAGATAAAGAAGGATCTTGTTCAAGGTAATCATTATTTTGAAGAAAATACTCTATTTTAGGTCAAATTGAAGGTGTATTTTTGTAAAAATTTAGACATTTAAGCATTTGAGAGATTCAATTATTAAAAGTATATAATTGGTATTTTAATACCAATATTTATAATAATATTCTTATAAAATGTCAAGAGATTATCAATCTAAAAAGAGGTCTAGTATACAAGTAGTGAATCAAAAAGTATTGGTATAAAATTTAAAGTTAATGGATAGTAAATGGATCACTTAATTTGAAACCAAGTGGTATTAGAGATCAGAAAATATAAAATAAATATTTCATTTTAATTATAGTGAGGGTAACCAAAGGATGATAGCAAATTGTTGAAGACAAGCTTGTAGAGATGGCATTTAGGATTAAGGGTGTAAAGAAGGGTTAGAGAAGGAAATCAACATAATAAGACATGATGATGGAGCTAAAAAACATAAAATAGAACTTTAAAATAATGGAAAAAATATAGATAAGAGGTAATATAGGAGACTACATCAATGATGATGATATAGAACCATAATAAGATACACTAGCATTGGAGGAACATGAAGGTACAGAAGCAAGACTTATAAAGGCAATTTTGAAGGTAATTACTAAAACCCAATTTGAAATTCCCATGTATGATGGTAATATTAATTAATAAGAGTTGATATATTGTATAAACAATTTGTATAAGTAATTTTATTATGAGAATGTGGATGAAGATAAAAGAGTGAATTTTTTTGTGACAAGGCTAATAGGACATGCATCATTATGGTGGGATGTAGTACAAAATTATAGAGTAAAGAGAGGTAAGTACAATATTAACTCATAGGATAGGATGGTGTCTAAAATAAAAGGTAATTTTATACCTAGATATTATCATATTAATCTTTTAAGGAAACTTTATAATTCAAAACAAAGATATTTGTCAATTAAAGAGTACACTGAAGAATTTTATAGATTGACCATAAGAGCAGGTCATATTAAAGAGGACATGGAGAAAGTAAAAAGGTATGTCAATGGTTTAAAATTAAATATTCAAAATGAAATTACTTTATTTTCCCCTATAATAGTGGAAGAAGCTTATCTTATTGCACTCAAAGTAGAATAAAAGATGAGTAAGGTCCAAAAAGATAAGAGTAGTTTACTTCAGAGATAAGAGGTAGCATGGTGAGAGCATCTGATTTTATGAATAAAAAGAGATCACACCTTTTAATAAAATTCAAATCTAAATAGGAGACCATACATACCAAATAATAACACTATATTTAGAAGGTAAGAAAGGTTTCTTTGGGGGTAGATGTTATAAAAGTCATGAATTTGGTCATACACATTATGAATCCCTAATTTATGTTCCAAGAAGTCATGTTATTCAATATTTTCAAGGTGAAAATTAAGAAAGAACATGGTCAAATAATGAACCTAAAAGGAGAATATTATAGCTGATGGATAATATTATCCCCAAGCCAAAGGAGATAAATGTAGAACTAGTACAAAAATAAAGATTATTTAGGACCATATACAAGGTGAAAGGTAAGTGTCATCAAGTCATTATTAATAGTGGGAATATTGATAATTTGGTATCTACTAAGATGGTTATTAAATTTAATTTGAATCAGGTAGATCATCCTAATCCTTACAAAGTAACATGGTTACAAAATGGCCATAATTTTTTTAAATGAATAGCATAGAGTAGAGTTTCAAATTGGAAGCTATAGAGATGTGGTATTTGGATGCTTGTCATATTATTCTAGGTAGGCCATGTCAGTATGACATGAAGGCTTTCCATGATGGAAAAAAATCACCTATAATTTTTAAAAAAGAGAGAAGCATATATCTCTCCACTAAATCAATAAATAACAACAATAAAGGGTAAGGTATTGGAATAGATAACAAGGAGTTTCTTCCTTAAAGAGAAGAGACATAGGTGAATGACATCATTCAAGAGATTTTACAATAGGTAAAATAAGATGAAGAGGAGAATACAATAATTGATATAGCTATTGAGGTATTTGACTTTCCTTTAGAAAATTAGAATTCATTTGATGATCATATGAATGTAGAGACTAATGAACTTTCTATTGAAATTTTGTCACTAAGAAACACAACTCCTTCAAGATAATATATTGTAAAAGTAAGTTTATAAAAAGAGGTTATCATGGAAGGAAATGAAAAGAATAAGTGTTTACTATGTAGCGTGTGGATGAGGAAAATTTTTTTTCTTAAGAAATAATATGAAGATTTAATGTGAAGAACCTCTGATTGAGATGGAAAACAACTATATTTAGGACAACCCATGTGAAGGAGGAAATAAGAGTCAAAAACGTTAAAATAAATCCTTCCTACAAGTTTTCTTGACTACCATCTATTTGGTAATCATCTTGGTGACACATAATAGGTCTCAAGGACCTAATTAATAATTTTATTTCCATGATATGTTTGTTCTATGTGTAGGTATAGGTACACTATGAAAAAGTAGAGAGATATTAAAGATAAGAATTAAAATAAAGAATGAATGTGATACTTTGATTTTGCCATTAATCATAACATATGGAAGATACAAGAAAGTAAATAAAAGGATTATATGTTGTAGGAAAAAAACTAGGAGTACTTCAATCTTTTGAAGAAGATCCAAAGAAAATAAACTTCATGCTTCAAAGCAAATGCATTAAAATCAAAATGAAAGGATGCATCTTCAAGCCCAAAGTTGATACAAACCAATAAGACAATATTTGGGATCTAGGAGGAGAGATGAAGTAAAGAAGAATAATGATCAAGGTGAATAAGAACATCAACAACATCAAGCAAATGAAGACAAATTAGCATGTAACAGTATAAAGTATTCATGAATAAGAGTTCATGAAGAGTTCATTTGTACCTCGGTAGATTGATGTAGGAACATCACTACCCTGAGGCAAAATTTGTTTTTTATAAGTATTATAAGGTATTATTAAACAATAATGGATCATTTTTAGGTCCTAAGAGTTAGTTTTTGTTTGAATTTAAGCCTTTGGCAAGTTTCCCAACAAAAAGGCTAATTTAAAATTTCAAATTCAATATTTGTAAATTTGCATATTTAGGTCATGATGAGTTTTCAAGGGTATTAGAGATTGTATAAGATTGTAATATAATTTTAATAAAGTATTATTTATCCAAAAATCCTAATGAGGAAAAATGTAATAAAATAATTTACAAGAAATGTCATTTGCTAAGTTGAGAGCAAGCTAATTAGGAAGATTTCAATAACAAGATAGCAATTCCAATAATAGTAATCTTCCAAAAAAATTATATAAATCAAACTTATATTTAATGAACAGATAAAATATCATAAATAAGTATAAAGAAGGTCAAAATAACTCATTATTGGGTAGAGTTGATAGTTTTCCAGTAGAAGGTGACAGTCAATCCATAAGAAGCCAGGTTTGTATATAAGATAATATGATTTTCTTGTCAATAAAAAGATATTTGTTGACTCAATTATTATATTGATATGTTTATTGTTTTATTAAATGATATTTAACATAGTTTTTATAAATAATGCTCTTGAATACAAATTCATGTTATTGAAATCCTTCAATACCCTATTTTTGCAAACACACAGTCAATTAAAAGAATGTATAAATATTTGTATGGACTTGGTTTAATAATTAGATAGGTAAGATGATGTTTTTTTAATGTACTATGGGAGTTTTTATATCTTGAAAATAGGTTTTATATTGTATGAACAATCCTCTTGAGTCATTCAGAACTTGTGTAGATAGTAGAAATGCTAGAGCATGGTTTTTCGAATAAAAAGGTTTATAACTCAAAAAAGGACCTATGAAATGGAATAAATTTGTTAGTAGTGACTTTAAGTTATTTTAAAACTAATCCAATAATTTCCAAGTTGAATGTATCTCTAAAACTCTTGATATAGTTAACTGATTTCTAAAAACATGTAGGTCATCACTAAGGAAGTTATAGAAAGTGAATGTTAGATCATTTTGACTTATAATTTGGATCCAAAATCAGTAATAAAGGTTTTTTATGTTGTGTGAGATACTTATAAAAGTATTATTAAGTAACTAGTTGGTTATTTTGAATTAAAATCAGATAATAAGGTAGTTTAGGCCTATTTAGGCCTACAACACTAACATATCCATTAAGTCCATTTTTTTGAGAAACCAACAAATGAAATTGGTTTATCCTCTCCATTTATAGTATAAAAATATCACCAATAATACATATAAGAAATATATGATGATTTTTTAATAATTTTATCTCTTTTATAAAAAAAAATAGGCTCAAGATCAATTATGTAGAAGAATAGGATTTAGGCAAGTTTTCTTGATCTGTGGTGACTTGGTCAGTATTTTGGACTTGTATTGAAATATAATAAGGTCTATTAATGATGTTTTAATGAATATAAACTATTATTAAACCAATCCATTCCTTTAATATTTTTTTAGAGATGACTATATGCAAGATTGTACTTGAGATAATTGTAGGTGCTCATCAAGATAAGACAGATTAAAGAGATCTAGGCCTATGTTTCTTGGAGTTTGGAGTCTTAACATCATATACAAGTGTATATGATAGTTTTTAATATTATAAAATATATAAATATAAGGTTTTAAATTTAAATTTGGTTGTAGACCTTGGAGGATAGAATTAGGTCTAATAGGCTTGTTTGTAGGTCTCGAATATAGTTTGAGTTTGGAGTGTTGAAATTACTTCCTAACTTGAAGGATATAAAGTAGGTTGAGTAAAAAAATTGATAAACCCCTTATATTTTTTTTCAAATGTGAAGCTGAGTGTTTTAGAATATAAAGAAGGATGTTTTTCAATGCAATCATTGTTTTGAAGAAAGTACTCTATTTTAGGTTAAAGTGAAGGTGTATTTTTATCAAAATTTAGACATTAAAGTATTTGAGGGATTCAAGTATTAAAAGTATATCATTTGTATTTTAAGACCATTATTCAAAAGAATATTATTATAAAAGTTCAAGAAATTATCATGCTAAAAATAAGTCTAACTTTCAAGTAGCGAATCAAAAGGTATTGGTACATACTTAAAAGTTAAGAGAGAGTAAGTAGACCACTTAATTTTACACCAATAAATCTAACCAGTCTAGATAGAAATCACAAATATTTTTAATTTCATAAAATCGAGGCCCATTCCAAAAATATATACATGAATTTGAAGAGCTATGTTCAAAACTTTATCGAGAGAGGACACATTACACATGAAGGAGATGCATCTACATCCAAAAATGAATAGCTAAGAATATATAAGGATCCCTTTCTTAAGTATGATCAAACACCTCCACAACCAAATCAAGTTCATAAATCCAAAACTAGTCACATAAACTATCACAAAGAATCACATTCATATGATTCAGTTTCAGGCCACCTCAACCATCATATTTCCATCATGAAGATTAAATCCCCAAACTATATTGTCATAATTAGGTGATCCAAAATTATTGTCCAAAGGGATGCCCTTCCTACTCATAATGGATAGTACAACATAAATGAATAACTTGAGAATAATATAGCCATGGTATCCATTATATATATTCTAAAAAAATACACTATTAATAAGGACATATTTTACAAGGTCTTTCAAGATTCTATAATTCCAATTGAAAACAACCCAACCCAGTTCCAAGCACTCATTAGCCACCTATAATTGATACATCAAGTCACCTTTGACCAAAATGACATACCTTCTATTGGTCCATCATGCAATATCCCCTTATAAATCAAAGCCTTCATGACCAAAAAAAAAATAAAGAAGATACTTTTAGACAATGGATCAAGGTTAAACATCTACACTTTACACCTAATCAAACACCCTAGCTACTCTGAATCAACATTGGATCCAAACAAAATTACCATTAAATCATATAACAATAAAGATATAAAATTGAAAGGTATCATACATATTCCTATGATGGTTGGATCTATCACACAAAAAAATTATTATATCTAATTTATCTTGATCTATACTATAACATCCTTCTTGGCTAACAATGTATTCATGCCATGTATGCCATCTGTTCCACCTTCTATTAGTGCATCAATTTTTATATTTAAGCATGAAAGTGACCATTTTTTGTGACCCTCAACCCTTAAAATGTTAATTTTTTTTGGAAGTATGATATCATGAAATAGTTCATTATTCCATAATAAAAAAATTCCTTTAAAGAAGAAAAATTCATCCCATTTGAACCAAGCAAACCATCATCCTACATACATCTTGTAGCCTCCAATCTAAATCTAAAGCTCCACTTTCAAACTTCCATTTCAATATCATTAAAAAATAATTAGGAGAATATTAAATCCATAATTCCTTCCATGTCTTAAATATCCCCCTTTATCCAAAACATTGTGGTTGAGCCACCATGAATAGGAATATAAGACCAATCTCCAATTAGTTTGGCCTAACTAATTTTGTGTAATTAGTATTTCTTGTAGATGAAAATATCAAAAGATCCAATAAATCATGGTTATATAATGATAGTTTGGCCTCATATTTCAAAATCAACAAGTATCTTATAGCTAAAAAAATGTGGAAAATCATGAGTGATAAAGGAAAAGGACTATGACCCAATGAGAAGGGAATCATGTAACCCATCTTAGTTCAAGAAAATAAGGAATATTATGGGATCAACTATAAACCACTTGATGATTAATGTGGGGATGTTATTGGAACTTATATGATTTTTAAGAAGCCACCTCTAACACTAAAATAGAGTGATTTCATATATTTTATGATGACATTAATGCCATCAATATTTTTTTATGACACTATCATTCTAACCATTACCCTTGACATTTAATATCCCAAACTCATCAATTGGTACAAAAAATATCACACACAACTTTATGTATTTCAAAATGATGAAGAAATTTGAAAATTTAATAGACTCCATGATTTTAACCATCTATGGGACCAAAAGAAGAGATTAAAAATAAACCTCCACTTAACAACATATTTTGGGTTCATTCATCATGAAAAAACTAATTATCTCTCTCTCTATATATAATAATAATAATAATAATAATAATAATAATAATAATAATAATGGTAATGGTAATGGTAATGGTAATGGTAATGGTAATAGTAATAGTAATAGTAATAGTAATAGTAATAGTAATAGTAATAGTAATAGTAATAGTAATAATAGTAATAATAATAATAATAATAATAATAATAATAATAATAATAATAATAATAATAATAATAATAATAATAATAATAATAATAATAATAATAATAATAATAAATATAATAATAATAATAATAATAATAATAATAATAATAATAATAATAATTACACTAGTGATAACCTCTTTGATGCACTATTGGTCCGAAAAAATCAAAATCAAAATAAAGATGGGTCTTTTGGTGAAAATGTTTTTGAGGCCCCAATGGATTAGGAAGTCAACGTGGGAGCTATTTTCAACCCATTGAAATAGAAACAATTGAGGATATAATAAAATAATTTTTAAGTGTTTTAACATGTTCATATGTTATTATACCAATAATTCATCAATCCATTATAAGGAATAAAGACAAGTCTATAGATGAAGAAATCAACCTACCGTCGGTGGTGACACAATTATAGGACATCTCTACATCACTTGTCAAAAAAACTATTAATGTGAACATTGGCACATCAAAAAGCCCAAGAATAATTAAAGTTATGGATTCTATTAGAACCAAAGAAAAATAAATATTTATCACACTTCTCAATGAATTCATAGACATATTTTCCTAGTATTACACATATATGCCTATGTTGGATTCATCTCTTATGGTTAAACATCTTGTCGTACATGCAAGTCTCAAAATATTAAAATATAAACTCAGAAATATAAATCCTTAGTTGAAATTTCTTGTCAAATAATAAATTCAAAATATTTGAATGTTATATTCATATGACCAATTAACTACTCTAAATGGATCTCTAATGTTGTTCTTGTCAGCAAGAAAGCATCAAGGTTCTGAGTTTGCACATATTTTTGTGACATTAAAAAAGATTAAATAGAGGATGATTTATCTCTACCTAATATTGAGAAAATAATATATCCAATTTTAGGTCGCAAAATTATTTATCTCATAGATAGATTTTCTAGCTATAATCATATAAAAATTGCACTATAAGATCAACACAAAATAACTTTCACTACATCTTGGGGAACCTTTTTATATAAAGTCATACCTTTTGGATTGAATAATGTGAATTATACTTACCAATGATAAATTATTGTTATCTTCAATGACATTATCCATGATATAGTTGATTATTATGTAGATGACGTATTGGTATGTCAAAAACTAAAGTAGAACATCTAGAAGTCTACATAGAATATTTGAAAGATTAAGGGAATACAAGCTGCATATAATTATTAATAAGTGCATATTGGGTGTTACATATGATAAACTATTGGTATTTATTGTATTAATAAGAGGCATCAAATTTTATCCAACAAATTTCAGTGATTTTACATAAATTACTCCCCCTTAGAACCTCAAGCAACTATGCAATTTATAGGGAAAAATCCAAGCAATTAAAAGGTTTATTTTACAACTAGACTAAAAGTGTCAACCATTCACACACCTATTAAAAAATGACACTAAATTCCATTATAACATCTAATGCAAATATAGCTTTGAACAACTCAAGAAATAGCTCATGAATCTTCTAGTGCTAGTTTTGCCTACTCTAGGAAAGCCACTATTACTAGACATTTTAGAAATGCAATATGCCTTGGTATCCTTCTTGGTCCAACATGAAAATAAAAGAATGGAATGATCTATCTACTATCTAAGTATGATTTTTTATAATAATAACTTAACAACACCCCCATCAAGAAAGCATACCTAGCTATCATTTTTGGTTCTCAAAATCTATAACATTAAATGCTCATGAATAAAACCATAATCATTTTTAAATTGGATCCTATAAAATATATAATATCTAAATCAGATTTTTTAGGTAGAATGGTGAAATGGGTCATGTTGATAAGTGAGTTTGACAATAAGTATATAAATCCATATCAAAGGATATGTATTTATAGATACGTTGGCTTAAGCACCATTATCAAACAAGTAGACTTTGACTATTAAGTTTATAGATGAGTCAATTAGATGGAATATTTACTTTGATGTATCCTTCACCACCCATGACGTAGGGGTAGGAACACTATTTCTCAATCCACAAGGGGATATTATCCCTATATCATTTTGAATTAGGCTCCCATGTACTAAAAATATTTAGGAAAATGAAACACTTATTATAGGCCTCAAAATGGGGTGTGTAATGGAGCATTTAACACCTATTAGTCTTTGGTGACTCCCTATGAATCTATATATTTCATGGCCACCATTGGTTCCTTCATAGAGATGTATAGTATACTTGACAATGTCAAATTTTTATTGAACAACTATTGGTCTGAAATTAGGATGTCATGATATTTGAGACAATGTGTGAGATTGTTGGGCCCTATTCCCTGTAGTCCAATGAAATTTACACCTACCTCAATGATCATATCCTCTCTTTATATATTTACCACAACTAGAAAAACACTTCATCGAACATGCCTCTTATTCTAATCTCCTTGGTAACATGCTCTATCATAGGGGCTATGAAGATACCCTATTACAGTGTTTTAATTTTTAGGAAGCTAACTTATAAATCAAGGAAGACCATGATGGAATATATGGTGCCCACACTAGTGTCATGGTCCTAGATAAGAAACTACTGAGAACATGATACTATTATCCTACAATGGAAATATATGCTTGTTAGTATGTCCACAAGCGTGTAACATGTTATAATCATGGAGACCTTTTCCATGAACCTACACAAGCATTAAAACCTATCATGACATTTTGTCCCTTTTTTACTTGGGGAATCGATCTTATTAGGAATATAATTACATTTTCATTTGATGGACACAAACACATCATCACTACCATCAAATATTTTACAAATATAGTTGAAACCATTCCCCTCACCTACATAACCAATAAGCAAATATCTAAATTAAACCTTAACCACCTCATTTATTTTTATGGCTTCCCTAATATAATTATCTATGATAATGGTAAGTCCTTAAATAAAAGGGATGTCAATTCCCTCTACACTCAGTTTCATATCAAACAAAAATGGTTCATGACTTACTATCCATAAGGAAATGGCCAAGTTGAGGCATCTAATAAAACCCTTTTTAAGATCCTCAAAAAATTGTCAATAATGTGGGTTGGGATTGGCATATTCAACTCTATTCTATCTTTTAGGCTTAAAATACTAGTATCGACACACCCATATGATCCACATCATATTCCCTTGTTTATGGTGATAAATCCATCGTACACATTTAGATTGAGCTTCCATCCTTACGCATTCTCTGTAAAACCTCATAAATTATGATTAATACAAATTTTTGTACCTTCATGAGGTATAATTTTTATACAAAAAATGGTTCAATGCCCTTTATCACCTAAATATGTTATGCCCTTAACCATTGGTGTGTCTAGGGATGTGTGTGGTTGACTTGCGACTTACATACCTCTTTTTTTTACTTGTTATATTTATCTATGTTCTTAGATAGGTTAACCTATATAATAACCTTGGCTAAGCAGACTATATATAGGAGGTAGTGGTTAGTCTTTAAGCATCATGTGAAGTATTATGATATTAGTGCATTGTTGTGGAGGTTTCCCCCTTGAAGTGGTTTTGCTATATTATTAAGTATTCTATTCTATTGTTAATTATCACTATGTAACATCTCATTCTATGTAATATAAAATCATTCTATGTGAATATCTAAGTAATTTCTTTACAAGTGGTATCAGAGCTTCAATTTGGGTAAGTTTATTACAACATTTTTTTAGATCTGGTGAGGTATGGCTTCTAGGAGCAGTGAAAGAGAAAAAAAATGACTTATAATCTGAGAAGAATTAATTTTTTTATCAGCGCAATATTGCTCAAAATGATTTTTTGAAAAAAAAATTTAAATAAAAAAAGTCTAGAATTTTTTACCCCTTGCACACTTGTAGTAATTGGATTCATCTCGATGAGATGATCACAATGGTGTATTCTATCTATATACTTTTTTGGTACCAAAAATTTTGCTCTAGTGTGGAAAGGTAATCATTGGATTCATCTTGAAAAGGCAATCACAATGGTACCATTTCTTGGTACACTTTTTTGGGGTCAAAACCCTCTTAGGTTTTGTTTATGGTAGGTCCTTCAACTCAGGGAAGAAAAGGGTCACCAAAAAATCCTAAGACTCTTGCCGATGACATGGAATCTAGAACTTTATATTCGGTGATTTATTAGCTTCAAGAGGACATAAAAAGCTTGATGAGGCATGATGACTTTGTTTTAATCCAAGCTGATTTTTTATAGATTCATAGATAGATTAATGGAGTTCACAGTGAATTATATCATGTCACTACGTAATTAGCTACCCTCACATCTTAGTTTAAGCCAAATAATCCTCCTCTCAACAACTCCCATACTGGTATGAAACTGATGTTGCCAAAAGTGAACATGCATAAGTTTGATGGTAAATATCCTCTCACTTGGATTAACCAAATTGAGAGTTTATTTGATCTGCATCAAACCCCTAGTTCTCAGAGAGTGATGGTGGCATCCTTGTAAATGGAACTTGAGAAATTCATTTGGTATCACTGGTTATGTGCTCAAAATAAAAAGAATGGTGATCCTATTACATGGAATATTTTTATTGAGGAGTTGATAACTCATTATCAAAATAATGTCTTTGAGAACTATTTCATCCAATTAGCCAAGCTATGATAAATAGGACCTATGAAGGATTATATTCATCAATTTCAGAATCTCTCTTTACGGGTGGAAAATATCACTGAGAAAAAATTAATAGATATATTTTTGGGTAGACTCAAAGATAGCATCCAATATGAGGTTTGAATGTTTATCCCAACATATTTATCAAAAGTTATCCTTAAGGCACATGTGATAGAAGAAAAAAAGATGGTCAAAAAAAAATTCACTACTGGTCATGATCACAACTTTCTAGCACCATCATTTCCACAACCCACTAGATTAACACAATGACAAAATGAGGAGAAGTGAGCCAAAAGGTTGTGTTATAGTTGTGATAGAAAATGGAGCATAGACCATCATTATGTTGAATAGAAGCTATTTTACATTGAAGGTGCCAATGATGATGAAGATGATGTAGAAGTACATGATACGGATGTAAAAGTTTATGAAGAATAATCTGAAGACTATAAGACACTATTTAATGCCATGCCCTGTCAGGTATTAGTACTCCCCAAACTCTTAAGGTGATGGGGTTTCCTTAAGAAATATATAGTCACTATCTTGATTGATTCTGGGAGCACACAAAAATTCATCCATAGTAAGTTGACTGATCATTTGAATTATTTCATTTATCCAGCTCTAGAATTTTAGGTTATGATTGTAGATGGTGGTAATTTTAGTTATTTAGTAAAATGTCATAGTATTAATTTGGCCATGGGAGACTACTTATTGGATTCTCTTATGTTTATTATTCTGATGGATGGAGCTTATATTATTCGAGGAGTCCAGTGGCTCACCACTTTGGGCACTATTGAGATGAATTTTCAATAATTATTCATGCATTTTAATTTTAAAGATATGACATTTGAGCTAAGAGGATTAAAGGCTAAATCTCCCCAACTTGTTAGCTCCCATCAAATTGCAATGATTATCCATAAGGATGCTAAGGGATTTGTAGCTCGCTTGTTTTCTATGGAAGTACAACCAACTCAACCATCTCCACCTCTTGATCTATAACAAATGATTGATGTTCATTCTATTATTTTTAGAGACATGCCAAAAGGATTTCCACCTATCCACACACATGATCATGCTATCATACTTATTCCCTGGTAGTACACCACCTAACATTAGGCCATATAGGTATCCCTATGCCCAAAAAAGTGAAATTGAAAATATGGTACAAGATATGTTGGATGCAATAATCATTTTCCATAGCTAAAGTGAATACTCATCATTAGTTATCATGGTGAGAAAGAAAGATGGCACTTGGATGATGTGCCCTAACTACAGGGAACTCAACAAGTACACTATCAAAGATAAGTTTCCAATTCCTATCATTTATTATTTGCTAGATGAATTGAGTGATGCTCTTTATTTTACCAAGTTACATTTGCATTTTGGGTACCATCAAATCAATATCCATGATGAAGACATACCCAAAACTACTTTAAAGACTCATGAGGGCCATTATGAGTTTTTGGTTATGCCTTTTAGCCTAACATATGCACCATATACTTTTTAGAGTTTGATGAATACTATTTTTAAGCCATTTTTGAGGAAATTTGTTTTGGTATTCTTTGATGATATCCTCATTTATAGTAAAATTTGGGCAGACCATTTACAAAATGTGAAATAGGTACTCTCCATTTTGGAGAAAAATCAATTTTATTCCAAACCTTCCAAATGTACTTGTGGGGCAAGTAAGGTTGAATATTTGGGTCATTTAGTGTCTTATGAAAGAGTGAAAGTGGATCCTAAAAAAATACAAGCAATGGTGGATTGGCCAATTCCTAAGACACTCAAGCAACTTCAGGGATTTTTGGGACTTACTGGTTATTACCATAGACTTGTCAAAAATTATGGTAGTATTGCAGCCCTACTTACCTATTTGTTAAATAAAGAGTCTTTTTAGTGGACTAATGTAGCTACCCAAGCATTTAAACAACTGAAATTAGCTATGTGCACTACTCTAGTATTGGCAACTCCTAATTTTTCTAAGACTTTTGTGGTTGAATGTGATGAATCTGGGTATGCTATGGGTGTTGTACTCATGCAAGAAGGTAGACCGCTCAAATTTGAAAGTCATCAACTCAAGGGTAAAAATCAGAACAAGCCCATATATGAGAAGGAAATGATGGCCATTTTGCATACATTCAAACAATGGAGACCTTATTTGATGGGTTGCCACTTTTAGGTAGAAACTAATCATGATAGTCTTAAATATTTTTTAGAACGAAGGTTATCATTTGAAGAATAATAGAACTGGGTAACTAAGATGCTAGGCTGTGATTTCGAAATAGTCTACAATAAGGCATGGATAATGTGGTGGCAGATGCACTATTTAGAAAAGATGAATCAATTGAGGTATTGCTATATGCCATAACCATTTTGTAGGCATATTGGCTAGAGGAAGCACTATCAAAATGGGAACATGATAGTACTACTCATGATTTGATTCAAAATATTCAACAAGGTTTAGATAAATTTGAAAAATTCACATGGAAAGGTAATGCATTATGGTATAAAAATAGATTGTACCTATGTAATAATTCTCTTATTAAATAAAAAATCCTTCAAGAACTTCATGCAACTCCAATTGGGGGTCATTCTGGATTTTTGAAAACCTATCACAGGAGCAAGCAATATTTTTTTGGGAAGGTCTCAAGGGGGATTTCCAAAAATATGTGGCTGAATGTATGATCCATCACAAAAACAAAGGCAAAACCATCAAAACTCCAGGTCTTTTACAACCTTTATCTATCCTTAGCCAACATTGGGAAGAGGTCTCTATGGATTTCATTACATGGTTATCAAGATATGATTGTAAAAATGATATCATGGTCGTTATAGATCATCTCAGTAAGAATGCTCATTTTTGTTCATTATCCTATCCATTATTTTCTAGTACAATATCTTCCGCTTTTCTCAATATAGTTTAAAAACTACATGGGACCCCTAAGATCATTGTTAGTGATAGAGATCCCATTTTTACTAGTAATTTTTGGAATGATTTATTTACATGTTTAGGCACTCAATTGGCTCATAGTTCATCCTATCATCCTAAATCTAATGGACAAATTGAGGTAGTCAACAAATGTCTAGAAGGATATCTCTATTATTTTGTTTTTGATAAATAGGTTCATTGTCTACCACTTGTTAAATGGTGGTATAATACTTCTGTTCATGGTTCTTCCAAAATGTCTCCTTTTATGGCACTCTATGGATACCATAGATGTCATTGAAGCAACAAAAAAAGGATAACAAGATGTCCCTAAGTATCATGGGCCTTATCAGATCTTGCCAAAAATTGGCAGTGTGGCTTACAAGTTAGATTTTCCTTCATCCACTTGCATACATGTAGTATTTTAGGTATCATGCCTAAATAAATTCATTGGACACAAAGTTACCATTCAAATAGAATTACTAGAATTGGATGAGGAATGTAAAGTTATTATTGATCCTGAGGTGATCCTTCAATGATACACCAAGCAACTACATTCTAGAGTAATTACAGAATACTTGATTAAATGGAAGAATCTACCATGTGAAGATGTCACTTGGGATGATGAAGCATTTATGCAACAACATCTAGAGTTGCCAAAACACTGAGGATAACATTGTTTTGAAGGGGAAGGGATTGTTATGCCCTTAACCATTGGTGTGTCTAGGGATATGTGCAGTCGAATTGTGGCTTACATACCTCTTTTATTTAGTTATTACATTTCTCTATGTTCTTAGATAGGTCAATCTATGGAATAACCTTGGCTAAGTATAATATATATAGGAGATAGTGGTTCATCTTTAAGCATCATGTGAATTATTCTGCTATTATTGTATTGTTTTGGAGGTTTCCCCCTTGAAGTGGTTTTTCTATATTATCCATTATTCTATTATGTTGTCAATTATTGCTGTGTAATCTCTCATTTTGTTCAATATAAAATCATTCTAAGTGAATATGTAAGTAATTTCATTAAAAAATATAAATCATAAAATTCTCCATAAAAGTTATAATAAGTGCATCAAATCCATTTAGTTTAAAATTGGAAAATTTAGTCTTCAAGGTAATTCAACAAAACACCACTATGGACCATGGAAATAAAAATAAAATTGAGCCCAATTAGATAGGAACTTATGTCATCATCTTCAAGTTTGGGTCAAAAGTATACAATGTGGACATATAAGATGGATAGGATCTTGATGAACCAATGCCCATGCCCATCATGCACGTCAAGCATTTTCACACTTGAAGGATCTAATGTTGCTATAATAAACTCATAAAAATTCATGTGAGAGAGAGAGAGAGAGAGAGAGAGAGAGAGAGAGAGAGAGAGAGAGAGAGAGAGAGAGAGAGAGAGAGAGAGAGAGAGAGAGAGAGAGAGAGAGGGGGAGGGGGAGAGAGAGAGAGAGAGAGAGAGAGAGAGAGAGAGAGAGAGAGAGAGAGAGAGAGAGAGAGAGAGAGATAGAGAGAGAGAGAGAGAGAGAGAGAGAGAGAGAGAGAGAGAGTATGCAAAGTAATATTGAAATATTGTGAATGTTTAGGAGTAAATTTTGTAATATCATCCCTTATTATGAAAATTAAGCATGAAAGGGAAAGAATGAAACTTTTCATTAACATATGATAAACTTCATCATTAATGTACATGATATGACCAAGTATGGTTTCCTTATTATTTATGATAAATGTAAGAAATATTTGGAAATAGGTGAGATCCATTTTTGTTTTGATGTTCAATTTGAGTTTAGATTCAAGGTGATACCTCAATAATAAATGGGACCTAATATATAAAACTATGGTTTGAAAGATGATTATTTGAAAAATTAATATAAAATTTTGAAATTTAAAGTGAATTTCTGAGTTAAGTATGCAAATAATAAATCAGAAATTTATTGGAAAATTTATGATTTAGAGATACCTAATATATGCAACTAGGGTTTTGATTTTTTTTTTTTAAAAACTAATATTGAATTTTTAAATTTTAATGGATATTATAATTTAAATATTCTATTAAAATTTAGAACATGATTAGAAAATTATTGGAAAAATACTGGGACCTATTATGGGCAAATAGGGTTTGAAAGAAAATTATTTTAAAACCACTATGAAATTTTAAAAGTTAATGATAATTTATGGTTTTATTATGTAGGTAAAAAATCAAAAAATATAGTAAAAATAAATAATAAATTTACTCTAGGGTTTTTAGGGTTTCTGTGTACAAACAAAGTAAGTCAGATTCACCAAATGATTTAATAATTTTGAGAATATTGATATATTATTCCTAATTTAGTTAAAGGGTCTAAGTAGTAAAATAGGTTAATAATTATATAATAAATAAGATACCTATTTATTTAAATTAATTACAATTTCAACTTTTCTAAAAATAGTAATAAGGAGAAGACAACAAAACTTAGCTAGAAATAGATTGATCCAACTGAGACAGAGGTTAGAATTCACTGTACAGGAATGAGACACTATCAAAAATGAGATCTAAAATTAATTTTTTGATTGGATAGAAGCACCAAAATTAGATAATAGTGGCACCATTTATATAGTCCACTTTTGCTATTACTATCCTGAGGATCTGAGGATTTTGGGTTTTGTTCACTATGTTTGTGTGACCCTATCTACAAAGTTTCAATAGTTGGAAGTTTGTATAACTCCATATAGAGCACATTATTTATTTAAACCTTATATTCCATTATGATTTTGATCAATTTTGATTAAAAGGGGATGGTAGTGTGTGTAATATGAACTAGACATGCTTCACACCCTATGTGTGGGCATACTACCTACATACCAATACTCTAAAGAGGGATTAAGCCATATGTAGTTATCCCACATGATGTGCTTTATGAAATTTGTGTATATAAAGATGGAAAATTCTAAACTAGATGAAATTTAGGTGGGTAGGGATTTGTATAAGGACTTGAATGAGATTCTAAGTGTGTTGGCTAGATGTATGTAGAGAATAGGGAATATTCCTTGAGTATTCTTGCTTGTATTCTTTCCTACTTAGTGATATTTGCCAAAAATTTCCAAATGATCTTTGAATGGGATTTTATTGGGATCTATTAGTCATGGGTTAGATGTAATTGCATTGGGATGACAAGGATAAGGATGGGGAACCATAATAAATTGACCATTTTTGCTAAAAATGGACTTCGACAATAGCACCAAAAGTGGATAGTAGTGGCATTTGTTCTATAGTCCTAGTTGGGCACTACTATCTAAGCAAATGGGACCTTGGGGGATTGATTTGACTTAGAAAGAGAAGTCTGTATCAGCTTGGATCAAGTCTAAATGGCTACAGATGATTAGGAATCAGTGAAAACAAGCCTATGATGGTCTTGAGAGTAAGCAAGAGGGACATATGGGTTAGGTGTGATTACCCATGCTCAACTTACCAATTTTAATATTTTATATGACTATAATTGACTTAATTGTTTTGTTTCTATATCATTGGTTTTTCATGTGCCTTCCATTTTATTACAAATTTTTCATACTTTCCAAATGATATAGTATGATTTTTGTTTATTTTATTTTGGTCTAAATCATTTACGTGGTTTAAAATATTTATCCATTTTTAACATCTTTGCGTTATTATATTTATTCATATTTTATTATTACACATTTCACATCATGATATAGTTTGCATTACATTTTTTTGGATTAATTATACTTTCCCAAATAATTTTTACCTTTTTCTATTTAACCATGTATGCACGTATAACATATTGATAGAAAATACATTATACATCACATAATTCCTATAACATGTACAATAAACTCTTAATACATATGCTAGAAAGGAAATGTATCCATGCATCCACATCTAAATCCAAGTAAAAACTATGAGATAAATATAATTATCAACATAAATACATATATATCATGTGTTTTATAAAATATAAAGTGAAAAATAAAATAACTCCATATATAAGGCTATGCTTTCTATCATGTCTATTCTATGGACTAGCCACATTGCCCATTGATGCCTACAATTGTCTTATCAAAATAGTGTGCTATAAATAGGCAGTCTAAGATCTCAATAATAACTTGTCACTTATATATTGGTACCTAGGTTTATAACTATCCTAACTAGAAGGTGGTCATCATTTATGTGGATCTCTCCTATGCCAAGACCTACCATATCTATGCCTCTCCTACTTCAACCACTTTCAATTGATGTATCCCATCGTTGTGTACCTATAGTTACCACATGGCCTCTCCCACTAGTATAAACTTTCCTATATGGGATACGACTGATGGAAATTTAGGATCTTCTAGAGTATTAAGGTCATATTGAGTAAACATCTCATCCAAAATGTCATGGTGCATAGCCATAACCATGGCTCCATAATTCATCTCCTCTATCATAAGGTATGTAAAACAAATATGAAATAGACAGTAGATCACACACACACATTTTATATATGTCAAATTATATATCTACCATAAGGATAATATATCTAGTGTCCTATATCAAAAACATAAATCACATTTATAAATTTATCACTTATGCTAGTGTTACCAATCATAGTATCCCCATATGGTTTCCCACTGAGCACCTCCTCTATCAACCACCTCTACACTAGAAAATCTAATTGTCACCAATTGATCTTATTAGAATCCTCTCCTCAAATGTGTCTTTTATGGACTATGTCCTAGATTGATTATTGGATCCATCTGAGCAATAACTAACACTTGCATCTCCTCACTTCAATAATGTCTCTATTTACGATGAGGACATGATGGTCACTATTAGTTTTTTGTGGTAAATATTATTATCTTCCATCCACATCCATCACATCTCCTCCTATTATCTCTATTGAATCTTATTGTCATGACCAACTAGCCCATGTTCTTCATGCTGAGGTCTAATCATTTATATCTACATAGGTGCATCTCTACATCCTCTCCCTCTTAGATCTCTATCATGTATTTCCAAATAAACATGTACTACTAGAGGAGCCATAAGATGGAAGAGTACCAACTATCCCAATATGTGTTCTATTAAATGTAATTTCACCCAAAAAGTGTAATCGCTTGTGATTTGTATACTTGCCAACATTATATTAATGTTATACTAACTAGGTGATATGGAATCTATGTGAGTGTAGGGAAATAATATGATCTACCTTTGTGTGATAGTCTATAAAGATAGCACATGGCTCATAACACACACTACATGGTCATAGATCTATCGACTTGAGCTAAACTATCATCAACTACATGGGGTTAGCTTGTCAATTAATACTATCAAAACTTATCATTTATCCATGTTTTAATAAAAATCACTAGTTCCATCGTGTTTTGCCTTTTAGAGAACATCCTATAAATATCATGCATGAGCTAGACCTAGATGATAGACCTAAAATTGTAAAGTATTCCATAATCCAATATGGATTAGCATAAGGTTATTGCATACAACAGTACCTTGCAATCTGAATTGTGACATAGTAATCATGTTATAACAAGTACTATTAATACCTTCTAAATGTCTGTAATGGAAACATCAAAAAATCTAACTATCAAACTAGGGTAGACTGTATCTGAGTATCAATAACATAGTGAGACAATGACATTGTACATTGGTATAACATTTTTAATAAATAATGAGATTTCAACTGATATAGTAGATATCATATTCTCTTATAGTATCATCTTGTTGAGTAAGCGTTTTACTAGCTAATAAATGTGTCAAATAAGTGTAAAAAATTAAAGGACTACCATTGGAATGTGGATGCATGGTGGGTAGATGGAGTAATGATTCTTTCATGTTGTTAGATTACTTATGATAAGTATCGGTCCATTTTAGATCATTACCTTTATTAATAAGTGAATTAATAATATAAATGTGATAATCATTAAATTTACCCAAGTTAGCCATAGTAAGTATGAATGTATGGAATGGATTAAGAAATTGTCATGTTCACTATATCAATGATCAACATCAATACCATGAAGAGAGCCTAAAACCCTAATAATTACTAGATGTAATGCAAAAACATATTTTAGGGGTTGAGTTCAACCTTGTATTTGATAAGTCAATGGAAGATGATGGCAAGATTAGATATATGAGTTTTTAGGATTTTAGATTGGAAATGAGATCATCCACATAAGTTTCCAAAATTTTATGGATAAGGTCATGAAAAATGTGCCTCATATCCCATTGATAGGTAGCTTCAACATTTATAAGGCTGAAGGGAATTTTAAGATAGTGATAGGTGCCCCATTCAATGGTTAATGTTGTTTTATGTTCGTATTCAAGGGTGATATGAATTTGATTGTATCCTAAGAAATCATCCATGAGGGAAAAAATTTCATATCCAACAGTGAAATCAATGATGGCATCTATCAAAGGTAATAGGATGTTGTCTTTGAGAAAATTGATATTGAGATAATGAAAACTGATGCAAATATGAAGGGTTATGGTTACATTTTTTGTGAATGGAGTAATGTTTAATACCTATTCAGATTATTTCATGGGTTTAATTAATTTGGCATCAAATATTTTAATAATTTCTCTATGGTATTAGTTGGAAACTTTATGGGAAAAAAATTGTTATTTGTTGAATGGCTTTGGCATTGGGATATGTGATTAAGTTGTGCACCATAATAGTATGATATATTTCATTCATATTCTCATATGACCAAGAACAATTCTCATGATATTTGACAAAGAATATACTAAAGTTATCATGTTTATTTATCTTGAGTTATATATAAATTGTTATAGGTCGAGGACATGATGAGGTGCCATATTCGATTCTTATAGTTTCCTCGATAAGAATAACAATTCAATATTGAAATTTGTATGACATTTTGAAAATAAAGGAAATGGGATTGGTTTTAAGATTATTAATAGTGATGAATTTAATAAAATGAGGATCTTTACACTTGAAATTCATAAGTTTTTGATTTTATTAAGGAAGCTCAGGTTATCGAGCATGGATCAATTCAAGGATCACTTCATCTCTAGGTAACATAGGTAGAGGTACATAATATTTCACATATTTTTCAAGATAAATAGTTTTATTAGCATTAAGGTTTTCATAATAATGTATCTAGCATACATCTATGACCTTAGTGTCATGAGTGATCTCAAGATTAGGCGGGACTGTAAAGAAAGGTTAGTCAAATCTAATTGGTATATACATAGAATTATTGATGGTAAAAATATTAGGAAAAATAACTAGTGTGATAGGAGGTATTTAATGTTTCATAAGTTCTAAAGATGTAATAGGTGATAATTTTTCAACCACTCAAAACATATCGAGAGTGGAGAATTGGCTATAGATACATGACCTTCAGGTTCTAACTAAAAATATATGGAAATGGTATCAAAATTGTGGTTTAAATCATGTATTTAGGTTATTATTTTTTAAAAAATATTCAACATCCATTTCTCTTGATTGATATTGGGCCATAATTTAGTTATCATCACAAGCTATAGAAATAGTATGTGCTTGTGACTCAAAAAGAAATTTGAAAGGTAAGACACCCGAATCACTAAATTTATGAGATGAGATAATTAAAGGATCTTGAAATTATTTATCCAATCCATTATCATTAAATATGAAATCATCTTCTATATAATATTTTGCATGTGCATTAAATGGAGGGAGATCGGTGATCTCATCGATAAGAGGTATGATATGATGATGAGGTAATAAGGAAGGAGGAAACCAATTCAAGGTGTAAGCAGGTATCTTGGAAGTATTACATGTATTTTTCATATAATTGGGATCATAATCACTACAATAGAAAAGATTGACATGTAAATTAGGATTCATATTGAGAAATTTGGGCAAAGGGGCATTATTAATCTTTAGAATAATGGGAATTTGATATTGATAATTAGGATTAGGAAGTTGAATTCTCCATGGGATAGGATTAGCTTTGTGTTTATAACATTTACCATTATTAATGAACTTGATGCATTGGATTTTAAAAGAGTCAATAGGCCTCATGAAATGATTTCATGGGCATCCTAGGAGTATTTTGTAATATAATGGTAAATTGAGGACCATAAGATTAGTACGTAAAGTTTTGGGTTGAATAGTAAGAGGGATCCAAATACAACCAAGTGTATTTTGATTGGTCTTTCAAATCCATAACTTATTAAATGAGTTTATTTCAGATGGTCTTTTCTATATCCAAGTTTTTCAATGTACCACGTGATATTAATATATGACCCCTCATCTACTAATACTTTATGAACTAGGGTGGTATTGATGGCCATTTTAATAAAGAGAGGTGGATCATCTGCTTGATAGAGTATTTAATATTTGATCACATCTTCTTTGAGGAACTATATGGAATGTTTTAAATAAGGAAAAATAGATTTAATGGTATGAACTATTGGTTGAGGCTCATGAGAAAGTGGTTCCTCTACTAAGGGAGATGGTTCTTTGATTTATTGGAGTTGTTGCATTAAGAACTTATGACGATAAGGAGAGGTGTGAACTAACTCCATGAGAGGAATTTTTCAAGGCATAGAGTTGAGTTATTCTAAGAATTTTGAATGATTTTTAGAATAATAATAACTAGCATGAGGCTTGAAAGGTAAAATATGTTTAAGAGGAAGAGAAATGGTTGAATTTTCAAAGTAGGAGGTGGTTCCTCATTGGTTTTTGATGATAAATAAATAGTAGTAGTCTATTTGAGAAGTTGATCTTATAAATATGGTTTCTTTGGTTTGGTTATGGGATATTTATGGGTTGGTTTGCCTCAATAATTAAGCTTAATCACATTTATTTAATGGGATGTCATATAATATTGATCATAATTGGCATCAATCACAAAAATAACCTTATTTACTTGCTAAGGGTTAGATGTAGATAATGTTTTTGGATTGTTAGAAGAATAAGTTTAGAAGATTATTTATTTTGAGAAACATTAACATAATCTTGATGATGGATTTTAATCATGACATCATGATTTTATGAGTTTCCAAGCATAAAATAAATGACAAATTTTGTGATCCCTCAACATGTTTCATGGGAATGACCTATATCAATGTGGAACCAACATATGCTTTTAAGATCATACAATTTAGGGGTATCATTAGGGTAAGTGAATGGTTAAGAGTGTGGTAAATATATTTCATTTATTTTTATTTAATGGCATATTAGAAGTTTGGAGATTGACTACTTTGTCTACTCCTAATTTGGGTTAAGGAGGATCACCACTTATCACATTGGGTGAGTGTTATAAATATCCCTTTATTATTTTAGTAATAGGTTAAAACTATTGAATTAAGAATTAATGATGTTTAACTTGGTCAAGATCATTATTTAAAGTGTGGGAAGAAAAAGATCAAATCTTGTATTGGAGTGAAGATGTTAATGCTATTCAAGATAGTTAAAACAAGTTGTCATTTGTCATATTGTGATTGGCATTGTGAGATAAATAGTTTCATAATTTTATAATGTTTTGAGATGATTTAGTAAGGTATTACTTAGCATTGATGATATCGATAAGGAAATTTTTGGGAAGATAATTATGTTGGAATTCTTTGACTATAGGATTGATTAAATCCTCTAGTTTCCATATAGAATGTTGGCGAAGTTGGTTATACCATTCTAATACATCATAAATGAAGGTTTTAACTAAAATTTTGGTTGTGTAGAAAGTATTAATTTTTATTAAATATTTATAAATATTATTGAATGCCTTAAGAAAACATGTCGGGTCTTTAGTCTGATCATATTTAATAGTTGGATATATATTATTAATATCAATAAAAATAATCAAAGTAGTTAAAGGTGTTGGAAATATTGTCATTGATGTCAAAGGTCTAGCATTTATTGGTGATAAAGGCCCCATTACATTTAATGTTATTTTTAATAGATATATCTTGGATAATGTGAGTTAATATTTATTTAATATTAACGAATATATTTTTGGTTGCATATGAAACAAAAGAAGGGCCCATGGAGAAGTCAAAGAGCCATGGGGTAAAGATAAAAGAAGGATGGGACGCATTTTCCCATGAAGATTCATCTTGGGGAATACCAAGAGTCACCAAGTGAAGACAAAAGAGTAAGGGAAAATTTTCTCATGAAGGGACACTTTGAGGATTACAAAGAGTCACCAAGATGAGGACAAAAGAGGGAAGGACGTTTTTGGTCATGAAGGGTCACCACATGACTTTTCAAAGGCTTGAATATGAAGGTTCATCCACGATTGGCACCATTTTCCATGAGGATTGAAGGGTCACAAAGGGGGAAGGCCAAAGGTCATTTGGAAAACTATAAATAAAGACTTGGGAAGCCATTTGTAATATGGAAGAGAGATGAATATGATTTGATATTGTAATATCTAGCTTAGAAGAGCAATTGTGAGAGATGAATATGATTTGTATTTGTTATATCTGGCTTAGAAGAGTAAAGGTGAGAGAGAGGAAAGAGATGTTGTATTGAACTATCATTTGTTGAGATAGCAACATTGAGAGATAGGTGTGTGGTATACACAAAGGGGTTGGTGATCCTGTGAGTTCGTGCTCTTATTGGTTGGTGCTCATGAATAGTTGCTGGGTTGGTGCTTGGCAAAGGGGTTTGAAGCTCCTGTGGGTTGGTGCTCACAAATTGTAGCTAGGTTGGTACTCGACAAAGAGGTATGGTGCTCTTGTGGGTTTGTTCTCATGAATATATTTGAGATTGATTCTGTATGGTTTTTCCCACATTGGGTTTCCATGTTATATATGGTATCTCTCTCTATCTTGTGTGGTGTTTATTGTTTGAGTTTTATTGCATGTCTTGAATGTTTGATTAAGTGGAATTTGATAAAGGGAAAGTTTTATAAGATATATGATATATTGATTCACCCCCCCTCTCAGTATATCCCGTGCTTAACAAAAGGATTGATTTTTTATGTGTTGTAACATCTTATTGAGCATGATAGGTTAGGGAATAAAATTACCCATAACATTTATAAGAGGCGGAGAATTAGAGTTTTGATTATTTTGAGGGAGATGAACATGAGGTTTATTAGCCATGTTAATCAAATGTTGTAATTACACCATTTGGGATTTGTTAGATGTTTGCGTGATGTTAATTTGTTTCACTATTTTTACAAGAATATGAGTGATGTCAATTGGAAGGTTCATGTTTTTATGAGTATTACTCAAATTGGTATTAGGGGAGGATCGTTAGGTGGCATATTCCCTATGGGGTTATTGGATAGGCTTTTACGAATTTACCCCACATTATGGTGTGATTTTTCAATATGAGAACTATATTGATAAGTATGAAAATTATCTAATCCACTAATGTCATTGATTTTAGTGATTTTAACGATGTTGAAATCTAAGGATGAATGAGGAGATTATGTGCTCTGAGAGTGAGGATCCTCTTGGGAACTAAAGGTAGGAAGAAAGGAACATCCCATTTAATTTATAAATGGATTGAGGTAGTAAAAAATTATTCTAATAGGGAATTTCATGATTCTTGAAGAAATAATTTGATTTTAAGAAACAAGAAGGAAAAATAGAGATATATTCAACCAAATAGAGAACAATGTCAGCCAATAGACACATAGTCGACTAGGTTGCTAATGTATATGAATAAAGTTCATAAAATAGAAAAATAAAAAAAATTAAGTTGGTCGAGAGTGTGATATAAAAGATAAAATTGAAATAGGTTATGTAGAGGCTATTTTGGAGAATTCATCCACTACATCATTCTTCTACTCACACAATCACCAAGTCACAATGCTTCTTGATATGGTCTTCAAGATTTCCCTCTTTACTTCAAATTTGCTCTTTTAGTCTAGGTAATTACTAGTGTCATGACCCATGTCCATATTCCTTGTGATCTTAAAATCACTTTAATGATGGCCATAACCTCTCACAAATGATTTACCACTCATATTATAACTTAATCAATTCATGCTCTTCTCAAGTTGCTCTTCCATCTCTTACAGTTCTTCAATAGATATCTTCCCTTTAGCTTCCAAGGGCCATATTTTTATTAATGGTTAAATAATCTTAAAATTTAGATGTAAATAGTCTTTAATGTTCTTATCATAGTTGGATTATTCCCTATCAAGGTTTCAGTCACACTATTTCATTCCCTTTATACCACAAGATTATGATGTTCTTATGCTTATAGCCATGTTTTAGATTTTTCCATTGGTTTATCAAAATATAAGAACTATTTGAAATTTAAAGACCATATATAGTGTTTTAATATCCATATAATTATTCCTTAAAATTTTAATGGCCTAACTCTTCATGTAGAGCCCTTTTCAAACACTACCCTTTTCAAATAGGTCTAAATTAGTCATATTTCCACTCTATAAGCCTTAATTCTATAATTTTACATACCAAATAAAATACAAACCATGTAAATTATTTTAAGCATGTCATATAGGTAAACATAGAAAAACATTAGACTTTTTAGATGGTTAAATTTATCTAAATCACTTAAACCCTAATTCTAGGGTTTTCAAATCTTGTTCATAAGTTGAGAGCCTTAAAAATTGTTTAAATTTAATTTTATGGGGTGTGAAAGACTCAATCCAATTTATTTATGTATATATTAAATTGGTACAACATATTCAACAAGCAAGAATCTGTGTAAGACCCTTTCTATGCTTGAAACTACTAAAACTCATGTATATTAGGTCCTTTTCAAGACTATTTTAGTAGGGGTTTACATGCATATGAGTTTTAAAACCTTGTATATGAAATTTATAACGTACCAAAATATTTATCATTACCACATAAAATACTAAAATTAATTTTATCACTTAATCTCATGCTGCATACAAGAAAAATCATGTTCTCTGCTTTGTTAGCGCACACAAAAAGGTCTCCTATAGGCTTATTGGTAGATCCATGGAATTTTAATCACACCTCAAGTTTATTACCCAAACATAACAATTTTAAAGTATATTTATTTAATGTTAACTCCTTCTTCAATCATAGATAGCTTAAGTAAGATCAAAATTGAAGTCTCACTTCCCATATACGGTGGCTACATATCTAAAATAGGGGTGTACCTAGCTGAAAGTGTTCTTTTTCCTCTCTTTGCTTGTATATTGATAGTAAAACCTTCTTATATCCAAGAACATAAATAAATTATTGTCATAGTCTTTATCCCTTCTCTCATTTTTATATCTTTTTTGTCTTATAAATACGATACAGAGTGTTAATATGCATAAACAAGGTTTTCTTATTCAAGTTAATTATATAACAATGTTTTCCCATTCTATTTTGTGTAACCAATAAAAAAACTCCTTTATCAATTAAAAATATCAGTCTCAACCTTATTCCATCCATCCAAAACCATATACCATGGGATAAAGAAAAAAATTCCACTTTTAAACTCATTGTCACACAAAGAATAAAGTATTGACTACATAACAAAGATTGGTTTCTTAGAATAGTTTTATCCTCTACAACCAAAGCATCAAATTATTGGTATCAATACTATACACCATATACTAAATGTCACCATTACCCCTCTTAACTATGATCACAATTGCATTACAAGAATAAATTCATACTTGCATGATTCACTTTGTTAATGGTAGGACAATAAAGTAAAATAGATTGCCTTCATTTGGATTTCATGGTTGAAATATTACCTCAATGACTCAGGACACCATAAAACATTTATCTCCATTCAAACGTCAATAGAACTAACAATTTTCTTATTCATAAGCAATGGTTTAATTCTGATTTTCCTAATTGTGAATCACATGCTCTTGTTGAAACCTACACATACACATGTATCTACCTATATAAGACCTCAAGGGTCCATTAATATATACAAAAATATACAATAAATAATATCATTTAGAGAGCATAAACATACAAAACCTTTCTTGTCTGTAATCATTCAATACTTTCTTATTTACCAAACTGTCCTTATGAGGACTCCATTATATTTTTGAGACATTTTACAAAGTTTTTTGATATTTCTCCATGATATTGTTTCCAAGATAATCTTTTCCTCTCTCTCCTATGCTTATCTAACATTTCCACAATATCATTCTCTCTTTTCTTCCAACTTCAATGTTAGATTTCAAGTAGTTACAATAACTTACTTTTGCATAGCCAACCCTCAATGTACAAGGGTGACTTACCTTTTTCACTTGACTTGGATTAGGACCTAAAATGTAGAATGTATTCAAAACCTTATATCATAAATTTAATGGACCCCCTCAGCTAACTTTGAACTCCTAACACTTCACACACATTAAATGTCATTCTTAGACTCTAATACATTTTTTGAATTTTAAAATCCCTATTTTTTAGGGAAAGTATATTGAAGTCATTTAAGACACCCTAAGGGATTAAAATAGGTTATAAGATGAAAATTATACCTTAAAAGGTCCTTCAAACACTTGGACACTCCAAAATTGACTAACTTGACCATTTATTATCAAAACACCAAAACACACAATTGTTAGCTTGATGTTCTTACATCAATAGGCTAGAGAGATACATAATTGTATGGGTTGTTTGTATACTATAGATGAGGAAAATAAATAGATAAGAAAGATACATAATTATATGGGTTGACTATGTATTTGAAAATGATAAACTAATGAGGCTAATAAGATACATAATCATGTAGAGTGATTATTTATTGAATGTAAATAATATTGATAGGCTATAGGTGATTGTATCGATAGGCATGCCAATGTTATATAAACAAAACATGATTTTTAAAGATAATATTTAAGCATATGAAATTAATAACACAGTAAATTAGATTACTATGATTGATCCAATTGGAACACACAACCCAAAACTTACACCAATGCTAGCTAATGTATGTTTTACAATACAAAATACAATGATCAAAGAGAAAGAAATAACTTGAATGTAAATCCCAACTAATTGATCATTCCTAAGTGTTATTAAGATATAATGAAGTTTCAAGCTAATGTGATTAGAATTTGTCTCTATTAAATAATTATAATGCAATCTAAGGATGGTTTCAAGAAATTTAGGTTAAATGGGATATGTATTGATGATGGTACTATCTTGGTATTGGGTATTATTGTTTCACTTCACAATCTTGTAGTGATAAGGGTATCAGGTGATTTTTCAATATATAACATCAACCATGTGTTTATAATTGGACATAAAACCATGTTAGCTTCCCCTTTGGTGAAGAAATCGAAGTAGGTATACCTTGGGAAGACAAATGTTTAATGATTTTTGTGTGTAAAGTTATTTCAAAGTGTGTACAAAATAAAAAAATAGAGTGTGAATAAATTATTAATTTGAAAAACCACCTAATGAATCTATCTTTTTTACTATAATCATGAAAGAAACTAAAAGGAAATGTGAGTTAATTAATAACAAAAAGATGTTAATTCATTTATTGTTAAGAGTACATAATTAGTTTAGGTGATATTATATGAAAATAATGTAGAACAAAGTTGATTGGGTTGTTAGTATTCTTTAGAAGTAATATATAGAAGAATATAGTCAAATAGGTCAACTATGTCTTCTAAATAGAAAATAGTCTATAGAACTATGTTGAGCAATTTGACCAAGTTGGTTGAAGGGATACTATTTTATAGATTAAAAATTTATGAAAAATAGTACCGAAAAAGAAAAACTAAAATGATAGAGAAGGTAAGAATTAAACTTAGGGGGTTTGAATATGTTTGTATTTCAAAATTTTATGTTGTGATGCCTATGTGTTGATTTAAAACTTCTACGAATAGATTTCACTATATTGAGAGAGTTTGGAAAACCTATGTGCTGAAAAATAAGTTGATAATAAAGTCAACCATATTGATTATGTTTGCATACTTGTATGGTGAAAGATCATAATTACTAATATAGTCAATTGGTTCAACAATGTATGCAAATATATAACTGAATGAGAATAATTTGTTGAGCTAATCAATCTAGTCACCTATATTTAGAGAAGGCCTACACATACATAACATATCTATTTTGAATTGACTATGTGTTAAACATGTGCATAGACTATTATAATTATACTGACAGGTTGATACAGAACTAAAAAAATAGAAATATATAATATAATGATAAAATGAAACCCTGAAATAAAACCTATAAGGGTTTCATTAATATCAAGCTCACCAAAATTTATACAAATTAAAATTTAACTGATTTAGTAATTAGTCCTACCTCGAGAATATAAAATGACAATTAAAACCAACAACACTATGCAAGAACCATAGCTAGGTCCTATGTTTTCATATTTACTAAGTAAATGACAAGCAAAAAAAAATATAACCTAGTGATCACTAAATCTTATGGCATAAAGTGGGGGTAATAAACATACAAAATAAACATGCATAGTATAATCATAATAAAGTTATGTATAGATGAAACTATAAGTCATGGAGAGAGTAATATATTAAAAATCCATTACTTATGCTACTTTTATGTACTAAAATAAAAGAGTAAAATTAGATATACTTACCTTGAAGATGAACCCGTCCAGACTCAATCTCTCCCTTAGATAAAGGTGTTTTGTAAGAGCTTTTTCTATTTTTTAAAGATGACTTAAAAAATTCAAAGCATTAAAGAATTTTCCACAACACACGATTATTCTCTAAGTATGAACCCTAATTAATAACTCCTCAAGTAGAATGGTAGAAGAGTAGATTATAAAGAAGTGGAAATGAATAATGAACTCTTTTATCTCTAAGTAATGGCAAAATGAATGTGTATATATAGATGAATCTAACCCTAAGAATTTCCAAAATATAGCCAATAGGGTCATCCCAATCCAATTTTTATCATTAATTTGTAAAAATAAGTTAGGTCTAGGTCTAGGTTAGCTAGAGTGGACCTAAACCTTTTTTTTTAAAAATTTGAATACATGGTCAACCCAGGTCAATAGTGTAATGTAAACTATTAAAAAGGGTTTTAGGCTTAGGTAGGTGCTAATTAAGGCAATGAAATACTTTGAGGAGTGTTCAATAGAGGAGGCAATGATTATGGAAGTACATAGGATAAGGTTGTGTAGATAACATGTGATGGTATAGGGGATAACAGTCCTACAAAGCACCAATGGTTTTCCCATCCCTTTCCTAGTGTATCCTTTAAGGCATGCATTAAGAGATATTGAGACTTAATAGGTTACTACAAGAGATGAATCATTAACAATTGATAAAGTTTTAAAATATTATGTGTATACATGGTTAATCTAAATAAAATTAGAGGAATATCAATTTGAAATCATATGACTAAGAGTAGTCTAAGTTTACATAAATAGTGGTCACAAGAGCATTTTTAAAATCATTATATGTTAATTTTGGTGATTGTATATAGCATTATATCCCAAAAATGATTATGGATAAATGAATACCTTGAATACAAATATTGTTTATAGTCTAACTAAACAATCATATGAAATAAAGTACATATTGAATTGGATGAGTTATGTTACATGAATGACCATAATAGGCAAGACATTTTTATATGAATGTGCTTATTTATTCAAATATAGTAAATAGAATGGGTATAAAAATTTCCTAAATTTAGTTATGATAAATTATGTTTATATGGATGAATTAGTCTGAACTAATACTTTTCAGTACCTCAAGGATTTTTGTTGATTTCTTGGGTTGTCTTTATTAACTACTATGGGTAGATGCTTATATGAGTTTTGATGGCATGATGTAGAGTGGGAAATTAATTATAAAAATTAGGTCTTTTTAAGGCCCTAACATTTTTTTTCTAGGATTATAAAACTGAAATGTTCATCATATTATTTAATTCATTACTGATGTAAGTAGACCTCTTTTCGTTATCTTTCACTTAAAATTCTAGATCTACAATTTGTCTTTGTATCCTTATAGAAACCATTTAATGGATCAAATATTGTATTGTAAGAATACCAAGGATTATTGATAATTAATTTAAATATCATGAAACATAATGAGAATTTTCTTACCTTTTCAATACAAGTCTATGTTTTAAGTCAATATTTGATTATTGATACAAATCTATAAATGATCTAAACCGGACTTAGTTTTGAGGTTTGTTATCATCTTCTATATATATTTTATTTTCTCAAAAGGACTCATTATGTTATAAATAGGTTTATATAATCTTTCTAGATGTCATTTAACTTGTGTTGATAGGTTCATATGCTTATTATACTTACCTTTTACCAGAATAGTCTATGTTTTAGACCTTAACTTCTATGTTTTCAAGTCTATCACTATTTTTAAAGACATTTACCTTAATAATTAGTCATTGTATGATTTCAAATTGGAATTATTATTTTAGGTAACATATTAATTCTAAACAAAAAATTTAACCTCATTTATTCATTGAATATTTAATAAGAAAAGGATATATCATCTTTACTAGTTCTTACACATAGCCTTGTAGACTACTATTCATCCATATATTTCACTACTATATTATCATGACCTTTATAAAAATTGGATCACATCATATCTAATTATACTATAATTTTTCCAAAATTTTATAATATTATTTCTAAATTTATGTAGGGTTTGATTCTAAACCCCTTGTTTTTGGCATAAGTATATAGGACTATAGGTAATACAACTAAAATAAATTCCATTATAAACACCCTATAAAATTGAAAAAAAAAATTCCTTGAAAATACTTACTCCTAGATCCATATACTGTTTCAAAAACTTAACATTAGCTCTCTAGCAGTTATGTTCACTTTATACTCTCAAACAAGGTATAAACTATAACACACAAATGAGTTGACTGAGATTTATCAATATTTTCATATATAAGTAACTTAAAACTATGAAACCACTTTTAAATATTTATAAACATATTATAGAATCAAACTATCATGTTTTAATCATTTTTTAAATTTAATTATTAATATATGAGTGTTTTAGTTCTTTAAAACCCTGAACTATGGTTTGAAGGATTATCACTGATGAAGAATACTTTTTCTTGGCCTAATTTGAGCTTTAGTCACTCTTGAAGGTTATTTTCAAGTAGATTAAATCTATTAAAATTAATAATTATCTTATTAATCAATTCTAATGTTTTAAAAAACATTAAAAATAATGAAATTTCTTTTTATTTATTGACTGCCAACATAGTTCTATAGTCTTAGACCAAGAGCATCAAAATAGAGAAAAATAAAATTTCAATGATTCTTAGAGATAATTTCTGATTTAATAAATAATTATCTAAATTATTTTTGCTCAAATACTTATTTTTAATACTTAGTAATATCAAACAAAATAATGTTTACATAGTTCTTGATGATGCTCTTGCATCATGCTGCCCAAGGAGGAAAATTTGAGATGCATCTCAAATTTAATTTTAATTCTATTTATTTTTGGAAATTTATTACTATGTTGATTTTTTTAATTGTATCCTTCTTAAATTCTTCTTTATTTAACATTTATCCTTGTTATATTCTCATATACTCAATTGGACATTTTTATTCTTGATAATCTTCTTCTTATTCTCCCAATATCACTCTTGCTGGGTAACAAATTTATATCCTATCATGATCCTATGGCTTGTTCATTGGTAACTTGTCCTCCTTGAATTTTTAATGTTTGAAACCTCATATTGGTCCTCTTATTCATCAAGCTTCATACCTACATTTACACATTCAAATAAATTATAGGAATAAAAATTATGAGGTCTTATTGGCTCTTCAAATGTTTTCTTTGGTTGTTTTTATATCACCCTTATTAGTCTTATAAAATTTATGGCTTCTTACTAATTCTTTCTTCTCTCAATTAATAGAATTATAATCCACTTCACATTCTATTTCAATATCTAGCCATAACATTGACATTCCTCCCTTTGCATGTGCTCCATCATGAGCCTTAGTTTATCTATCATTTCACCTAACTCACTCATTTATTCTTCATTTATTCTTTTTTATTTTATTTCCTCATCTAGTTCAATTTTTGTATTCCTTCTATTTCTCTTTTTCTTCTCTTTTTCCTCTAAAAAGTCTTTTTCACCTTGTTTTATCAAGCATGTTTCACCTTGTTTGTGTCTCACCCGAATTTATATCCTCTACATAGTCCATTGATACTCTTTATAAGTTTGTTCCACCTTAGAACTACTTTTTGACCCTCAATGTGCTCTTTTTCCTTAATTTTTAAAGACTCAATGGGAGAAAGGACTGCTTGAACCTTTCTCAAATTTATCAATCACATTCAATATTTTTATCACTACAACATGTACTTATGCAAACTCATAATTTTCCTAAGAGCTTGAACTAAGCCCTGATACCACTTGAATGTCTAGACCTACAATTTGACTTTGTATCCTTTTATAAAACTTTTATTGACTCAAGTACTGTATTATAATAATACCAAGGATTCATGATCATTCATTTAAATACTAAACTTAATAAACATTTTCTTACCTTTCCACAAGTGTATGTTTTAAATCTATACTTACTTCTTGATACAAATGATGTAAACTAGACTATGCTTTGAGGTATGTTATCATCTTATATAGAGATTTAAATTTCTCAAAATGACTCCTTATGATATCAAATAGGTTATAAATTCTTTGTATATTTCATTTAAATTATATATAGAGGTGCATACCCTTATTATATTTACCTCTTATAAAACATAATAGTCTATGTTTTAGAGCTTAAACTCTAAGCCTACAAGTCTGTCACTATGTTCGAATCCATTTTTATTAATATATTATAACCTTTATTATTTCACCTTATAATTAATATTGATAGTAACATATTACTTCTAAACACAACATCCAATCTCACTTTTACATTTAATCTTTAATAAAAAAAGGATACACAATGTTTATTAGTTCTTACACATAGACCTACAAACTATTACTCATTCATATATTTCACTATTGTATTATCTTGACATTGAAAATAATTTTAACACATCATAAAAATCCTATATGATTATTCTAAAAAAATTAAAACCTTTTCTAGGATTATTTCTCAAGTTATAGAGGATTTGATTCTTAAACCCATGTTTTAGGCCTAATTATACAATCATGTAGGGACTACAAAGAGAAAAAGTTACTTTTTAAAAAGTTGATAAAATTTAAAATACATTTATTACTTGTAAATTAATTAATCTTAGATCCATATAAAATTTCAAACACTTGGAATTAGTTATCCAAGAGTTATGTTCACCTTTAAACTCTTAAACATGGTATAAACTACAAAACATAAACATGTTGACTAAGATATATGAAGATTTCCATATGTAAGTACCTTAACACTATGATACCACTTTATAATATTTTAAAACATATTATAGCATCAAATTACCAAGTTTTAAGCATTTTGGATGATCAATTATTAAGATATGAGTGTCTTAGTTCTTTAAAACTCTGAACCAAGGTTTGCAGAATTATCATAGGTTGAGAGTAGTATTTTTGGCATAATTTGAGTTTTTATGACTCTTTAAGTTTATTTTAAACTATATTAAGAATATTAAACTTAACCATTATCTTATGAATCAATTCAAATGTTTTAAAATCCTTTAAAATGAATGAAACTACCTTTTTATTTCTTAATTGTCATCACAGTTCTAAAGTCTTAGACCAAGAGTACTAAAATAGATAAAATTAAATTTTTAATGATCGTGAGAGATTATTTTCTATGTAATAAAAAAACCTATATATTCTCCTTGTTCAAACAATTATTATTTAGACTTTCTAATCTCACACAAACATAAGCTTGCATAGTTCTTGATGATGCTCTTGCATTGATTACTAATTATTTTCTAATGGCATAATGGTTGTTTATTTATATAAATGAATGTCAAACTAACTAGATTAAATTAATTTAATGAGAAAGGTTTATTATATTTATATTATATTTTTGACAATTACATTCCTAGATTGGCTATAGATATATTATTTGGATGGTTGGTCATGGATTATATTGCATTAAAGTAATGGTGATATGAAGTTTATTATTAAGTGGAATTATAAGAGTATTAATATTATTAAACCTCTTCACTTATCTATTGTTTGAGTTAATATTAGCTGAGAGTTACTACATCTTTATCGAATAGTAGTTACAAAAAATATTTTGTCATAATGTTTTAGTATTTTGTGCATTTGAGTATCTGACAATGGTCATATTATGGCCACAAACCCTTGTTTTAAAATTACCAATAATAGGCTTTTGACCTAACCAAAATTAATTGTATTCATTGACATTAAATGTGTTGATTATATTAGAAGTTGTACCCTTACTAAATGTCAAAAATACTAAGTACTCAATTACTCCTTAGAAAAAGAAAGAAAAAAGCTATGTGTTGGATATGTAATAGCTTATGTGTTAGGTGTGTGATAGCATGTCAGTTACAAAAACTTAGGATGTTATATTATTTTTAAGTTGCTCAATTAATGTTATTCAAATAAGTTAACTAAGCTAGGTTATTTTTATTTGAATGGGTTTTCTTGTGTGAATTCCTTATGCATTATGTGTACATGTCATTAGAATTTTATGTTTGATATTAACATATATTATATCTCCTATCTATATTAGTTTATCCCAAAAAATTAAATTATTCATAACATTTTGTTTGGCAACAAAGTTGTAGCTTTGTATAAATTGGGATAACCTATAGTAAACATTTTTTTAGTGGTATTTTTCACAAAAAATATCATGTAATAAATATGATTTGAAGCACAAGAATATAGATTAAAATTTTCAATGGCCAAAATTTTGAGCTAAGGAAACTCAATATGGATGATCTGTTGGTAAATAGAGATCAATGGGTTATGGTAATAGACATATGACCCATGGGAGTAAAACTAGAACAATGGGAGTATATTGATAATAAAGGTAAAATTTCTGTTAGGTTATGTTTTTTAGATTAAGTTCAACTAAATGTATCTAATAAAAATATTACTAAGCTTTTTGGAGATATGTTGGGAAAATTATAGAAATTACAGTCACTGGTTAAAAATTATTCACACGAAATAATCTACATTTGCTATGAATAAATGATGTTGACTTAATTGGTGTTAGAATTTACTATTATTTGGGTTCACATTATGCTAGTTCAGGTTAATCATAAGTCTTTTTTATATGTTCATTTTTTACTATAATAAATTTAGTTAATCTCTAATTTATGAGGTATGACACCTCTTTTATCTTTTTTTATGGAATCTTGGAGTTAAATACACATGTAACTCCATCCACATCACACACATCCCCATCTCCTTAAGGGTATTAGGAACATATGACACACATTACTAAGGTTTCAAAAGTAACTCCTATTTCTTATCAGCACTATTTACTTAGATCTTCCATCTCTCATTTTACACTTGATACATTCCTAATCTAGTTTATTTGGAGATATTTTTTTATGAATTAATGTGTTTTTTATTTCTATTTCCCTTGTCTTACATAAAATATTATTGTTTTTGATCAATGATTTTCAAGTATTCTAATAGATGTATTTTTCTCCATTTCATGGTTTCCTCACTTAAAAAATATTCTCACATTTGTGGTTACTTGCTATTGAAGTGATATAATTTATTTACACATTCATTTACTTTGAATTTTCAATGTTAATCTATTAGTCTTGGTATAATTCTTAATATGATTATAGAACAAGTAATTTTTTTATATTATTTTAAAATATTTTTATAGGTTTGAAAGTAGAAAAGAAGCAATTTTTTTAACATTATTTTTTTATTTTTATATCCATTCTAAGAGATAACTTTACACCTTTGATAATATTACATTGGCATAGTATTGAATGCATATAGCTATTGACACATTGGTTGTAAATTTTAAAACAAGAATCACCATTTTTTTTTATCAACTTTAGCCTTGGAATCTTACTCTTTTACCTTTGACATCTTTCATCTTATTTAGATTATATTAAACCCACCTTTAATAACTAGTGTGGGTACCATCCCTGGACATATTTTGCATCTTTCATGTTGTTGTTTGATAATGTGTATTTATAATATTATTACTTTATTATGGTGTAGTATTATTTATTTATATTTGATGATATCTACTCTATATTTAGTATATGCTTTTTGACATCTTTTTTTATCCATGTACTGTCTTTACAATATCAGTTGGCTTTGATGTAACATGTTTTACCTCTGCAAGCTATATTTTGGCTTTTGCATGTTTATTTCCTATGATAATTTTTTTCATTGCATGGTTCTAATTATTATATTTCATTTGAATTCTTCTCTTCTCTGAGCCATAAGGCAATATTGATCTCATATTTGAGTTATTATCCCATTGTAATAATGTAGTATACTATTTTCATAACATTTTATTTTAATATTTGCATATTGTCTTAATAAAATCATATTCTCTTCTTAGGAATTATTGTTGTATTATTTTTCCCCTTTACCTTTCAAGTGGCATGCCTAGAGGCATCTTTAATATCTCTTCTTCTTCTTTCATTGTTTTTCTCTATTTTTATATTGTGGCACTTTTTTTAGAGCTTATACATTAGATGCTTTAATTTTTGGCTCAAAGTTTAAGCTTCCCATTGGTGTTTACCCCCTTTCTTCTATCTTTGATAAGTGGATTTGGTTTATTCTATATTTTCTATGTTTGGCATTAGATTTTATCTTCATGATATATTTTTCGTATATGTTCACCTTCGGCATTTTTTCATCTTATTATATATATTCTTAGCTAAAAATTATCTTTAAATTTCTCAAATATAATTATTTTAAATTCTTTAAATGATTTAAATATTCATTGACTCTATGATGTTTTGATTTAGTAAGGCATTTCAATCTATTATATTTTATTTGCCATCATAAAGTCTTTGGTAAACTTAAATCATGGTTTAAATATTTGAATTTATGCATATCTGTAATTATATACTAAAGGATTTTAAAATCCATTATTTTTTTTGTCATTCATGACAAATACAAAGTTTTTTGATAAAATTATTTAATTCTTTTTTTCCAAAAAAACTCCAAACCTTTTTTTTCCTAAAATTGCCTTCTTGTTCATCTCTAGAAAAAATCATTATTTTTTATAAATTATATCTACTTTGAAGATTTATTTTAGTTCCTTTTATATTAATAAAATATCAATTGTCATTTACTCTTTAAATGATGTGGATGTAGATGAAAACATGCACTTTAGTTAATAATTTTAACCATCAAATTATTAAAAAATATAATGATACTCTTCCTTAAACAATCAACCCACAGGTAAAAATCAAATAATTATTTTTTTGTAAAAATCATAAAATGAAAAATTAAGTAAAATGTAAAAATTTGTTGACTCTCTTACTGCTCAAATTCTAAATCATGAAAATGTGAAAACCTATATTATTCCTTTGCCTTCTCCTAATGAGTCTATTACTCTAAAACATGATGTATATAACCATGTTTTTTTTATTATTCTCTCTATAAATTATTTTGATATTGGCCTTGGAAAACATGAAAATGTCATTGTTGAGCTTATCTTGCTTAAGTCTAATGTGAATTTTATATGGCTCATTTCTAAAATTACTGAACGTAATTTGAATTCATATTTTCCCTATCACTAAAGGACATTGCACAAATAGTAATCTTTAATATCATATGAATTATTGTGATTATAAAGCTTCTTGTGCTCATTTGGTTAAAAATCATAAAATTTGACAACATTTTTGTAAACATCACCTTCTTATTTTAAAATGTTATAAACTACATCCCTATAAATCTTTCGGTAAATCAGATCATGAGATTTTTTATTTTTGGAAAACCACTAACATACCTAATTATAAGGTGAAACTAATTTGACTACCAAAAATTATGGTGCCTTCTTGAGAATTTAATATGTGTTTTTTGATAATTCGTTAATTTCTTCAGGTATAATATCTTCTTAAAGTTACCCATCTTCTTTGTCTCCCTCTTGATAGATTTAAAACTCAAATTTTATGCATTGTGTGGTGTTGTGCTTGATTCTTCTTGTATGTTTTCAAGGAAATATGTTTGGTTTAAAGTTAATCATTTGTAAGTAACTTCCTTCTTTTTCATGTAGGATTACACAATTTTTATGGAAGTTGTCTTTTGTTCCTTACCTTGTATAAAAATAACTTTTATTACATTATTTTATGTAAATCATATTTTATATCATGATTATATACTTAACCCAAATATTGATGTAATTTTTTATTTTTCAAGTTTTGTTGATAATATTTATCACCACTTTTCCTATTAGTCTTTGTTCCAAAGCAGATTTCTATTTCTGTCCAAAGGGGTTTCTTTAAGATTGTCGATGATCACTTCTTCATCCATGAGACATTTTTTGATACCTTATCTCTCATTCTCTCTTCTCCTAATCAATGTACACTTCATAATTCTTTTAGAAAGAAGTTTAAATTAAGGGCAAGTATTATGTGAAGTCATCTCCCTTCTTTTTTTGTAAGACTTAATCCACTTTTGTAACCCTAACTTACACATAACAGGGAGTGATTGATATTGATATTGTTTCGGTTTAATAGTATTTAGTAATATAATAAATTCATGTAAACTCAAATTTAAGAGGTGTCACACAATTTTTGTCCTTATATAGGGAACATTGAAGTTACATTCACATGTTACTCCCTCCATAATTTTCACATACATCCTCTTCACCTTATGAGGATTAGGGACATTTTTCACACACTAAGAAGTTTTTAAAAGGTACTCTTATTTCATCTTATCTATTTTTATTGAGCTTTCTCTTCTCTCATTCTACACTTGAAACACACTTACTATAACATTTATTGAGATGATGATTTGTGGTTTGAATCCATTCTTCTTTCTCCTTAACATGTCTTACATTAAACATTATATGTGGAGTTCAATGTTTTACAATCCTTATAATATATGTGTGGTTTTTACTCTTTTGATGGTTTCCCCTATCAATAAATATTATCTCACATTTTTTATTTCTTAGTATTGAGGTAATCTCATTTATTTAAATATTCATTTTATTTGTACTATTAGTATTAATATATTGATCTTGGCATGAATCCTAATAATTGGAGGGAACTTGAATGCTTTCAACACTATGATAAGTCGGTTATCATCCATTTAAGGTAAAATGTATAAAAAAGAGAGGTTTATCATGTTATTTTATTCTTTTCAAGGCACTTAGGATAATTTACTGGTGGTCATTTATAATAATACATTTGAGCTAAAAGAGGAGGATGTAATAATACCTCTGTTATTAAAAAATGAGGTGCAAGTCTATGAAAAACTATTGGAAAAAGTAGATTCAATGTTTGTGTGAAGTAGATTTCAAGAAAGAAAAAATTGAAGTGTGGGGATAAAAACTACAAGGCTAGAGGTTGGTATAAGAAAATGAAAAGATACTTTAAAAAAGTGTTAAAAGTTCACCAAGATAGGTCATTTAAATAAATACTATAAAATGAAAAAGGTGGAATTAAAAGAAACCACCAGATATTATACAATATTTAGTTGAAAGAGTCTCCAGTTATGAAAATGTAGGTGTATATATATAAGAGTTTCAAGTATGAATCCAAGTCACTATTCATGGTTGCTTGATTAAGGATAAAATCATTACATGAATGGGTTCCATGAGTATGAATAATATTATGTTGTTGATGTATTTATGTGAGATAAATTGACCCATAAGATCATGGGAAGAGGAAAAATGAAGTTGAATTTTAGAGATGGGAGGATAAAGACCCTCCCTAGTGTATTACACATTTGTATATTTACAAGGAATTTGAATCTATGAGTAAAATGAATGATGTTTTTATGTTGGTCCCATTAAAAAGAGATGAGTTTAATATGGTGCATAGTTTCATGGTGATGTGAAGAGGTGTACCGACTATAACTATGTTCAAGATTGATGTAAGTACGGTGAGCATTATATGAAATATATCTATCCTTATTGATGCAAAGGATGATTATTCATTTACACATTGACTAGGATAGATAAGATAATGTTGTAACATTAGAGGATGGTGCATATTAGTTCTAAAGTAATGTTTCATTAAAAAACATAGGTATGAAGTAAGGGATTGAAAAATGTTTTATATATTTTGAATTTCATGAAATTTTTTCCTATGTTAGATAGAGTCAAGAGATATTCCCTGCAAATATTGTGTGGGAAAGTGGAATCTTAAAAGTGATTGATAATTATTTACTCACACTAGTGGATGCCCCATCATTAAGGAAGTGTGAATTTGATGTGTCTTTCATATATGAATTCTCAAAGAATACTTGGATATAGTTTTTATATAAGAAATATGAAGTTCTCAATAAATTTAGGGAGTTTAATGCTCCTGTAGATAATCAGATAGAGAAAATGTATAAAGGTGTTCTACATATAAATTTGGGGTGAATACTAACCAAATGAGATAGAGGAATTGAATAATAAATGTATAATTTAAAGGATAAACACATCTCCATGAACACCCTAACATAATGGATTTATAAAGTAACTAAACAAGATGTTTATGGACAAAACCCAAATCATGTTGAGTCATGCATATATAAAGTAGAAATATTAATTTAATGTAATGTATGCTACATGTTATCATGTTAATAGATTTATCACATTAGTGATAAGTGAAAAATCCACAAAAAACTTGTATTGGTAAAAATTCATCTCTGCCACAATTACAAGTCTCTGGTTTCAACACATATTTACATATTCTAAAGGAAGAGGGATTAAAACTTGACTTTAACTTTGTGAAGTGATCTTAATAAGACATGGAAATTGTTTTAAAAGATAAAATATCCATAATATTTAAAAAACAAGGTAACATTTATACATAATGTGGTCTTGATAGAGGTCAAGAGAATTCTTGTGTAAGATCAAGAACTGAAGTAAGAAATAAAAAATATACATTGTGAAATAGACATGAAAGAACATGTATCTGAGTATGATGTTATTGATGAAAAATAAAAAGAGTCATATGGAGAGAAGAAGCCTATGACTAATAATCTGACAAGATCAATATATTTACATTTAATGAGTAAAAGTTATAACCCATTGTATTATATTTATATTTTCATGTAGTTATTGATTGATAAAAACCCTCATGTGTAAAAGAAGTCTTTAGATCAAATAAGAGAAAGTATTGGAAAAATTCCATGAAGGAGGAGATAGATTATTTTAGATAATAATGTGACTTGAGACATGCTAAAGTTTCCCCTAGATGAATACCTATGGTCAAAAAATGAGTTTGCATGAAGAACCACAATGTGCAAGCAAAGTTGGAAACTCATATAAATGGGATTCCCATAGGTAAATGGAATTCACTTTGGTGAGACATTTTGCCTTATTGAAAAATTAACTTCCATTACACTTATTATGGATATAGTTGTTGCATTTAATCTTTGGATAGATTAGAAGGATGTTAAGAAAACCTTTTTTACATGGAGATCTTGAGTATGAGATATGGATGTTATATCTAGAAAGTGACAATATGAATATGATTGAGGATATAATATGTATATTGAAGAATTCATTGAATGGATATAAAAATCAACAAGGACATCAAATAGTAATTTTTATAGCTATGTGTTTTGATTGAAGCTTGTATGCAATAGAGTTAATCCTTTAACTTAGGAAAGAAGGTGATAAATTTGTCATCATAGTTATCAATGTGGATGAAATTTTGAGTATTTTAAATGAAAAGTAAATAATCAGGTAATTAAAGTTTCATGTTTTTATGTAGTTCAAAACTAAATATCTTGGTGCCACAAGATTCATCTTTGGCATGTAAATCAACCAAATTCATGCAAATATAAGACACTTGTTAAATTAGAGGGCATATACTAATATCCATTGGGAGATTCAAAATGAATTTTTTTAATCCTATACATAGATATTTATTTGATAGTAAAAAAAATCAACTTTATAGTGTCTAAAGACACATGAGGGATTGAAGGACATAGTTCAGGTTCCATATGTGAGTGAAGTGGGAAACCTGATGTATGTAGTGATCTACAAAAGACTTGACATGTTACATGTAATTATAGTAGTTATTATATAAGTGTATAATTAAGGTAAGGATCATTATATGGTAGTGTAATATCCTGAACTAGGATATTAACTAATAACACCTAAAATCTCTCTCACACACAATTATTTTTCAAATATTTGAACTACACAGATGAATTCCACTTCCTAATAAATCACCTATGAAAACAAATTTTAGATTTATAATCAAAGACATAAATATCAAAACATATAAATAAAGGATAAGGAACTCACTTCAGATGTAAGATCCCAAATAAACACATATATGGTATTGAATTTAAAACTAAAATACACACATAAAACTACATACAGTTGATACTATAATGAAATATAATGAAATGGAAACTAATATATATTTATATTAAGGAATGACTAAAAAAAACAACACTAAAAAATATTGGACAACATCCTATGAAATACAACTTACAGACACTTACAGAAACTAACTATGAATTTCTTTGCAGCACAATGAATAGTGCTGCTCCAAACCTACAACTAAATCTCTTGAAGCAAATTGATAATTCCTGAATGGAATTATCTCTCTTGAATGAGAGGGGTTTTCTCCTCAAACTCACAAGGGAAACTAGGATGGGGTTCATCCTTCTAATATCTTTATTTCAGTTGGATTTGCATCCAAAGGAAAGTGGTAAGCTAAACATGGTTCAAACATACAAAAGTGGGGGTGGGGGGGTTTAATTTGATTTTTCAAGAATGCATAACCAAATAAATAAGCCTCATACTTATATAATTTTACATTGAATGCATGAAATAATGATGTATAAATACCTATGGGAGGGAAACAAGGTCAAATATACCTTGTGGGGACAAGATCCCACCATTCTTGACTTCTCTATGGTCTTTACCCATGTACCTTGGACATTGTGCCACATACACAAGTCGAATATGATCCCAGCATAGAAAATATACCATATTTGACTTATTAAAATACACAAACCATGTGATTCATGAATTTTGTGCCACATACACCTCATATTGACCCAAACACATGCTAAATATGAGTCCACCAAGGAAATTGCACCATACTTATCTTACCTTTCAAATTGCCCCATGTGGAATGACTTTAAAAGTAACCAACCATGTGCCTTATGACTTTGGTGCCTCAATAACCTCACAAGTCCATTTTAAATTTATTTCACATAAAGCCTCAAGACTTTTGTGCCATACTTTCACCATTTCAAATAGTGATGTCATAGGTGAAGAAAATGCATCTTTATTTTGTCTTCTAGTGGTCCAAGATGTCCCACTCCAACCATGTGCTTCCTTGAATTCTTGAAGGGACCCCATGTGGCCCATGACACCTCATTTCTAGGCCACCTCATTACCACATCATCACTTGCCAAGTCACCATGAATAGTGATCTATGAATAGTGGCTATAAATAGTACATGTGAATAGTGATTTTTCTTGAAATTTGTTAGAACTATTCCTGAAAAGAACCAATGGATTCCCCTTGACTTCATGGAAATAATGAATCTATAGAAACCTCTAATTTACAATAGAAGTATCATCTAAGAATGTTGGAGTTCTTAGGATATTGGAAGTCTCTAAAAATGGGGACATTATAGTCATCCTTGAAATGTATTTATAAAATATTTGAATTACCCAATTTTCCCACAATATCATTTTTAGTAGAATGGGAACCTGTAAAATCCTCCATCCTCAAAATTTCTCATCCTTAAGAAATTAAAAACCCACATGTTCAATCTCCATAGTGTTGTTTTGATGAATCCATCAATATTACTCATGCAGTCTAGCCCCTGTCCCTATCAAGTGAGTCAATTTTTGTAAGATTGTACTACAAAATATAATATATTTGAAATAGTTGTACAACTCATGAATTTTGATAATTTCTCTAAAAACCATCTCATCCTCAAAGAAATATTCATGATTCACAACTTTGTAATTTTTTAGGAGTCCCACCAAGCAAAGAATGATTAAACATTTCCATATTGGGTTTAGGACCAAAAATTAAAACATGCTTGGGATAATATTACCAGGATCCCAAACAAATCTCAACATCTTACCACCATGTGTCCTATGCACTACTCTAATTAATACTAGAATGCTACCATGCCATGTATGCATTCCTCTTCTCTAGACTCCAAATAAAATGTTATCCTCCAAACTTAAATTGGAAGACATGTAGGGATTGGATTCTAGAACATAGAATATTTCATGCCAAGTAATCTCAAAAAAATAAAAATTAAAAATCCTATTGTCAACCATGATCTTAGGCCAATGAAAAATTAATTTGAAAGAATGATTCTCATTATAACTCATCATGGTGTCCAATAATTGATGTAGATTAAATTTAGTCAACTTGAAGATATCTATGTTAGAACTAAATATTAAAAATATGGTTATCTTAGGAATGTTTCCTATGTAATAAAATCATAGTGACTCATTAACACTCAACATCCAAGAGCTAAAAAGACAATCCATTGTTCTCCACTCCATATAAAAAATTATACTCATCACTACCATGTCTGAAAATACATAAGTTGTCCACATGAAATCATTCCACTAATCAACACTTATCCAAAATTTTGAGTTATTCAAGATGTCCTCCCCTAATTCTACCATGAGATAAGTATGGTTTGAAAATTAGCAAGGCATGCATGATGAATATCATTACTCTTCCTGATTCTTCCAACTCCCATCTTGTTATGAGCTGCCACTTTTGAATCACTCTAAGCTCCACTCCTAAAAAACACTATCTATAACACATGGAGGTGAGAAATCTGAGAAAACAAGTATAGTACATGAAATCATTACCTCCATAGGGTGATCAAATATTATTTACCCATCATGAGTCCATGATAAATCTCTCATCTCTACTATACTAGGCAAGGGTGTTGCTACACATGAAGATCTTGTAGCCAATCTTTTGAAGGAATTAAAGAAACTATTCAAATGTGCTAATGTAGTGGAAGGTAGCTAATCCAGGATAAATTGGATCCTCTGCTGAACTATCTAAACATAATCAATAATGTCTATTGAACCATTTGAACATAATCAACAATGTCAACAATATCACAAACCTCATGGTCAAAGTCATGAGTCTTCCTCTAGCATGGTCCATCATATAAATTAGTATACATGACATGGGAGTCATCTTGTGGGGTCTTACCCTTCTTGTAAACTCCATCTAGCATTAATATCCTCCTGAGTATAATCTCCATGGGTCCATTTCTCATGGTATTTTCTTCCCACACATGATCTATAATCTATGAGCCATGATCATTCATAATGTAGCTAGAAAGCATAACAATCTCTAAATTATTCTTCATGGATTTCATTCCATACCAAATACAAGATATGGAGAATTCAATGGTAGTCTTTATTCCTATATCTACCCTATCGTCTAAATCCATGCACATGGAATAACTGATGTAGAACTAAAATCTATTAAACATTATATGAAATGTGTACATTCCACTTGTTGTAATCAATTGACTCAAATGTGAATTTATTTCCATAAATTTTTGTATACTTATGATACTTATCCAATACAACATACTTGACTTATGAAACATTATTTTATTGGATAATATGGAAATAAAATCAACAAATTTAGAAGTGGAAAACATCAAAGTCTCATTTGATGTCTCCCGTGAAAGAGAGTTGTCACTAGTAAACTACACATTCTCAAACTATAAAATATTCTTAGTTTCCATAACCATATTCTCACTAAGATACATCTCATGCTAACTCATAATAATTACTTGATCCATGACATCAATATTTTTACTTTTTGTGTGTTATGGTATGTGGATATAACCCTTTGATACTTTCTTTCTATGATGAAAACAAATATATAATGGAATTAATGTAAATAATGAGCTTGAAAACATAATTATTATTTTCATACCTGAGCTCATCATGCTAATAATCCACCATTTCCTCACCCATAAATTTTTTGATGGTAAGTTCAAGTTCCTCCATTTCAAATCCTTGTCAATTACCAAAAAGATCTCCTTCTTCTTATATCAAGTCATCCTTGATGCCTTGGAAAAAAAGAGTGTCTCCATCCTCCTTTGTTACATTCCTTTGGATGCATATAGAAAGATCACATCCAACACTTATATCTGCTTCCATCAAATCTAGTTCTTTTTCTAGATCTATGGTCCCTTGTAGATCTTCTTCTTCCACGTTCTCTTCTTCTTGCAAGCAAAACTCTTCATCCACATTTTCAACACCATGGAATGACTCTTGTTATTTGATTTTTTGAGGATATTCTTGACATATTATTTCATTATAAACTAATGAAACATTCTCTTCAAATGTAAATCAATTCATAATCCTGTATTGAATTTCAATATAAACATCCTCTTAAACACAAATTTTAGAATCCAAGAAAGAATTTTGGATTTCTAAAAAGTTTTTACTTTCCATGTCTTTGGTGTGAATTATCTTGGGATCCATTCTTACTTTTATAATTCACCTTGAGAATAGGTTTCCTCCTTATGTGAACTTATATGCACAACTTCTAGGGGATCTTGCTTCTCTTCCTTTTTCATTAGAGATTCTACTACATCCAAATTTTCTTCCTCCAATTTCCTAGAGATATTTTCTTTAGCTCTCTTTGTGTTCCTTATGTATTCTATGAGACCATTTTTTTGGCTCATACAACACCTTGAGGTCCAAGTGCCCATCAAATGGTACATGGATTTTGTAGTACTCTAGTAAATTCTAATATTCTTCTAGAATTTTGGTAGCATCTCATCCATAATCCAATATCCTCATCCTCTCTTATTGATCTCTTATCTAGTTCCTCATTTCCCTATCCATTGAAAACATCCAAACAACCCCAAAACCTACATAGGTTGGAAAGATGCATAGCATTGATACCATTGTAATATCCCAAACTAGGATATTAACTAATAACACCTAAACTCTCTCACACACAATTATTTTTCAAATATACAAACTACACAGATAAATTACACTTCTTGATAAATCACCTAAGACACCAAATTTTAGATTTATAATCAAATGTATAAATATGACAACACATAAATAAAGGCTAAGGAACTCACTTAAGATTTAAGATCCCAAATAAACACATATATGGAATTGAATTTAAAATTTAAATACAAACAAAAAACCACATACACTTGAAACTATAATCAAATGCCATGAAATGGAAAATGACATATATTTAGATTAAGGAATGACTACAAAAAATAACATTTACAACTCTTGGAAAACATACTATGAAATAAAACATACACACACTTACAGAGAATAACTTTGAATTCCTTTACACCACAATGCATATTACTAATCCAAACCTGCAACTAAATCTCTTGAAGCATAATGATAATTCCTAAATGGAATTATCTCTCTTGAATGAGAGGGGTTATGTACTCACACTCACAAGGGAAACTAGAAAGGGATTCATCTTCATAATCTGTTACTTTCAATTGATTTTTCCTCCAAAGAAAAATGGTAAGTTAAACATGGTTCAAACATACAAAATGGGAGGGGGGGGGGGTTGATTGGATTTTTTAAGAATGCATAACCAAGGAAATAAACCTCATACTTATATCATTTTACATTGAATGGATGAACTAAGGTGAAGAGGAAAATGGTGCATAAATCCCTATGGGAGGGAAACAAGGTCAAAGATGCCATGTAGGGATAGGATCCCACCATTCTTGACTTTTCTATGGTCTTTACCCATGTGTCTTGGACTTTGGTGCCACATACACAAGTAAAATATAAGGCCACCAAGGAAAATATGCCATATTTGATTTCTTACAATACACCAAAAATGTGCCCCATGAATTTGGTGCCACATACACCTCATATTGACCCAAACACATGCTAAATATGAGTCCACCAAGGAAATTATGTCATACTTATCTCATCTTTCAAAGTGCCCCATGTGGAATGAATTTAAAAGTCACCAACCATGGGCCTCATGAATTTGGTTCCTCAATAACCTCATAAGTCCATTTTACTTGCCTTTCACGTAAATACTTAAGACATTTATGCCATACTTTCACCATTTTAAATAGTGACATCATAGGTGAAGAAAATGCATCTTTATTTTGTCTTCTAGTGGGCCAAGATGTCCCACTCCAACCATGTGCTTCCTTGAATTCTTGAAAGGACCCCATGTGGCCCATGCCATGCCATTTACAAGCCACCTCATTTCTACAGCATCACTTTCCAAGTCACTATGAATAGTGATCCATGAATAGTGCCTATGAGTAGTACATGTGAATAGTGTTTTTTCTTGAAAGTTATCAAAACTTCACCCAGAAAGAACCAATGGATTCACCTTGCCTTCACAGACATAATGACTCTATCAAAACATCTAATTGTCAATAGAAGTGTCCTCCAAAAATGTTAGAGTTTTTAGGATACTGGAAGGATCTAAAAATGGAGACATTACAGTCATCCCTGAAATGTATTTATAGAATATTAGAATTACCCAAATTTCCCATAATATCATTTTTAGTACAATGGGGACATGATATTAAGATAACTACATGAGACTTTTGACTATGGAATTTATCATCACTTTAAATATATTGAAATCAAGACATTGATTATACATGGATTTGTGTATTTTTATTATGTTTGACATCTTGATTACCATGTATACTTGTGTATGTGTTCAAATTTATTGGTAAAGTTTTGAGTTCCATTCACAAATGACTAGAAATAATTATTATATCTACCACATAATGTGAACACATAGATACCAATAATGTAATGAAAGAATCAATTTAGATTCAAAGGTAGTGTTATACTATTGGGTTAACTCATAATGAAGTGAGGATAGATTGTGATAGGAAAAAAATAATATAATGGGAAAATAAATTGGAGTACCTATTAGCATAATTATGTATTTACCCTGGGTTATTGAGTATAGTAATAAGTCTTTGGTTAGTTGCCTCAACCACTTGGGTTGAGAGGTTAGCTTGTTTTAATCATACCTAACTATTTCATAATAACTAACATTGGTAGTTTCACCCATCCTTTTCATGTTTCTTGGATGGTTCACTTATTTGTCTATTTAATAGGCCTTCATGTATGGTTCATGAAAATGTGATGTGTAATGCAATTTGTTTCTCTTTTCAATCTTTGTGTTTAATCTAATATGGTACTTAGATCCCACAGTTTTTAGAGCCTAAGTGGAGGCCTATGAAATCCAAAGAGGTTAGTTTCTTTCCAAGGAGGAGCTTCATGTACCCAATAGAGAGATGAAGGAGAGATAAAGTTTAGTAAGCTCAAATTGAAGATGGAAAACCTATTTGAGAGGATGAAAGAATTGAATAAGATCAAAAGAAGGTCAAAGGAAGTAGTTCAAGTTGTTTAAAGATTCTATTTTTTTTGTGTATGCCATATAATGTACAATGATGTACAATTCAGGGGAGAGGATAAAAATTCAAATATTGATCATTTTTAGCAAAATAAAAGTCTAAACTATGATTTAATTAATAACTTGAATAGTGGTGTAGACTATTTATGATTTGGCTAAGAACGAGCTCAGAATCTACACTTGAAGTTTCATAGGTAGGCTAATTTTCTAATTAGCTGATTATTATCATGAAAATTTTAACCTAAAATTTTATGATGTCAATTATTTTTAATTTTTTAATTGAAATAAATGAAAACTTTAGCCAATAGGGGTTATTGGGGACCTACCACCGATTAATAACCATGGAAGCATTCAGGAAGTTAAAAATTTCACCATTTTCTTGGTTTTCTATCTGGATGTGGATGGAGAAAGAATTTTTTAAATTAGAGTTTTTTTTATTTAATTGTTTCATTGGTATAAAATGTGAGATCTTATAAATGGTATTGAGTTTGTTATTAAAAAATGGTAGAGTTATTCAGTCTCAATGCATAATCAATGTGTAGAAGGATTTTTTTATAAAAGTAATTATAGTTTTTCTAATTTAATTGATTTCATGAAAAACTAGGTGAAATATCTAGTATTCAACACATGTTACTACCAAATTCTCAAAAATTGGTAGGCAAGAACTTTAGTTTGTAGACTCACAAGGTTTTGATGATATGTGAATATCAAAACCTTGATCAAATAGTGATTGGTAAATAGCAAAGGCCTGACAATGGTTATGATGATTATGATATATGTCATCAGGAGTCTCTTATGTTGTTAAAATTGTTAGTAACAAATAACTTAATATTATAAGTTAGAAATGTGACCATTGCATCAATTTTGTGGACTAATCTTTCTTCTAAATACCAGGGTTCTAAAGTTGGCAGGGTACTGTATTTGAATAATTTGTTGTTTTCTACTAAGATGTATGAAGGTGTCTCCATTTCTTATTTTTTTTGTAGATCAAGGAAATTAGTGATCAGTTGAAGGTTTTGTAGAAGCCTGTTGATGGGTAAGATTTGATTACTCTGGTTATGCATAATCTTCCACCTTAATTTGAGTCATTTATGGAGTCCTTGAACATGATTGCTAAGATATAGACTTTGGACTTTGAAAATTTGTCCACATTTCTATTGCAGAAGGAGAGATAATAAGAGTCGATAGTGTTGTCTAGATCTACTTATATGGAGAGTGAATTTTTCATTAAGGGAAACATCACATGTAAGTGGTTCCAATAAGAGATCTAAGTGGAAATGTTTTTTATCTAAGAAACCTAATCACCTTAAGAAAGATTGTAGGAAAATATAATATGATATGGATAAACATAGAAACAAATCTTATCATGTGAATATAGATGAAGGTGAAGGACAGAAGACATACCATAATTTGACTTTCATGGCTTCTAGTGGTAATTTTATGGTGTTGTGTACCCAAAATTTCACACATAAGGGTTACCCTTATTGGAGTTTTCATTTTTGTTCTATGTGAGTTAATTGTCCTTGTTAAAACTTAGTGCCATGAATAAGATATAGTATTTAATAGTTTTCAATATTATATATTTCTCTCCAAAATGATTCAAATTACTCTAGAAGGTGAGAAAATGTCTACCTGGGTCATTCTCATAAAACCCATTTTGTCCATCTTTCCAAAAGATTCAAGAAACTAAGTGTTTGGACTCATTGAAAGGCCAATTTGAGTTCTCAAAGTTAATTTTCTTATTCCATTTGGAGTAAGTTGTCATTAGAAACCCAAATTAAACTATCTATATCAAAGCAAAATTGTGTAATGACTCTGCTTCTCATGAGAAACTAAGTAAAATAGATACGTAAACCTATAAAACACAACATAGACCAAACCAAGGTTTCAAAATTTCTTCACATGCTCAAAGTCATTAGTAAAATTAATAAGAGTTTTCAAGTCCATAGTATTCACTAGCCTAGACCAAAATAGGGTTTTGGAGGTACTTGACACTAAAGACCAACTTAAGCAAAGAAGTTCATGAAACCTGATAAACATCAAAATGCCTAAGTGGCCACCATCTCATGTTTCACTTAGTTGTCATAAATTCATCAATTAATTTAAACATTGAAAATCCATCCACATTTCATACCTAGCTTTCAAGTTGTCTAACCTATTTGTTGCTCCTATAGATCTTGAGCGACACCATTTGAGCCTCTAGAGTCATTTTTGAGCAATTTCTTCACAATCAATTTGCAGTCAAGGTATGTATATTGTTTCTTATTTTTTTTAACACCTATATTTTGTGTTTTTATTTTATTTTTCTTATTGTAAATTTTCATTCTCCACCTTGAAAGTTCATCTCTATCATTTCTTGTTTTTATTGAAAATTATTTTCCATTTTCAAATGCACTGATGTTGCTAAACCTTGGAAATTCTTAAGAGACATTTTGCATGAGAAAACCCTTATAAAAATTCCCAAAACATTGATTTTTTTCATTAATACCCTTTCTCTTAAGTTAGATCATATTGCCTAGACATTTCATGATTCCTTGCTTCCCAATGTCCTCAACCAAAGTAACTATTCTATAGAAACCCATAGTTCTCAAGAGCATTTATACTCTAATTTTCAACAACTACTTACTTGACCAAGGTTCTGATTACTCACTACTTCCACTTCATTCATTTTTATAACCCATGTAACTTAACCATAGAAACCCAAGTGAATTATCCAAATAAAATCATAGTTGTAAATTCTTGTTACTCACTTGAAGTTTCTAAGACTTAAGACTTGAAGAATTACTAGACCTTCCTTGATTTTTGACACCTTGTTACTTTGAATGAGTTTCCTAGAGTTTACCAAGCTTTCTATTACTACAAGTGCTTAATATCTAAAGCTTGATTAGAAGTGTAACTCAAGACAATAACTTAACTCAGTTACTCATCCTTTTCTAAGAGTATATACAATGTCTTCCTAGTATCAGTCACACCAAATTATAGGAGGGGAAAAAGAGTAGCTCTAATTGAAAACATTCTTGAGGTAGCACTTGAAGAAGTTCTAGGGACTAGTAAGAGAGGGAATACTAAGACAAAGAGAGTTAAAAATTCAAAGAAAATAAATATGAAGTATGAATACATAGGATATCTAATTGAGTCTTATATTTATTCAAAGCTATTTGAAATAAGTGATACTTACATGGGACAAATTTCCATAAATGAGCTATTAGAAAGGCCAAAATCCATAATCGAAACACCACTCATGAAAGAAATTACCAATAGTGGAATCTTGTAAGATGCAACATTCCCAAGTTCTATATAACTTCCTGAGTTTGGCCCAGAGTGTGCTAAGTACTATGATTCACTTACTAAGACAATAAAAGATACTACTAGAAATATGGTGATAAGTTTATATGTTAAATGTTTTGACTAATGTTTGAATATCATATAAATATCTAAAGTGATTGATGTATCAATGGATAATTATAAAATCCAATGGGAGAATAAAACTTTAGATTTCATCAAGATAATGAATACTAATTATCTGATGAAACCAAAGTAGACTTCAAGGTTTCAAAAGTAAATAGTAAGATCTGATTTGGTTCAAGAAATGGATGACATCACTTAGTTTTTATGTATAATTAATGGCAAGAATAATGCCAAGTTTTTTTCTACCTAGACGTATGCATACATTAGGGCTATTGATATTAATATAGTTTTTTCTATGATTGAATGGTCAAAAATGATAAGTGACAACATTGACTAGTAGTTAAGTAATGTACTACATACTATTGACTTTAAGATGATTTCATATCTAGTATATGTAGTAGAATCAAGTGGAGAATTTTATAGGCTAAGTATGAAAGTGATGTTGGTAGCAAAGCCTATATATAAATATTACCCTTAGTTAACTATATTTGAATACTTCCATCACTACAAGAGGGTAAATAATAGATTATTTTATGAAATCATCTATAAATTGAATGTTGCCTTAAAGGACAAAAGAGTATCAGATGCATCTTGGGAGGTGGTTTCCCATTTTGGATGCATCTTCATTTAATTATTGAATTTCACATATATCAGATTTGGTGGTTTCACAAGGACACCAATAAAACTGCCAAGGTACCCTACTGATAAATGAATTCTTATGGAGTTTTATAGGCAATTGGTAGAATTACATGACCTATAGTCAAAGGTTCACCATCCCTCTATTAATTTTCCTATTTTTATTAGAAAATATCACTTTGAAAGAATTTACAAGGAAAATAACGTACAAACATAAATGTATCACAAATACAATCAATCACATCTTGAAACTAGAGAAAATTCTAATTGCAGACATAAATCAAAATATAGTTTCTATTGAGTATATGCATATTCCTTACAACTGAAGAGTTTTGATTGATTGTAGAGATGAGTTTACATTAATAAGAGACAAAAAAAATAATGAATGTTAAACAAATTTATTCTTTTGATTTAGATACAATTCTTAAAGATATGGAAGATGACATATAATTAATTCATGACTCTTATCATGCCATGGGAGGAGATCTCCACTTCCAAAGATTGAATTCAAGAAAAACTAGGTAAAGACTATTATTGAGATAACTTTATTAGTTATCACTATGACATTAGCATGGCTTCTGAATAATGGCTACTACATGAAGGAGCTAGTTATGATAGAACTAGACCAAGTAAGTCACAAGAGAAAAGCAGTGCCAGGATAAGGAAGCTAAGATATCAAGAAGAAGTTGAAATTGAAGAAGAATGTTGATGATACATACTAATGATACATACTCTTTGGTAAAATAAAATGAACTAGTTCATTAAGTTACCCCAAATATCATATCGCCTCTTCCATAACCACTCCTAATTCTACCACTATTCCTTCTACCATTCATACTTCTTCCACTCTTTATTCTACTGCATCCACCACATATTCATCTTCATTACCATTGAAAAACATACAATTAGTAATGAAAGATGTAGACCCATCCACACTTATGCCACATTCAAAGTCTCCAATCTTCAAATCCATTGAGAAACTTGTTTAGAAGGAGACTAATGTTCCTCCTCACCTACCTTCATATGATCCACCTACTACTCCTCCTCCACCTACTTTTAAGGACCAACCCACCATTCCTTTTATTCAATTCCAAAAAGATCCAATGAAGGTAATTATTGGAGAGGTGACTACATATTAGAACGTATCTCAATAATAAATAATAACTCAATCTAAGGACACAGAGGCTAAGAAATAAAAAGATGGACAATTAGTTTCTAGCATTATTCAATATATTTTGAATACATAGGAAATTCATTTTGAAAAATTAGTGGTGATAAATAATCGATAGAAAATGGTAATTTATTAAGACACCTCCACTGTCATAGATTTTTCATCATGGATGGATTTACAAACTATTCTTGAGTGTAAAGAAGAAATTAACTTGGAGGAGATAGACTTGTAGATTTTGAGAAGTCTTGATAATAAGGGTAAAAATTCCAAGAGTTCTAAAGTGAATTCAAAGTTGATAATTGAAAATTTAGTCTAGAAATTTTTAGAGTTATCAGTTCCTCCATAGGGAAATAATAAAATTGAAGTCATTAAAGAAGACTTAATAGTCACAAATGTGTCCATTGTAGAAGTCACTGTAGAGGGATTGAACTAGGACATGTAGACCTTAATCAATACTCTTTTCTAGAATCTTGATGAAGAGAAAGCTAATAAATCTCAATTGAAGGAATAAATTGCTATGTTGTGTGAAATAATTTCCAAGGTGTCAAGATATACTACTCAACAATAAATACTTTTAGGAGGTGCATTTGATCAACAACATAATTAATGAGGTAGAATAAATTGGGGCCAAGGCTAAAATAGTTGATGAATGGATTGAGAAAATGTTACAAATTACATAGAAATGCTTTCCCAAGGTCCAACATAATCTTGTTGATATTGAAAGTAAATTGGCATAGATAAAAATATTGATGAAGGATATTGAGAATGATAATGGAATCTCTGAGTTGTATTAATAAAACCTCCAATGAATAAATGCCTTAAGTGAAAAGGTTTTGATTGAAGAAAAGATTATTCGAAAGGGGTTAATAAAGAAAATAAAATAAGAGGAACACCTTATATCATTTCACATGCTTATTCTTGGGGAAATTCTTAAATAAATGTAGACATTAGAAGAAGATGGTCATAATGTGAAAGTAGATCTGGAGGATTACATCTTCTATCTCACAAATGTTTGGTTTGAGAAAATGTGAAGGACACCTGAACAATTGCATCATCAATGCAAGAAGTTAATTGAAAAGGCCACAACTCCTTTAATAATAAAATCTATAAAGGAGTTAATAAGAAGTCAACAAGAAGTCAAGAGGATAGAACCTAGGCTTGAAAAGGTGAAATCTTATTACAAGAAGCTAGAAAGGGAATTGATCAGATAAGAAACAAAAATACAATCAGTTGCCAAATCAAATGATGTAGATATCTAGTTCATGATTTCTCAACACATCAAGTATAGAGAAAAATGTAGATCATAAGTTCATGAATTGAAATGATTTCTATTGCTTCTTAACAACTTCTATTTTTTTCTATTTTATTCATAAGTTTATTTTAAGTGATTTAATTTTAAGCAATTAATTTTTAAGTAATTTCATTTAGTGAAGTTACTTGTGAAAATAAGTTTTTGTAAAATGTAAGACTTAAGTAACTGGGACAGAAACCATTACTTAAAGTTATTTTGTAAAAACAAATTACTTGAGTGAGCTCTATGAAACATGCAAAGAGATTTTTTTTGATCTAGATAGTAAAACCAATAAGTGCTACACGTCATCAGTAGTTTCATGCAACATAGGAGAAATTATATGAGGATGCCTCTCAATGGTTCTCAGTTTTTAGTGAAATGCATGAGAATTCAAGAAATTGTCTCTTAATTGATTTTCACATCTAAAATAGTATAAGTAATAGCAAAGTCCTACGTGCTGAAGGATGGTAATTTTTAGAAAGCAATTTTAACCTAAGTGCAAGAATGTTTAAGTAATTTGAAACTTTGTGTTGAGATTTCTCTATGTTTTTTGTATGAACTTTGTTCAAAGAGAATAAGAAGAGTTGATTTCTAAGGAATTTTGTGTCTAAGGAGATTTGTTTCTATATTTATGAAGATTAAAATGGTAAACTTTGTGTTATATTTAAATCTAATCATGGATTCCAGTTATTCTTAATCATTTACTAAAAGAATTATAATATCTTATATGTTTATCTATTTGTATAGATACAATAAACTCTGTGAACTACTTGTTATGAAGTGCAATTTTTTTCTTTCTCACATATTATAATATTTTATTTACTCTCCAATTTTTAAAAAATTCTTTATATATTATTTTAATCAACTAATTACTTAATACAAAATCACTCTATTATGGTTCATTTACTTTGTGATTAAAGTAATGGCCCAAAATATGACAACTTATATATATCCTATGAATAATTTGCATAAATTATGAATAAATGAAAGCATGAGTTGTTAGAATAGATAATAATAAAATTTATGAGAGATTCACCATTAAATAAAGGGGATTTAATCCCATGACTATCTACGTACTTTTACAGGACTATAAAATATCTTGAAATGAGTTTTTGAAGAATCCACTAGAGAACACACACTTAACCAAAACTTAAATTAGATTATCCACTTTTTGGTAAGTTAAACTTAGATAAATTTCAGTTCTCCAAAATTTCATGTTTCTTACACTTCCATATAAGAATCTACATGCAAAATTTGAGGTGCACTTAATATTTAAAATGCATGCATGTCAAGTAATCACTTTATTTGTCTTGTGTTGCTTTACTTGTCAAAGTAGTTGCTCTACTTATCTCAAGTCACTGCATGTCAAGATAAATGATTAATAAGTCTTTGCTTATAAATATGAAATAAATATAAAAAAATACTTAGAAAAGCATAGGAATTTCAATCTAGAAAATCAACCTTTCACTAGAGCAAGAAGATATCAAGGCCAAACATATGACTTCTTTCAACTGTAAGAATGATATGATTTCAGCTTTCCTCCACAAACCAAAATGAGAAGAATAAGTATTTCACCTGTGAAACAAGTGTGAACTCATGTGAGTTAGTTGCAACACAATTCTCTAGGAATAATCCAACTTATTAATCCTCAATTTCTTATTCCTAGAAGAATGATGTAACAACTCCCTATTCTGTAAGGGGCAGTGATTAGCCTATTAAATTTAACTTCTTATCTACATTAATTACCTAAGGGGTAAATAAATAATAGTATTAAGTTCACAAGGGATAGACAAATATTTTGGATGAGAATTCAGTTTCATTCTTTATAACCTGTGGATTGATTTGCATTAAACATGAAGATATCTTAGTCAAACTCTTCATTGAAACCTTGTATGAATTAGCTATAAAATGGTTTCATCATTTGGCACTTGGTAGCATAATAAATTGGTCCACTATAGATGATAAATTTTAAAAAATATTTAAAGCTATTGAAGACTCACACATATTGCTCATCCAGTTGACCTAGCTTAAAAAATAACGACATAAACACATGTGAAATTTCATTGCCAAGTTTAATAGATTGTTATATAAAATACCTTAGGATTCTCAACCCACTTATGATAACCAAAATTTATTTTTAATTAATTCTCAATTACCAAAGGGTAGATATCAACTACATAGAGTACATCTTATTGATTTATCAACTGCTTAGAACATTGCTATAGAGGTTGAAGATAACCTTATCATGGATGGAAAGATCAAGAAGACAATTTACAAGGTGGATGGTTATACTTTGAATACATTATAAACCACTATAGATCCATAATTTTAAAAATTAAATAATGACTTGTTGCAAGTTAAAAGGCAAATTACTCAAGGTGTTCATGTTGCTCCAGCCAAGAATGCACCTATATGCAGTTTCAATAATTAGAACTAAAATTGTATTCTTGAATCTCCAAAAGACTAGAAATTGAAGATGTTCTACATAACCACATTGAAATGAATGAATAATATCATATAGATACTAACCTTGATCAAGTATTTACTAATGAATATGAATTTGTAGATCCTGTTAGTGACTCCAACATAGCCTACCCTGAATATCAATTAGAAAGTGATTATGAAAACATGATTTAAGATGATCATAGTCACTCTTTTAAAATATTTACAAGATCACAAACCTAGAAATTTGGTGAAATATCTTCCAAAGAGTAAGGGAATGAGAAATAGGAATCCATGTTAGATGTTACCATTCTCAAAAGAGGTAGTCCTTTACCCATTTCTCTTGCTCTAAAATATAAGCATGTGGAATATTTTTATTCTCAACCTCATAAGCTAGGTACTCACACATTTGAATATAATCCTAATTTTCCCACATTGATCACTTATTTTGACATTATTGATCACATCAAGAAAACCAAGATTCAAATGGAAAATGCTAAATAATTGAGGTCCTGTGTAGATCAACTGAATAGACTAGTTCAATATGAATGAATTAAAGGATCAAATAATAAATCCAATGCTTTTAAAGGTATATTTTCTACTCCCAAATAGTTTTCTTTCCAAAATAATTCTACAACTACTCCCATATCTACTTCCACATCTAAAAGAATCGAGCCATTCTAAGTGTTTATCTTGATCAATGTGTTCAAGTTGAGCAACTATATCCTAGATTTTGGAACTTTTGATAATGTCATGTCAGCTAAAGTAGTCAATTACCTTGGCCTTACTTTAACCATGTCAATATGGAGATGTTACTCAATGGAGAGACAAGTTCTCTTTATTGGAAAAATCAAAGATGCTCAAGCTGTTCTAGTAGCTTTTCTAGATAAGAGGCTTAAAATGAAAATTTTGGTACTAGACATTCCTATTTCTTATATAATGTTGTTAAGTAAAAACTTATACAAACATCTCAATGGAAAAGTCAAGATGGATTGGTCATGTGATATTAGTCCAATTAAAGGTGTAAATCAGAAACATGAGCTCAAGAAGAAGTCTAAGTATATAGTTTCTAAGTCTGATTACCCAAGATCATAATTTGTTTTTGAATAATCAGATCATGGAGTCTATTACCTTTAATTAGGAAAGGAAATACAAGAACTAGAGACACAAGAAGAAGAAAAGAAAATATGGACATTGGAGATTGATGGAAACTATTATTCTCTTAGATCACATGCTAGAGTTATATTTATATCACTAGATGGTAAGGTTTACCCTCATTCATACAAGATTATATTTTAAAATACTAAAAACATATCAAAGTATGAAGAGCTATTGTTAGGACTGGAATAAGTAAAATAAAAATTAGTGAAACTTATAAAAGCATAAGGAGATGCCCAACTAATAACAAGGGAAATTTATGGCCAATACTAATTAATGAAGGATAAGATGAGGCACTACCATGATATATTTATTAGTGTAACACTTGATTTCTTATCCTTTTCAAATAATTATGTTCCTCGTGATTAGAAATCTAGATTTTATTCTCTTCTAGTTACTATAGCTCTGCTCAAGCCAAATCAACAACCTACACTTTTTTGAGAAGCTGACTATAAAGTAGAGATGGATTTACATCTAAAATTTACAATTATGTCAATCAATTGTAAGTATTCAATGATGATAAACATATAGTTGTTTTCCTTGAGCAACAAGATAATTTTAAAGAAATGTATTTTGAAAGAAGTAGTTCACTTCCATGACATACAACAAAAAGTAATACTGATCCTGAACATGATGATAATGAAGAATTAATTAAATTAAAGACAAATAAAATACATAAAGGGTTAGTTTATTTAGAATAAACTTTAGATAAACATGATTAGTTTCTAAAGAAAAATAAAGAGTATGTCAAGAATTTTTCTCTAGAAGTACAACAAGTTAATTTGGGTACTGAAGAAGAAACCAAGATGGTTAAAATTGGAAAATATTATTTTTAAGAAGAAAAATCAGCATTAATTAAGATTCTTAGGAAATATATTGATGTTTTTGATTGGTCTTACAAATACCCAAAGACATTTTAGATAAAAGAATTATAACATTACATTCCACTTCAGCCATAAGTAAAGTCTTTCAGGCAAAAGATTCATCATCATAATCCAATAATCTTTGGTACAATCTTTTCTAAAATTAATAATCTACTTGATGCAAATTTTTTTTTATCCCATTCACCATTTATAATGGTTAGAAAACATTGTCCCGTAAGAAAAAAGAATGGAAAAATACATTTGTGTGTTGATTTCTATAATTTAAATCAAACTTATTTAAAAGATAACTATCCATTGCTAATTATGTATCATACCTTGAAAGTAGATATAGGATTATAGATATTGTCCATGCTAGATGAATTTTTATGATATAACCAGATAAAAGTGGTTGAAGAAAATCAATACAAGATAACTTTCACAACACCATGGGGTACATTTGTCTATCAGAAGATGCCCTTTGGGTTTTTTAATGTTGGAGTAACTTTTCAATAAGTACTAGATTTGGAATTTAAACATTTAAAAGAAAAGAGTATAATTGTGTACCTTGATGACTTGATAGTCTTCTCCAAGAAGAGAGGTAACTACTTAGATGATTTAGGAAAAGTACTCATCTAATGCAGGAGACTTGGGATCTCTTTGAATCCCAAAAACTCAATATTTTCTATGATTGAAGGGAAGCTTCTTGGTCACATCATCTCAAAGGAAGAAATTCATATTTATCAAAAAAGGGTGAAACCCATTCCAATTTTCCCTATGCCTACATCCAAAAAAGGGGTACATTCATTCACTGGTAAGGTCAACTTCCTCAGAAGGTTCATTCCTGACTTTGCTAAGTTGAATTTCCATATTTTTTACATGATGAAAAAGAAGCAAGACTTCAAGTGGAATGCAAAAGGTAAGATCACATTTTATAATATTAAATAAGCCATAACTCAAGATCTAGTGTTGGTTTCCCTAGATTTTAGTAAGGAATTCATTCTCTATTGTTACTATTCTGATCACACCATGTCAGCCATACTTATATAAAATAATAATGAAGATATTGAATATCCTATAGCTTTCATGAGCCAACCATTGAAAATTTATGAGTTAAAATATACACAAATATATAAACATGATTTTGTTATAGTCAAAGCATGTAAAGCCTTTAGGTACAACATTTTGTCTTCACATAATAAAGTTAGTGTACCTAACACTACAATCAATTCTATTCTAACACAAAAAGAGTTGGGATTACTAAGAGGCACCTGGGTGGATAAAGTTTAAGAGTTTGATATTGATATCAAACCAATAAAGCTAGTAAGATGAAGAGGCTTATGCCAAATAATGACATAAATTAAACTAGATGACATAAATACTATGGTGTCTTTACTTCAAGACGAGTCAAATGAAGATTTGTCCATAGTTCTTTTTGTTGATCTTGTTGAAGAATGATAGAGTAAGATTGCTTTCTTCCTAACTTATGGATAATTTCCAACTCATTTTACACATAAAGAGAAATGTACTATAATGTTGAATTCAAAGGATTATGTCCTTTGGGATAATTATTTATATAAAAGAGAAACTGATGGTGTCTTCCTTCATTACATGGACAAAGAATTAAAAAAGAGACTTTTGTAATAATTACATGATAGAACATGTGGAGGTCACTTTTTAACAGGAGTTATAGTACATAAAAACCTACTAGCAAGATACTATTGACCCATTCTTTTATATGATATTTTGGATTGGGTTTCTAAATGTCAAGCATGTTAGAATTTTTTAGGTCATCCAAAGTTGCCAACACTACCTTCAAAACTAGTCACAATCAATGAACCACTCTGCTAATGGGGCATAGATTTTATTGGTATGTTTTATCCCTCTTTTATTACTAGCCATTTTTATGTCTTAATCACCACTAATTAATTTAGCAAGTGGGTAGAAGCCATCCCTGTCAATCATGCCAATTCTAAAGTTGTATGTGATTTTATCAAGGAAAACATTGTAGTGAGGTTTGATGTTCCTCAAAAGATAATAATAGATAATGCATCTAATTTTTATTAGATTTAAATAACTCATTTTTATTATTTAAATGAAATAAAATTAGTTCACCCTTCAAATTACTATCCTTTGAAGAATGGCCAAGCTAAATTGAGTAACAAGAACTTGTTGATAATCATTCACAAGCTGGTAAATGATAATAAAAGTACCTAGCACAAGAAGTTATTTGATGCATTAAGGACTGATAGAATTAATCTAAAGAAAGCCATTAATATGTCACCATTTTAGTTGTTGTTTGGAATAGATTCTGAAATACCCATCATAATAGAGTTGCTTGCTTTACAAATGTCTAAGGCCATTAAAGATATAACTTATCAACATTCACTTGACAAAAATATTATGTTTTAAATTAAACAATAATTACATTCTCAAATTTTTGACCGCTTAACTGATCATCAAATGAAAGTGAAAAGGATTTTTGATAAAAAGGATAAAGAAAGAAATTTTGATGTCAGTGACCTAGTACTATTATGGGATAAGTGACATGAACCCAAAGGGATGCACGACAAATTTGATTCAATATGGAAGGGACCTTTCATAATTAAGAAAATTACTACAAAAGATAGCTTCATCTTAGCTTATCAAGATGACATTGAACTCTCAATGCCTTACAATAGGTAACACTTTAATTTTTACAATAATTGAATAGCAGGTTAACACATGTATGTATATAAATAAGTCCTCAAATTTTCTTTTGTATGGTTGTTTTTCTTTTTATGCTTGTTTATATTGTGGTTTTTTATTATTGGGTTTTTCCATGACTTTGTACCCAATAAAAGACTCAAAATCAAAGATACTAGGATCTCATCCTTATTTCATTCTCTTTGATAAAAGCAAAGATGTCCCCAATCAGAGCCAGTTGGTGTCCCCAAAATTTCACACAGAATTTTGGGTTACCCCTATTAATTTTTTTTTTATTGTATGTGATTTAGTTGTCTTTATTAAAACTCAATCCCCTGAATAAGACATATTATTTAATATTTTTCAATATGATTTCCTTCTTTACAAATTACTTCATATTGCTCCAAAAGTTTAGAAAATGTCTGTCTAGGTCATTCTCATAAAATCCATTTTATCAATCTTTCCAAAAGATTCAAGAAACTCAGTTCTTGGACTCATTGTAAGGCCAATTTGGGTTCTCAAAGTTACTTTAATTATTCCCTTTGGAGTAAGTTATCATTGTCAACCCCAATTGGACCATCTTGATCAAACTAAAATTGTTTAATGACTTTGCTTCTCATTAAAAACTGAGTAAAGTATATCCATAAACCTATAAAACATAAAATAGAAAAAAATGGGGTTTTGAAATTTCCTCAATTTCTAAAATCCATAAGTAAAAGTAATAGGAGTTTTCAAGTCCAAAGTATTCACTTGCCTAGACCAAACTAGGGTTTTCGAGGTACTTAACTTCAAAGACCAACTCAAGCAAAAGCAATTTTTGAGACCTAATAAATGTCAAAATGCCTATGTGGCCACCATCTCACGTGTCACTTAATTGTCATAAATGTATGGGTTAATATAAATATTAAAAAATACACCTCATTTCCTACCTACCTTTCAAGTTTTCTAACCTAGCTACTGCCCCTATGGATCCCAAATGACATCATTTGAGCCTTTGGAGTGATTTTTGGGCAATTTCTTCACAAACCATTTGTAGTCAAGCTACGTATATTGTTTCTCCTTTGTTTTCACACATCCATTTTGGGGGTTTATTTCATTTTTATTTTAGTTAGTTTTCATTTTCCACCTTGAAAGTTTGTTTATATCATTCCTTATTTTTTGTGCAAATGTTTTGTCATTTTTGCATGCCTTAATGTTGTTAAACATTGTAAATTCTTTAGAGACATTTTGCATGAGAAAAACCTAAGTAAAAACCCTGAAACACTGTTTTTGTGTAAATTCCATAATGTTTGAGCTAGATCATATTTCCAAGACATTTCATAATTGCTTGATTCATGGAGTCCCAAACCTAAGTAACTGGTCCTGAGAACCCCAAAGTTCTCAAGAATATTTCTACTTGGATTTTAAATAAATAATTACTTATAAAGGGTTATAATTACTCAATACTTCTATTTTATTATTTTTTCAAAGCCAAGTAACTCGATCATAGAATAGTGAGTGACTTATCCAAAGAAACCCATTTTGCTTCCTACTCACTTCGAGCTTCTAAAACTTAAGACTTACAAAATTCTCAGACCTTCTTAGAGTTTCGACGCCCTATTACTTTGAATGTGTTTCTAAAGTTCTAAAATATTTATACTACTATAATTTCCTAATATCTTAAGCTTTTTTATAATTATTACTCAAGATAAAAACTTGACTCAGTTGCTCAACCTTTTCTAAATCAACAACAGTATTTACTTAGTTTTCAAGAGCAAATACAAAGTCTTCGTAGTATTAGTCACAATAAATGTTAGGAGGGGAAGAAAAGGTAAATGTGATTGAATAAGTTCTTTAGTTAGCACTTTAATAAGTTATAGGACCTAATAAGAGAGGGATTACTAAGGAAAAGAGAGTTGAGAAGTCAAAGGAAGAAAAGATGAAGTATGAATACAAATGATATCCTATTGAGTCTTGTATTGATTTCAAGATATCTAAAATAAGCGATACTAACATGATACATGTTTTCATAACTAAGATATTAGAAAGGTCAAAATCCATAATCAAAACACCACTCATGCAAGTAATGATCAATAGTGGGATCCTTCAATTTGCATCATTCCCATGTTCTTCACAACTTCCTGAGTTTGTCTTAGAGTGTGCTAAGTAATATTATTCTCTTACTATGATAGTAAAAGATACTGATGGCAATGTGGTGATAAGGTTATATGTTCAAGATTTGGAATACTAATTGAAGATCCTAAAAATATCTAAATTTATTGATGTATCAATGAAGAAAACTAAAAGCCAATGGAAGAATAAGATATTAGATTATATAAAGTTAATGAATACTAATTATCTGAGGAAACCAAAGTTGCCTTCAAGGTTTCCAAATAAAACAGTAAGATCTAATTTGGTTCAATAAGTGGATGAAATCACTCTATTGTTATGTAGAATTAATGGGGATAATAATGCCAAGTGTTTTTCCATCTAGATGTATTCATGCATTAAGGCTATTGATGTTAACATATGTTTTGCTATGACTAAATGGTTAACAATGATAAGTGACAACATTGACCAATAGCTGAGTAATGTATTATACAATCTTGATTTGAAGATGACTTTGTTGGGTGAATATTTTGTCGGCCAACTAACTGGTGACAAAATGGGTATATCAACCACAACATAGAGAGATTTACACCATGAAAAGTGTGGGTTTACCAGATCTAGACGAGATAAATCTCTCCTCTCATCAAGGGGAGGTTCCCTATAAATATTTATACACTGGATATATATGTATAATTAAGCAGAAAATAACACATGGGGTGGTATGACAGCATCTACCTCTCTTTTTTCAGAGGTAATGTATAAAGAACAAAAAAAGTAAATTCTGGTCCTGAGCTAATAACATTCCTCTTCTTTCAGAAATGGTATTAAATGTGAAGCAAAAAATCAACTGAAGTAACAAAGTTCACAAGAAAACTTACGTAAGCACAAAGTCTTCCGTAGCCTCCTTCAAAAATTCGAAACAAGCGTAATTGTAGAATGAAACAAAGCACAAAGTCTTCGCCTGAAACTACAAGAGAGAACTGAATCACAAAGATAAAAATCGCTCAAATTCTATCTTATACCTTTTAGCAATGATCTCAGATAATATTAACACACCCACTTTGCTTATTAGATCAAATAAACAAGACATTACTAGGAAAAGGACATAAGAACTGTTTCCTAAATAATACAAATAATTTCAACACAAGGTCTGAAATAAACCTGCTTCTCATTCATTTAACAAAATATGATTTACAAGTCTGAGCACAAAGTCTCAAAAAGTGTTTCAATTTTGGCAGAGTTTTTGCTCTCTATTATCCAAGATCTATTTACAAATGAGGTCTCCACTATATATAGGAAGAAATACTCAAAAACTAGAAAATATTAAAATACAAAAATATCTCAGTCAAAGATGACTCATCTTTAACTTTGAGATATTTTTTTGAACTTCTTACATATAATTACATATTACAAAATTGCATGTACTTTTCACAAAACAAAAGTGCATAAGGAAAGAAGAAGAGAAAAAGGGAAACAACTTCAGTTCTTGCTGCCAGACTTCTTCAAATGAGCATCGTACAGAGCAATGGATGCCTAAATTCCTATACTGTCTAGTGCAACCCTATTCTTGGAAATGATTTTGGCCCTGATTAAAGCATCCTTCAATGCTGTGATGGACTTAGCATGACTAGCTAATCTGGATTGTCGATTATCCAGAGTCAGCTGAGTACCCAGGATATTGTCCACTGAGGTCATTGAGAAGGCTTTTTATTCAAAATCTCTTTGAATCATCTCCTTGAAAGTTTGGATCATTTCTTCTACTGAGAAGAATTGATTATCCTTGGAGGTTAGGTTGTAAGGTAGCTCTTCTAGTTTATTGAGCAAACCTATGTTGCTCTCCTCACTAGCATCCCTGGAAGCTTTGAGCTCCTCAATTAAATCCCTGAGTACCTGGATCTTGAAGATCAGTGACTCCTTGATCTCAACATAAGAGTCTTTGCTGGAGATGACACCGATAGATATCAAGGTGCTCTTCTTCAGATGCTTCATCTCCCTCCATTTGCCAAGATCTTTTTCTAAACTATCAACCTCCTGAGAGATAAGAGAGACTATGTCATCTAATTCTGCCCTCACCTTCCTCATCTTGCTTGTCTTTTCAACAACCTCTGAAAGCAAGGAAACTCCCTAAGTATGCATTTTTTCAATGTAGTCCTCCAGGACTTTCCCCTTCAAATGAGTCTTCTCTGCCTTTTGAATGATAGGGTCATCTATAGAGAAGGCCTCTGGATTCGCCGCTTCAAGGGGAAGAGTGAACCTTCTTACTACTGCCGTTAGCTACTCTGTCTTGGCCTTGTAATAATCTTTCATCTCCTTCTCTCGGTCAAATTTTTGGATCATGATGTCCATAGTAGACTGAAGATCACTTTTTACACCTTTGTGGGTAACTTTGCCAAGTTCAACATGAGAAATGGAATAGCTGATCATTTCAAAACCCTCAATGGTTGCGTCCTATGGAGGTTTAGCTATTTCCAAAAAAAATTGCCCTTTTTCTTTGACCAATTTTGAGAGCATCCTTGGCCTCTTAGGAGCCTTAGCTTTCACCGGCACTATTTTATCAAAATTGAAGTCATCTGAAGAGATGGCTAGCTTCTTATTTTTAGTGTGAAAGCTGACATCCATGGCAGGAGAGAAGTACCTATCGTGGCAATGGTTGTTTGAGATGGCATTATCGTGGTAGCTTCTACACTGCTAGTGGTGATAGTAGTCACAGTTGGAGTAACAGGCCAAACCATATCGGCCATAGATTCTGGTTCTTGTGCAAAAATTTCTCCCGAGTTAAAAGAAGGAGATGAAAAATTCGAAATGGACACAAAGGAGTGAGGAGTACCTATAGAAGCACCCTGAAGATCACCAAACATAACTCTAGAAGGAGAGGCAGGTCCTGAAGAAGGAATACTGATAGGGGAGAGAGAAGAAGGGGAAGCCACAGGAGGTTGAGGTAGAGAAGGAGAAATGCTCTTAAGTGGTTGTGCTTCTTCTTGTGAAGGCAGAGGTTCAGTGCTTAACTATCCTGACAACCAATCATATGTTTCCATTAGCTGAGCTACTAGTGCTTGAGGGCTCTATTCTTTAATTCCTTTAGCTGCCGCTTTTGGCTATTCAGTAGCCTTTGATTTCTTAGAAACAAAGATAATTCTAGGCTTGTGAGGCCTAGATGGAGAAGGAACATCACCTTTGTTCTTTGTTCTATTTTCTACCTTCTTCCTCATCTCTACTTGAAACTCAGCTTCTAATCCCGTGATAAATTATTTCAATTTGATCCCTCTAGCTACTAACCAATCATTGGTGTTAGCCAATATTCATTCAAATCTTGTCCTCAGAGAAGTTAGTTCCCTCTGAGACCACTGAATTGGAGGAAGAGGGGAGCCAGCAACCTTTTCAGCTAGGTACCTACTATTGATAATATTCTCATCATCGACCAGATTGGAGGGGATCTCTACAAGCCCCAGATATTCAATTTGCTCTAGGGTCAGCCTGCAATAGTCCATCTTTCTAATTTCTTCAGCCGTCCTCAAGTTTACCCATGTGTCCTCAATCATGGGCTCATGGAACTGGGTCTTTTGCCTGATTTTGTCCTTGACTCCCCTATAGTCAAAATTGTCTCTTCTCTTGAATTGCCTCAGAGTGACCAGCTGCATCTCTGTTTCCATGAGTTTAGCTTTGGTAGCTGTTAGGATGGAGTATCTGCCAATTTCAACTAGAAACCTAAGTCATAGCTTTTTTAGTTCCATCTGCCTAGCATGTATGACAACTATTTGTCGACAAAGCTCCATTAGAACTAACTTTTTAGAAGGGAACCTAGGGAGCATATAGGGGTAACTTTGGAAAAAGCCAACTCGAAGATAGCAAAAGGTGGGAAACTGAAGGAACAGGTAGCCATAGTCATTTACTATCATCCAAGCCTCATCTGATACTCTCTTTTGCTCAAGCTGAGGGTCAAAGAGGCATAAAAATATGCCAAAGAAAGCATCATTTACCCTTTTGAAATGGTGTGTTGATCCTTGCAGAGTCAACTAGGGGTAATATGAGTAGACCAGGGTGGTCTTTCTATCCTCTTCAGTTTTCAAACTTGGAAAGGTTCGCATCAAAGTAGCTATGTACACAAGGTATGAATTCATATAAAACTTAGAAGAAGTCTACACCTTGGTTAGTTATTCGTGAAGGGCATTGCTCATTTGTTCACCCCAAAAGATGACCTGCTTACCCTGGAGGATGATTTTAATGAATGGGTACATCCATTCATGGAACTATGAGGAAGACGGGAGGCCTCGTACTCTATTGAGAAGTGTGATCAAGTCACTGACTTCTTTGATGAAATTGCTCCTCATGAAGTTTTGCAGCCATCTGGATAGACTAGATCTAGGTACCTTCAGCCACCTATTGTTTATGACTTTCTTTACCCTTTCAGGGTCTTTGTCGTATTCCTTCTAGGCTTCTATGAAGTCGATCTTTAGTACTTCGATAGTAGGAGGGCACATGAAGACCTTGCCAATGAATTCAAGATCTAGCCGAATTATCACATTGCCACTGGCATTTAAGACTGACCTTGTCTCTTTGTTGTAGAAGCGGGCACATTGGAGGAAAAATTCTATATGATGCGCTTGTACTGAAAAAGTGGCAACCAAATGGATGTTTCTTTCAACAATCCTCTTTATTTCGGAGCTTGGGTTCATCACCTTCGTTCGAGCCACGAACTCGGCCATATCTACGTGGCCCATTTTGATGTCCCGTATGTCATCGACATTGGAGGTGACCGAAGTGATTGAGAAGACACCCTGGTACTTGTACTTCATCATCTTTGCCTTCTTGGGAGATGATTTTGACATTAAAACTGGTCTTGATCAGATGGGTGTTGATGAGCAAGAGCCTTCGAAAAGAACTGCAGCCATGATCACGCAATTAGGGAAAAGAGAGCGAGTTATGGAATTAGCATATCAAGTGATCATGGTCAATAGAGGGCACTTTAAAAAGGGCAGGTTCGAAAAAGGGATAGAAAATGAGGAAGAAAGGGAAAGAAAGGGAAAGGACAAAAAACCTCTAGAGTTAAAAAAATCCGGAGGAGGAATGCATGGGCAGTGAAAATTGCCACCCCTACAGAAGGTATGGGAAGAATGCAAGGGCGGCAAAATTCCCTGCCCATATAGGTTGAAGGAAAAAGGTAGGGGTGGAAAAAATCATTGCCCCTAAAGTTTGAGGATGCATTGGTAGGGGCTGCAAATTTTGCCACCCCTACACATTGGGCATGCTTCGGCAACAAAATTTGCCACCGATGCATGTTTCGCAAGGACGATGCGCGAGCAGAAAAAATTGCCACCTGTGCACGAATGAGTCAGCATGGGAAGTGAAATTTGCCACCTATGAAAGTGAAAATGGGGGGGCCGAGATGCACGATCAGTGAAATTTGCTGCCTGTGTGGGCTTTGGTGAGAAACCGCAGTCAGAGGTGAAGGGAAGAGAGACGAGAAGGCTGACATGGAGGGGGAAGTGAAAAACACCACTCTCTCAGGTCAAAATGAAAAACAAACCCCAAAAATGACAAAAAATAAAAATCTAAGCAGAGAACAGGAAAAGAAAGAAAACAAATGCTTAAAACAAACCCTACCTGGAAAGCCGCACATGCCATGAGGTTAAATCTGCCAAAATGCACTTTAATTCATCTGCGGGGTCGTCCAGACGCAAAGGGCAAGTAGAGAGGAGGAAGCAATGAGAAGAAAAAATCTCCAAACCAGGTTTTATGGGGTGAAAAACACTCCCAACCACCCACTACATGTGGAAATAAATGCTTTGCATAGAAACTGAGGCGTGCATGGGCGGTGAAATTCACCACCCTTGCATATTTGGTTTGTTTCAAATGTAGGGGCAACAAAAATTACCACCCTTGTAGGTCAAGATGCAGGAGTGGCAAAATTTTTTGCCCTTGCAATAAATATGTAGGGGCGGCAAAATTTACCACCCTTACATTGCAAAGGTTAAAAATGCACTAGCGGCAATTTTTGCCACCTGTGCATGAAAACGGAAGAAAAGACACCAACTCTGATAGAGGCAAAAATTGGTCCTTTGAACACATCGAGACCGTAATGATTTTGACATTATTTGGGGAAAATAGGATGAAAAAACATTACGAATTTCCAATGGTATCAATTGGACCAAAACAAGAACGAGAAAAACCCGTCTCGAAAACAAACTTAGAGAGACGAAAGATGAAACAGACAAGTTTCGTAGGGGGTTATTCCAAAAATTGAGCTAAGCTAATTTTGGAAACAACAGCTACCTCCTATTTGGAAACTTCCATTAATCAAATAGATCAATGGGAGTATAAACCTATCTCTAAGTCCCTTCATCCAAGCCATTGGGCTACGGAGTCAAGCTAAAAATAAAAGAAAAATAGACAAAACATAAAAACTATACATATATACAAACAGACTCATTCTAGCTTCAAGGATTGAACAACTTTAGATGCTGCTCACTATGAGTAAGAGTGAATGGCATTCCATCTTGGTATTCCAACAAGAAGCTAGCTTCACCACAGAGATGTCGAATGGTGAACAGGCCTCTCTATAGGGAGTCAAATTTGTCGTGCATCCCTTTTGGTTCTCGCCTCTTATCCCACAATAGGACTTGATCTCTGACTTGGAAATCACAAACCTTAGCTTTTTTTTATCAAAAAGTGACTTTACCCAGTTCTGATGCTCCATAATCCAATCCACTACCATGGCTCACCGCTCATTTAGCTCGGTCAGACACATAATCCTTTTGTCGACTGAGCTTTCAAAGGTTGAATCTTCGATTGCTTTAGTTAACTTGAGTGCTGGTAGTTCAAGGGTTATGGGGATTTCCGCACTTAATCCATATAGAAGCTGGAAAGGTGACATACCTATAGCCCTTTTGGGTGTTATTCTATCTACCCATAAAGCATCATACAATGCTTTGTGCCATGTTCTCTAATTGTCATCCACCAACTTCCTGATAATAGTGACCAGATTCTTATTACTCGATTCTGCTTGGCCATTTCTTTGAGAGAAATAATCTAAAGTGTGAGATAGGGTAATCCCATCATAAAAACAAAATTGAGTAATTTCATATGATGAAAAATAGGCTGCATTATCTGTAACAATCTTTAGTGGGACCCCAAACCTGGAGATGATATTTTCTTTGAGGAAACTGCACACTACTTCATATGTAGCGTGCTTGGTTGGGATGGCCTCCACCCACTCAGTAAAATAATCCATTGTGATGAGGACATAATCATGTTCAACACTTGAAGATGGGTTGACTACACCAATGAAGTCAATACCCCACTGATAAAACGGTTCCTTGATCACTACCGGCTTGAGAGGCAAAGCAGCCAGCTTAGGCTTTCCAATGAATTGCTGGCACAATTCACACCTAAGCACTCATTTATAGGCATCTTGGAACAGTGTTGGCCAATAATAGCTTGTTCATAGAATTTTGTACGGTGTCACTGGTGCAGAAAAATGCCCTCCACAGGCTAAATTGTGGAAAGACTAAGAGTTTTTCTTGTTGCGCCTTATCAACACAATGAAGAAATGCCCCATCCAGGTTTCTCTTGTAGAGATCATTGTCCCATAGGACATAGCCAACTGCTTTTAATTTAACATTATGTTTCTATTTATAAGAAAGATGAGTGGGACATTCATCATATGTCAGAAAATGAGCAATGTCAGAATACCACTCATCAGTAGTTGTAACAAAGAGGACCGTAGGCATGCCTTCGATCTCTACTTCTTCATTTTCTGCTTCATCTGGAATGTTTTTGGTGATCAACTGGCAAAGACCCCTTCCTCATATGAGCTTGGTAGGTTTGATGTCCAAATCAAACTACTGAGTCTTGGCAATCCAGTTACCTCTCTTCGTACTGAACTCTTGCTGAGTCAAAATGGATTTTACTATTGTGTCAGGTACGAGAACTTTGGTGTGAGAGTTTAGGATATAGAACCTGAAGTGCTTGACTATTTTGACCACTGCGTATGCATGCTTCTCCATAAGGGAATATTTCAGCTCATGAACCTTGAGTGGACAACTCATAAAGGAGATAGGAGATTCTACACATTCTTGATTTGGTTGGACTAGAATAGCTGATAGTGTATGCTCGGAAGCATAATTGTATATTTTGAAACTTTTAGTATAATTTAGACAAACCAAGACTAGTGCACAAGCAATTGCTTCCTTGATTTCTTTGAATGCTGATTTTCCCTCAGCAGTCCACTTAAATGTAGCATTGCCTTTCATCATGTTGACAATGTGACAGGTTTTCTCAGCAAACTCAGGAATGAACCTTTGAAGAAAATTCACCTTTCCAAAGAAAGAGTGAATTGCGGTCTTACTAGTAGGCAGAGTAAGTTCCTAGATGGACTTGACTCTCTCTGAATCAATTTTAATACCTTCACGGGACACAATGTGTCCGAGAAGTTTCCCTTCAGTTACTTTGAAGACAGATTTTTTTTGGGTTTAAAGAAATACCATTCTGACAACAACGTTCTAGTATCCTTTGCAAATGGTGAACATGCTCAGAATGATGTTTTGAAAACACTGTCAGATCATCCAAGTATACTATAATGAATTTTCCCATCTCATCTTTGAAAGTGAGATCCATCACCCTTTGAAATGTGGCACCTGATTTATCAAACCAAAAGACAGTCTTCGATAAGCGAATGTGCCCCAAGGTGTAGTGAATGCTATCTTATGTTGATCTACTTTTTTGACTTCAACCTGATTGTACCCCAAAAAACCATCTAGCATTAATAATATTTTTGAACATGTTACCATTTGCAGAATTTGATCCATGATAGGGAGAGGGTAGTTATCTTTTAAAGATAACTGGTTCAAGTTCCTGAAATCCATGTAGATTCAAATTTTGCCATTCTTCTTCCTGACATGCACTATGTTGGCAATCCATGTTGAGTGATAGATTGGGAAAATTATCTGAGCATCAAGCATTTTTTGTATCTCAGCTAAAATAGTACTTGAGATTTTTGGGTTATATTGCCTGAACTTTTGCTTATAAGATACAAAGTTGGCCTTCAGAGGGATATCGTGGCAAATGTCATTTGGCTTGAGTGATTTCAGATCATCGTAGGAATAGGCCAATATATCTATATATTGGAGAAGTAAACTAGCAAGCCTAAATCTCTCCTCGGGAGTGCAGCATTTCCCAATGTTTACCATCTTAGGATCCTGCTTGGTTCCCAAGTTTACCTGATCAAAATCTTGAGAGGAGTTTGAATCTATTTGCTGTTGTTTAATAAACCTATCATGGTTAACAAACAACTTCTCTAGGGAAACTAGGCCTTTGGGAATCTTATTCCCCTTAAACTGTAGGAAATCTTCAACTGTATCCATATTTGACTCAGGAGTTGCTTCACATTCTCAGAGTTTACTACCTTCAAAATGTAGTTGTTCAAAACTATCTTTTTGCTCCAAGAAGGTGATGATTTGGTCATCATTATTAAATACTTGCCAATGGCTGGCACTATTAGGTAAACTTGGCTAAAAGACCAGTTCAATAGTGTACTTATCTCCCTTAAAGTCTAGGTGAGGGACTAAGAGGGTAGTAGAGACAGCCAATGCATCCACCCGGTCATTGAATTCCCTTGGAATGGCAGAGATATTGAAAGCGTCCAAATTTTCAATCTGATCCCAGACCAGATTGCGATAGTGGTGCAACCTTTCATATTTTTTTTAATAGAAGTTCCTCACTTGGAAGACTACAACTCGGCATCCCCTTTAGCATGGAGTAGCCTAATGCCCTTTTCTCTGGCAGCCTGTAGTCCAAGCAACAGGGATTTGTACTCAGCCATGTTGTTGGTATTGTTGAACTACAATTTGTAGGACAAAGTAATAATGTCTCCCTTAAGAGATACCAACACAACCCCAGCTCCTTAACTAGTAGAAGAGTAGCTGCCATCAAATTCTAAGGTCCATACCTCGTTAGACATTGCTTTTTCTTCAAAAACTCCTTCATTTGGGGAAAGAGGTTCTTCCATGTGTTCATTTTGATTTGTTGATTTTATCACTGTGTCAGTTAAATATAATCTCAAGTTATCACCTGTAAGAGTTTCATCAGATGCCTCATGGATCCCGTGTATAGATAGGAAGTAGTTTCCCATGCCTGAGGACTCAAATAGAATTTGAGCTTTCGGTGCCGATGATCAGGTAACTACGTACCTTGCTTCTTTTTCAGGAAGCAACTTCTTCATGACACTTTGAATTGGGATTCTTGCTTCTGACAAGTCCATACTTAGCTCACCTCCAACATCTTTTCAGAAATTTCGCCCGAGCAAGATGTCGTAAGACGCTAGAACATCAGCCACTAAAATCATCATTTTTATCCACTTTTCTGGAAAAGCTGCGAAAGGGAATTGAGCGTCTTTTATCTGACCAAGGAGGGGAACTTGCTTATTTTTTATAGAAAAAAACCTCCCAAAAGTTTTGGTCAGAGTTAGGCCAAGAGAATCTACCACCTTCGCGGGCATGACATTATCTGAGGCTCCAGAATCTATAATACAATTACTTAGTTTATAACCATTTATAAGCAGGGAAACGTAGAAAGGTTCTATTTTCTCAGGAGCAACAGGGGGAGTCACAACAAGATTGTTTTAGGCTAGCTTATCTTTAGGAGGATCATGAACGGCCTTCAAAGAATTTTGTCTTACGGGGACGACTTTGTTTTTCACATATTCTGCTAATCTATCAAATTGTTCTGGGTTAGCCCTCAAATATTCAACCTCTATCATTTGAATTTTAGTCTTTCTAGCATGATCAATTATATCAAATAATTGAAAAGAACCTGAAATAGAGGAAGAGAGTCCATCATTAAGGACTTTAGTAGGTACGGCACTGGTCTGAGCAATAGAAGTGGAAGGTATGGCATGGTTAGAAGTACTTACTTTTTTATGAATTACCTGATCTTTTAATTGCAGAGGCAATGGAGTCCCTCGTTTAGTGATGGAAACCGCTGGCCGAGGTTCTTCCTCTACCTTTCCTTTGTCAGTATATGAAGCTGACTAATTTTGAGATCTGGTGAAAAAGCGTATGATCCATCCAAACCCTCCCCTTTACTTTTAGCTTCATCCTGGTAATCCAGGAAACCGATATTGGAGTCGCCAGCTAATTTTTCTTCTTGCTCATCGAAGAGATTAGAATCTTCTTGTTGGTCCAACTGAGGTTGGAATGAGTTGTCATGTTCAATCTCTAGGTAATCGACCGCTGAATTGGTAGGTGCTACTTCAATGGCCAATCTCCCTGGAGGGGGAGACATGCGATTTGATTGCCCTTGGTTCTAGGTAGCATTACCCTGATATTGCCAATTTTGGAACATTCTCTTGGGCATATCTCGATAGGTAGAAGCAGACACACCTTGGGCTATTTTCCTCTTCAAAGCTATCAGTTCATTCATCAAATTTTGCACTATAGGATTTGTAGTGCCTGTTGAAGAGCTTTCAACAGATGAAGAGAATTTATTTTTACTAGGGTCTTTTTTGATCTTACTTGCCAGGATAAGATCATCTTCAATCTCAGTATTTAAATTTTGAGCCAAGGCTAAATCCATAGGGCCAACTCACCTCAATAAGAAACTTACTTCAGGAAGCTGCGAGTTGATAAAAAAACACTTAAGATTTTCCAGCGTTGGTTGAGCCACAGTTGGAATCCGGTTTCTCAACTTGTTGAATTTAGCTATGAAATCCCTCATAGGTTCCTAAGATTCTTTTTTCATCTGTGTTATCTAAGCTAAAAAAGTGTGTGCATCTTCAACAGGTTTAAACCTAGCTTCAAATTTGGATTTGAGCGTATCCCAATCAGTTACTGACCCAACTTGCAGGTGATAGAACCAATCTGCGACAGCTCCTTGCAGGGTTTCCATGAAAAGTCTCACTGCAACATCTTCAAATTAAACACCAATTACGCCACATGCTATGGATAAAGTAGCAATATGCTCATCGGGATGAACCTTCCCATCACAAAAAAACTTAGGAAATTTTTTTCTTGAACTACGGGGTAGTTCATGCAAGGGTGGAGTCAAGGTAAGAGGACCAAAGGAATTGCCCCACGGACCTTGAGCCATTGTGGTAAGAGGATTAAATGGTGGGATAACAAACCTTGGTGGTGTATTCATAGGCAGGGCACTATTAACAGTAGGAAAAAAAGCTCTACCTTGTGTTGGTGACCTGATAAGGTTAGGAGGAAGATTCCTAGATCGTTGGAGGAAAGGTGGTGGAGAAAACAGATCAAAATTGCTCTGTTGTGCCAATTCAAACACGGGGTCAAAAACACCCTTGGCTCTCTGGCTTCTTGTGTAGCGTGGAGTTGCTAGATTTCAAATGAAAAAGGGACTGAAACTACTTCAAGTTGAAGCTTGAGGCTTCAAGATGCACGTTCGTAATCCCCAGTGGAGTCGCCAAAAACTGTTGGGTGAATATTTTGTCAGCCATCTAACTGGTGATAAAATGGGTATATCAACCACAACATAGGGAGATTTACACCACAAAAAGTGTGGGTTTAGCAGATCTAGACGAGGTAAGTCTCTCCTCTCATCAAGGGTAGGTTCCCTATAAATATTTATATGGTGGATATATATGTATAATTAAGAAGAAAATAACACATGGGGTGGTATGACAACATCTACCTCTCTTTTTTTAGAGGTAATGTATAAAGAACAAAAGAGGAAAATTCTGGTTCTGAGCTAACAACATTCCTCTTCTTTTAGAAATGGTATTAAACGTGAAGTAGAAAATCACCTGAAGTAACAAAGTTCACAAGAACACTTACATAAGCACAAAGTCTTCCGTAGCCTCCTTCACAGATTCAGAACAAGCGTAATCATAGAATGAAACGAAACACAAAGTCTTTGCCTAAAACTACAAGAGATAACTGAATCACAAAGATAAAAATAGCTCAAAGTCTATCTTCTACCTTTTAGAAATGCCCTCAGATAATATTAACACACCCACTTTGCTTATTAGATCAAACAAACAAGACATTACCAGGAAAAGGACATAAAAATTATTTCCTAAATAACACAGATAATTTCAACACAAAGTCTAAAATAAACCTGCTTCTCATTCATTTAACAAAATATGATTTACAAGTCTGAGCACAAAGTCTCAAAAAGTGTTTCAATTTTGGCAGAGTTTTTGCTCTCTATTATCCAAGATCTATTTACAAATGAGGTCTCCACTATATATGTGGAGAAATCCTCAAAAACTAGAAAATATTAAAATACAAAAATATCTCAGTCAAAGATGAGTCATCTTTGACTTTGAGATATTTTTACAATCTTTTTACATGTAATTACATATTACAAAATTGCATGCACTTTTCAAAAAACAAAAATGCATAAGGAAAGAAGAAGAGAAAAAAGGAAACAACTTCAATTTTTGCTGCCAGACTTCTTCAAATGAGCATCATACATAGCAATGGATGCCTGAATTCCTATACTGTCTGGCGCAACCATGTTTTTGGAGATGATTCTAGCTCTTATTAAAGCATCCTTTAATGATGTGATGGACTTAGCATGACCAGCTAATCTAGATTTTAGATTATCTAGAGTCAGCGGAGTATCTAGGATATTGTCCACTGAGTTCATTGAGAAGGCTTTTTTTTCAAAATCCCTTTGAATCATTTCCTTGAAACTTTGGATCATTTCTTCTGCTGAGAGGAATTGATTATCCTTGGAGATTAGGTTGCAAGGTAGCTCTTCTAGTTTATTGAGCAGGCCTGTGTCGCTCTCCTCACTAGCATCCCTAAAAGCTTTGAGCTCCTCAATTAAATCCCTAAGTACCTAGATCCTGAAGATCAGTGACTCCTTGATCTTAAAATAAGAGTCTTTGCTAGAGATGACACCGATAGATATCAAGGTGATCTTCTTTAGATCCTTCATCTCCCTCCATTTTCCAAGATCTTTTTCTAAACTATCAACCTCCTGAGAGATAAGAGAGACCAAGTCATCTAATTCTGCCCTCACCTTCCTCATCTTGCTTGTCTTTTCAGCAACCTCTAAAAGCAAAGAAACTCCCTGAGTATGCATTTTTTCAATGTAGTCCTCCAGGACTTTCTCCTTCAAATAAGTCTTCTCTGCCTTTTGAATGACAGGGTCATCTATAGAGAAGGCCTTTGGAGTTAACGCTTCAGGGGGAAGAGTGAACCTTCTTATTACTTCGGTCAGCTACTCTGTCTTGGCCTTGTAATAATCTTTCATCTCCTTCTCTTGGTCAAATTTCTGGATCATGATGTCCATAGCAGACTGAAGATCACTTTTCACACCTTTGTGAGTAACTTTGACAAGTTCAACACGAGAGATGGAATAGCTTCTCATTTCAAAACCCTCAAGGGTTGCGTCCTGGGGAGGTTTAGCTATTTCCAAAAATTTTTGCCAATTTTCTTCGACCAATTTTGTGAGGATCCTTGGCCTCTTAGGAGCCTTAGCTTTCACTAGCACTATTTTTCCAAAATTGAAGTCATCTGGAGAGATGGCTAGCTTCTTTCTTTTGGGTGTGAAAGCTGACATCCATGGGAGGAGAGAAGTACCTATCATGGCAATGGTTGTCTCAGCTGGCACTACTGTGGTAGCTTCTACACTTCTAGTGGTGACAGTAGTCGCAATTGGAGTAATAGGCGAAACCGTACCATCCATAGATTCTGGCTCTTGTGCAAAAATTTCTCCTAGGTTAAAATAAGGAGATGAAAAACTCGGAATGGACCCAGAGGAGCGAGGAGTACCTCCAGAAGGGCCCTAAGGATCACCAAATATAACTCTAGAAGGAGAGGCAGGTCCTAAAGAAGGAATACTGATAGGAGAGAGAGGAGAAGGGGAAGCCACAAGAGATTGAGGCGGAGAAGGAGATAGACTCTTAAGTGGTTGTGCTTCTTCTTGTGAAGGTAGAGGTTTAGTGCTTGGCTGTCCTAATGGCTGGTCATCTATTTCCATTAGCTAAGCTACCTATGCCTGAGGGCTCTATTCTTCAATTCTTTTAGCTGCCGCTTCTGGATCTTCAATAGCCTTTGATTTCTTAGAAACAAAGATAATTCTAGGCTTGTGAGGCCTAGATTGAGAAGAAACATCACCTTTGTTCTTTGTTCAGTTTTCTGCCTTCTTCCTCATCTCTGCTTGAAACTCAGCTTCTGATCCCGTGATAAATTCTTTCAGTTTGATCCCTCTGGCTGCTAACCAATCATTGGTGTTAGCCAATATTTGTTCAAATCTTATCCTCAGAGAGGTTAGTTCCCTCTGAGACCACTGAATTGGAGGAAGAAGTGAGCCAGTAACCTTTTCAACCAGGTACCTGCTATTGATAATGTTCCCATCATCGACCAGATTAGAGAGGATCTCTGCAAGCCCCAGATATTCAATTTGCTCTAGGTCAGCCTGCAATAGTCCATCTGTCTAATTTCTTCAGCCATCCTCAGGTCTACCCATATGCCTTCAATCATGGGCTCATGGAACTGGGTCTTCTACCTAATTTTGTCCTTGACTCCCCTATAGTCAAAATTGTCTCTTCTCTTGAATTGCCTCAGAGTGACCAGATGCATCTCTGTTTCCATGAGTTTAGCTTTGGCTACTATCAGGATGGAGTATCTGCCAATTTCAACTTGAAACCTGAGTCCTGGCTTTTTTAGTTCCATCTACCTAGCATGTACGACAGCCATTTATCGACAAAGCTCCATTAGAAATAACTTGTCAAAAGGGAACCTTGGGAGCATATAGGGGTAACTTTAGAAAAATCTAACTCAAAGATAGCAGAAGGTGGGAAACTGAAGGAACATGTAGTCATATTCGTTTACTACCATCCAAGCCTCATCTGATACTCTCTTCTACTCAAGCTGAGGGTCGAAGAGGCATAAAAATATGCCAAAGAAAGCGTCATTTACCCTTTTGAAATGGCGTGTTGATCCTTGCAGAGTCAGTTGGGGGTAATATGAGTAGACCGGGGTGGTCTTTCTATCCCCTTCAGTTGTCAAACCTGGGAAGGTTCGCATCGAAGCAGCTATGTACACAAGGTACAAAGTCATATAAAACTTAGAAGAAGTCTGCACCTTGGTTAGCTATTTATGAAGGGCGTTGTTGATTTGTTCACCCCAAAAGATGACCTGCTTATCCTGGAGGATGATCTTAATGAATGGGTACATCCATTCATGGAACTGTGAGGAAGATGGGAGGCCTCGCACTCTGCTAAGAAGGGTGATCAAGTCACTGACTTCTTCGATGAAATCACTCCACGGGAAGTTCTACAGCCATCTGGATAGACTGGATCTAGGTACCTTCAGCCACCTATTGTTTATGACTTTTTTTCCCTTTCAGGGTCTTTGTCATATTCTTTCTGGGCTTCTATGAAGTTGATCTTTAGTACTTCAGTAGCAGGAGGGCACATGAAGACCTTGTCAATGAATTCAAGATCCAACTAAATTATCACATTGCCACTGGCATCTAAGACTGACCTTGTCTCTTTATTGTAGAAGTGGGCACATTAGAGGATGAATTCTGTATGATGCACTGCCACTAGAAAAGTGGCAACCAAATGGATGTTGCTTTCAATAATTCTTTTTATCTCAGAGCTTGGGTTCGTCACCTTCGTTCGAGCCACAAACTCAGCCATATCTATGTGGCTAATTTTGATGTCCCATATGTCGTCAACATTAGAGGTGACTAAAGTGATCGGGAAGACACCCTGGTACTTATACTTCATCATCTTTGCCTTCTTGGGTGATCCTTCTGACATTGAAACTGGTCTCGATCAGACAGGTGCTGATGAGCAAGAGCCTTTGGAAAGAAATGCAGCCATGATCACGCAATTAGGGAAAAGGGAGCGAGTTGTGGAATTCGCATATCAAGTGATCATGGTCAATGGAGGGCACTTTAAAAAGGGTGGGTCAGAAAAAGGGATGGAAATTGAGGAAGAAAGGGAAAGGATGAAAATCCTTTGGAGTTAGAAAAATCCAAAGGAGGAATGCACAGGTGGCAAAAATCGCTGCCCCTACAGAAGGTATGGGAAGAATGCAAGGGTGGTGAAATTTGCCACCCATGCAGGTTGAAGGAAAAAGGTAGGGGCAGTGAAAATCACCGTCCCTGCAGTTTGAGGATGCATTGGTAGGGGCGGTGAATTTTTCTGCCCCTTCACATTGGGCATGCTTCGGCGGCAAAATTCACCGTCAATGCATGTTTCGCAAGGAGGATGTGCAGGCAGAAAAAATCACCACCTGTGCATGAATGAGTCAGTGCAGGCGGCAAAATTTGCCACCCAAGAAGGTGAAAATGGGGGGGCCGAGACGCACGGTCGGCAAAATTCATCACCTGTGTAGGCTTTGGTGAGAAACCATGGGCAGAGGTGAAGGGAAGAGAGACGGGAAGGTCGACGTGGAGGGGGAAGTGAAAAATGCCACTCTCTCAGGTCAAAATGAAAAACAAACCCCAACAATGATAAAAAAGAAAAATCTAAGCAAAGAACAGGAAAAGAAAGAAAACAAATGCTAAAAACAAACCCTACCTAGAAATTTGTGCATGCCACGAGGTTAAATCTACCAAAACACACTTCAACTCATCCGTGGGGTCATCCAGATGTAAAGGGCAGGCGGAGAGGAGGAAGCAATGAGAAGAAAAGTGCTCCAAACTAAGTTTTATGGGGTGAAAAACACTCCCAACCACCCACCATGTGTGGCAATAAATGTTGCACACAGAAATCGAGGCATGCATGGGCAGAAAAATTTGCCACCCTTACATGTTTGGTTTGTTTCAGATGAAGGGGCAGGAAAAATTTCTGCCCTTACAGGTCAAGATGTAGGGGCGGCAAAATTTGCCACCCTTACATTGCAAAGGTTAAAATTGCACTAGCAGCAATTTTTGCCACTCGTGTACGAAAATGGAAGAAAAGACACCAACTCTAAAAGAGGCAAAAATTGGTCCTCTGAACACATCGAGACTGTAATGATTTTGACATTCTTTGGGGAAAACGGGATGAAAAAACATTATGAATTTCTAATGGTATCAGCTGGACCAAAACGAGAATGAGGAAAACCCATCTCGAAAACAAACTTAGAGATACGAAAGATGAAACGGACAAGTTTCATAGGGGGTTTGTTCCAAAAATCGAGCTAAGCTGATTTTGGAAACAACAGACTTCATATCTAATATATGTAGTAGCATCAAGTTTATCATTTTCTAGGCTAACTACCCAAGGGATGTTGGCAACAAAGCCTATATAAGAATATTACCCTCAGTTAACTCTATCTGAATACTTCAAGCACTATAAGAGGGTAAATGATGGATTCTTTTATGAAATAATCTATAAATTGAATGTTTCCTTAATGGCCAAAAGAGTATTAGATGCATCTTGGGAAGCATTTTTCCATTTTAGATGCATTTTCATTCAATTCTTGAATTCACATATATCAGAGTTGGTGTTTTTATAGAGACACCGGTCAAATCACCAAGGTACCCTACTAATAAATGCATTATTATGGAGTTGTGTAGGTAGTTGGTAGAATTTCATGACCTATAGTAAAATTTTCACCATTCCTCTATTTGTTTTACTATTATTATTGGCTACTATCACTCTAAGAATTTACAAGGCAAAGAATGTACAAATAAAAATGTATCACAACTATAGTCAATCACATTTTAAAGCTATATCAAAATTTGATTTTAGAGGAATAACTCAAAATATATTTTATCTTGAATAAACCCATATTCCTACACTTGAATACTTCTATATTAATTGTATAGATGTGTTTCAAGTGAGCAGAAGAGACAACAATAGGATGACTATTGGATGAATTCATTCTTTTGATTTAGCTACAATTATTGAAGATATGAAAGATGACAGACAAGTAATCAATGATTATTATCATGCCATGGGAGGGGAAAATGATCCATTTCTAAATATCGACTTTAAGAAGAATTAAGTAAAGATTATTGTTGAGAGAATTTTAGTAGTTATCGTTATGACTTCAACATGGATTCTTGGTAAGAGATACTACATTAAGGATCCAATTATGATAGAAATTGACCAAGTAAATCAAAAGAGAAAATTAAAAAAAGGATAAGAAGGACAATATCTCAAGAATAAGTTGAAATTAAAGAAAAATGCTAGTGATACTTACTCCTTAGTAAAATCAAAGGATCTACTTTAGCCAGTTACCCCTATATCTCTTTCAGTCTCTTCTACAACCACTACTCCTTATACAACTCTTCTTTCACCATTCCTACTTCTTCCACTCCTTATATCACATATATCATATCTTCATCATTATTACCAGTGAGAAACATACAACTAGTAATGAAAGATGTAGACCCATCCAGACTCATGCCACCTCCAATGTATATAATCTACAAATCCCTTGAGAAAATTGTTTAGAAGGAGATTAATGTTATTCCTCCTCCACTTTCATCCAATCCACCTACTAATCCTCCTCCACCTCCTTTTGAGGATCATCCCACCATTCCTTCTATTCATGTCGAAAAAGACCCAACACAAGTAAATACTGGAGATGTGACTGTATCTCAGGAGGTAACTCAACAATAAGTAATAGCTAAACCTAAGGACTACAAGGAAAATAAAGAAAAAGATGTAGATAAAAATAAGGGGAAATAGAAATATGATCAATTAGTTTCCAACATTGTTGAAGATATTTTAGATACACAACAAATTCATTCTCAAGAGTTATTGGTGAGAAATATTTAATAGAAAATGGTAATTCATCAGACACCTCCACTGGCATGGATTTTTTTCATGGTTGGATTTACAAATTGCTCTTGAGTCTAAAGAATAAATTATCTTGGAGGTGATAGAATTGAAGATTTTGAGAAGTCTTGATCATAAGGATAAGAATCTTAGGAGTGCCAAAGTGACTTAAAAATTAATAATTGAATCTTTAGGTCTAAAACTTGTAGAGATATAAGTCCCTCCATAGGACAATAATAAAAGTAAAGTCATTGAAGAAGACTTAATAGTCACAAAGCTATCCCTTGGAGAAGTCACTATAGAGGGCTTGTAATAGGACACACAAACACTGATCAATACTCTTTACTATAATCTTGATGAAGAAAAAGATGATAAAACTAATTTGAAGGAATAAATTGCTAAATTGTGTGAAAAATTTGGCAAGGTGGGAAGATCTACTCCTCAAAAATCATTAATTTTAGGAGGTGTATTTGATCAATAAACAATAATTGAGCTAGAATAAACTAGGAACAAGGCCAAAGTAGTTGATGAATGGATTGAGATAATGTTGTAAACTACATAGAAATGTTTTCTTGAGGTCCCAAATACTCTAGCTGATATGAAAGTAAATTGGCATAGACAAAAATAGTGATGAAGGAAATTGAGAATGAGAATGGAATCTCTAAATTGCAGTAGGAAAACCTCCAATGAATAAATGCCTTGAGTGAAAATGTTTTTATTAAAGAAAAGATTGTTCTAGAAGGGTCAGTAAAGAAGACAAAAAAAGGAATAGCTTATATCTTTTACATGCACATTCTTGGGGCAATGATTGAAGAAATGAAGACTTTAAAAGAAGATGATCATAATGTGAAAGTGGATCTAGAGGATTACATCTTCTATCTCATAAATGTTTGGTCTCAAAATATACCAAGGACACTTGAACAGTTGTATCAACAATTTAAGTAGTTAATTGAAAAGGCCACAACTCCTTTCATAACAAAATCTATAAAGGAGTTAATAAAAAATCAACAAGAAGTCAAGAGGTTGTAACCTAGGCTTGAAAAGGTGAAATCTTATTAAAAGAAGATGAAAAGGAAAGTACTAATATATGATACAACAATACAATCAGTTGCCAAATCAAATGATGAAGCTATCTAGTTCATGATGTCTCAACACATCAAGTACAAAGAAAAGTATAATTTAGAATTTCATAAATTAGAATGATTTCTATTACTTCTTCTCAACAACTTCTTCCATATTCTTCTATTTTCTTCACATCTGTATTTTAAGTAATTTTGTTTTAAGTAATTACTTTATAAGTAATATCATTTAGTGAAGTTAATTATGAAAGTAAGTCTTTATAAAATGTCAAAGTTAAGTAACTAGGCTAGGCTCCATTACTTGAATTTATTTTGTAAAAATAAATTACTTGAGCGAGCTCTACCTATCATGTAAATATATTATTTTTGATCCAAACAGTAAAAATGATAAGTGCTACATGTCATCAGCCATTGCATGCCACACAAAAGAAATTCTAGGATGAATTTGAATGGTTTTTACATTTTAACATAGCAAATGGGAATTCAATAAGTTGTCTTATAATTTATTCTGACATATAAAATAGTATAAGTAATAGTGAAGGCCTGCATGCTGAAAGATGGTAATTTTTGTAAAACAATTGTAACTAATGTGTAAGAAAGTTTAAACAATTTGAAACTTTGTTTTTAGATTTATCTATGCTTTTTTCTATGAACTTCATTCAAAGTGAATAAGAAGAAGGTTGATTTCTAAGGAAATTTACATCTAAGAAGATATTTTGGTGTATTTATGAGGATTAAAATGATAAAATTTGTGTTATCATTAAATAAGAGCATGGATTCCAAATTTTCTCAATCATTTTAAAAAATTTTTATCATATCTTATATATTTATCTATTTGTATGGATACAATAAAATCTATGAATCTACTTGTTGTGAAGTGCAATTTTCTTCTTTCTCACATATTCTAATCTTTTCTTTACTCTCCAATTTCTCAAAACTTCTTTACATATTCTTGGAATCAACAACATACTTGTTATAAAATCACTCTATTATGGTTAATAAACTATATCATTAAAGTAATACCCTAAAATATTATAAATTTTGCATATCCTATGAATTTTATATATATATATATATATATATATATATATATATATATATATATATATATATATATATATATATATATATATATATATATATATATATATATATATATTGTGAATAACTGAAGGTGTGAATAGTTAGAATACATAAGCATAAAATATATGGGAAATTCAACATTAAATGAAGGGAATTTAATCCCATGACTACCTAGGTAATTTTGCTAGCCTACAAATATCTAGCCAATATGATGGATCAAGATTGGTGCTTGGATTCAGGGACATCTCACCATTATACAAGTCATAAGCACTGGTATGTGTATTTTATTAAAAATGATAGTAATATGGAATCTGTATATTTTGGAGATGATAGAACTCATTTTCTGAAGGGATATGGTAATATTTAGATTAGTTTTAATGGTACAATAGGGTATACTTTTAATAATGTTAGGTATGTCCTTGATATGAAAAAAATTTTACTTTCAATTAGTGAAATCACTTAGAAATATTTTTTTGTTGTAAAGTTTCAAGGACAAAATGTTTAGTCACTACCAAAGATAATAGTATTATTGCTATTGAGATTGGTGAGAAAGGCCTATATAATCTTGTAAATACAAAGAGGGCAAAGGAAAGTGCACTTACTGTGGTTGATAGTAAAATTTCACAATGGAATGAAAGGTATGGGAATTTAAATTTCAAGTATTTGACTACATTGAACAAGACTAAGATAGTTAAGGAAATTCCTTTATTCAGGATAGTCATCATGTATGTATCGGATATCAGTTCAAGAAGTAACTTAGATATTCATTTGATGTTGGTAAAACATTAGGATCTAAGGGATTATTGTATCTAGTACATGTGGATTTGCATGGCCCAATGCATATACCTACCCCTTTTGGATCCTATAATTTTTTATTGTTGGTTGATGACTTCTCTAGGAAAAAGTGGGTATACTATCTAGTGAAGAAATATGATTATTTTTCTAACTTCCTTACATGGAAAACTATGGTTAAAAAATAGGTGGGATGCTTAGTAAAATCTCTTACAACAGATAATGGGGGTGTGTTCATCTAAAAAAATTTGAAGGCGTTTTGTGCCACTAAAATCATATACAGATAGTATAGTACCTCTTACACTTCCTACAAAAATGGAGTTTTCAAAAGGTGAAATAGGATGGTGATTGACATGGCTCACTATATGGTCTAAAGTCTAAATGTCCCATATAGATATTGGGTAGAAGTAGTGAATATGATACTGTACATCCTCAACATAAATCCTATAAAATCATTGGAGAATATGACACTAGAGGAGGCTTGATCAGGTCAAGCTCCATATGTAAGGGCTTTATGAATTTTTGGTTTTGTAGGTTTTGTAGTTATTCCTAGCTAAAAAGAAGTAACTTGGATGTGAAAATCAAAGCATACATGTCTGTTGGGTATAGTGAGTAGTCAAAGGCCTACACATTACTTGACGTTTCTACTAAAAAAGTTGTGGTAAATAAATATGGTATAGTAAATGAATAGATGCTATACTTCACAACAATTGGGACAATTTATGATATTGAGTCATTGATTTATTCTAATGATTCTATTATAAGTTGTGGTGTGAAAGTTGAGAAGGATTCTAGTTCATCAGTGGAATCACTTTCTAGGGAAGGAATTGATGCAAGTCATTGTGAATTTTCAATAGAACAACCAAAGAAGCCATAGTGGTATTCTACCATAATTAGATAACTAAAGGAGGGAGGCTTCCCATAACGTACAGAAGGAATAAGATTGAGATTAGGAAATTAGTTTGGTAATAGAGGTGAACACGATAATTTTGCTCTAACAATTATTATTTCACATGTATTTCAGACTAATTATTTTTGAAAGGCCAAAGGGAAGCATGACTGGGAATCAACCATGCAATTGTAAAATGATTCCTTGATGAAAAATAAGACTTGGGAACTCATGGATCTACAACTAGGAAAGAAATCCATTGGTTATAAATGGATTTATAAGGTAAAATAAAGAGTAGATGGTTACTTGGAAAAATAAAAATCTAGACTTGGTTCAAAAAGGTTATGCACAAGAGGAAGGGGTTGATTATGAGGAGAATTTTTTTATTACTACAAAGGTGGTAAATTTTCATTTAATTACTCTTATTGTTGCTTAGTTTGGATAACAGGTGCACCCAATGGGTATCAAGAGTGCTTTCTTGAATAGAGATCTAGAGGAAAAAGTCTATATGGTTCATCCATAGGGTTTTCAGGTTCTTAGTAAGGAACATCTTGTTTCAAAGTTGATCAAGTCCTTGTATGGACTTAAACAAGCTCATCAATCCTCATATATGAAGATAAATACATACCTTAGGGAGTCTGGTTTCAAAAGATGTAACTATGAACTAAATCTCTATGTAAAGGTGTCTGGTGATGATATCTTGATTCTCATTGTATATTTTTATGATATAGCCATCATTGGGAGTAGTGCTAGTCTCAATAAATAGATGAATTCTGATATTTGTTATACTTTTGACATGACATACTTATGAATATTGAAATACTATTTATGTGTTGATTTTTGACAAGGTGATTGTGATGTATTCATGTCACACAATAAGTATATCAAAGAATTGATGGAAAAGTTTAGAATGATGGATTTTAATCCAACTCACATGCCTATGGAAGTTGGACCTAAAATTTCAACTAACACTGCTTCAACTCCACTCAATGAAGTAGTGTATTAGCAGCTAGTGGGTAGTCTAATTTACCTCACTACCACTAGAATCGATATTTGTTTTGCAATGTATTTTATATCTCGCTTCATGTCTAAACCACATGAAGTAAATTAGTTAGCTATGAAAAGTTATTAAAATATGTCAAAGGTACTCTTGACTTTGGCATACTATATGAGAAGTCTGGAGATTTTGAGTTTTTAGGATATTCTGACCTGATTGAACATAATCAATAGATTCAAGAAAATCTACAACAAGCAATTTATTCACTCTTTGTTCAAGATTTTTCTCATTGTAGAGAAAACTAAAAAATCTAGTTGAATTATATTCAATATTAGTAAATTATAAATATGTGGTTAGTGTAGGTTGTGAAACTATGTGGATATAGAAAATCTTGTAGGATATTAAGTTTGAGTCATCAAAGCCTACTCTGTTTTTTTATAATAATCAAAGTGTTCTAAATATGGTGAAGAATCCAGTATTCCATGCTAAGGCCAAACAAATTGAGCTTCGGCATCATTAAATTTGATAGTTGGTCACAAATGAAGACATCAATCTCTTATACTGCCCTACTATAGAGCAGCCAGATGATATAATGACAAAACCACTTGCTGAAGAGAAGTTCATAAAATTCAGAGATAAACTTGGCCTTGTTTTTTGTTTTGTAATTAAGGGAGGGTGTTGACATAATTATGTATTTACCTTGGGTTATTGACTAAGGTAATAGATATTTTGTTATTTGCCTTAACCACTTGGGTTAACAGGTTAGACTGTTTTAATCACACTTGGCTATTTCATGCTAGCTGACATTGGTAGTTTCACCCACCCTTTACATGTTTTTTAGGTGGTTAATTTCATTGCCTATTTAATATGACTTCATGTATGGTTCATGAAAATGTGTTGTGTAATGCAATCTATCCCTCTTTTCAATCTTTGTGTTCAATCTAATAGTATCTTTCTTGGATACAACACATTAATACATGCTATTATTTTTTAAGATAAATAGTGGATGATATGAAGCTTTTTCTAAAAAAGGTGGAGATGAATGAAAATTTGCAAATTCATTAACTAACATAGTGATTACTAAGAATTTATGATGTAGTAAATAGATGAAAAAGGTTACCTACAACCATTAAAAGTTGGATTTGTGCTCCCTTATGAAAAGTGATCAACAAGTGGGTTTTTAAGGAAATGATAATTATGTGTAGGTTAGTGTTTCCAAAGTTTGATTTTTAAGAAATAATTACAACACGATATTTTTTAAGTTGGTTGCACAAGATTAATTATTTAAGTGTAATTTGTAAAAAGAAGTCAACATGTAGTGAATGATGTATAATTGTGTAGTGCCTTCCAAATAGTACCTTTGCAGTCTCAAATATTTTGAAGCAGTGTACTATGGTGGATTTTTAGTAAGGTTATGTGAGGATTTAGGCAACATTACCAAGCAATGTATTAATGTGAGGTATTACTACATAATAAATAAAAATATTAAAATTTTGAAGGCAATGTTTTAAAATTGTTAGTATTAGGGCTTGTTTACACCTTGGTTCATGAGCCCCATTATACTCAAAGTTTGGTTCTTCTAATTTATCCAATCCTAATACAAATACAACCAAAGAGATAGATTTAGAGAGAAGGATTATGGAAATGTGGATTTAGTAAAGCTATAAACATGAAGCTATTTGTAATTGATTGATTAATCTTAGAAAGGTTCCATCACCATCCATGTTTCTATAGAAACTTAAGGAGAGAAGATGAATGGTCTGAAATATGATATTATTTAAAATGTTAATAAGATAATGTAAGCTTATATAGATGGTACATGTGTGAGATTTGATAAGGAATGCAAATATTGAGAGAAGAAAATGTGCTTATGATCATAATAACCATGGTTTAAATTTTTTTGTGTATCAATTTTTTTTGTCTCAGCACAAGTTTTTAATTGATGGAGTTTTCAATCCTTCATCATATGTGTCCTGAATCACCTACCTGAGTCCATGAACCGACTCTAGAAAGAGGTACTTTTTAGCATTGCATAAGCCAAATGATATTTGTTTCATTATCTTGTATGTTGTCCACTTAAATTTGTGTTTTTAAACACACAATTTCTCCAAAGGTTAGATAAGAGATGGCCCTGCCAGAAGGTTCACACTTTTATTACATGTATTACTTCCAATTTGACCATATGTTACAGAGGGCATGTCAATAAGAAGATGAAAGAAATTAATGAATAAATATAAGTAATTATGCTTATGTATTTTATTTATTTTTTTAAAATTGGTGCACGAAGAATACATATGCATGGAGATTTTGTTGATTTCATTGTATATCCACTTATTTGTTTTTACTGGAGAAAGCTAACCACTTCACGAGTTCCCTATAGTGTCTTTTTAAAGGAGGTGAAGGTCATTGTGGGGAAAAAAAGACGTTGTTACATGGAATCTACTAAAAAATATGAAATGATGCCTTATACGCCAATGGCATTGCAAAATATGATTCTATATGTTTTCCCTTATCACGAATAAACATTAATCCATACGTCAAGTTTTGACCAATTGTTCTTTTTGTGGTTTCATATCGTAGAATGTTGGGCCACCACTAAAAACAAAACAAGATATCAATATGCATGTTCCACAAAACATTTTGTTTTAGATGATGAAAAGTAATTGCTTAGTATGTAGTCTGAACAATTATGCATATTCCACAAAACTTGTTGCCCAAGATAGGAAAATAATTGTTAGGAAAGTAGTCTGAACAATTGTGTGTTGATGGATATACAAAAATGATTTATATTCCAGTATCATAACAGTTCCAAACATCAATAAATAGAAATGAGTTGCATATTAAATGAGGTGCATATTTTCTATTTGGCACAATAGGCATTTGAAAAGATTTTTTTCCAAAAGCTTCATATAAACAACGAAGAAAAAAGGAGCACTTTCGTTTATACATATCCATATTTTCTAAGTGTATAATGTCAATATACATTTAACAATACATAAGTTTCCACACCTTGAATCCATAGTTTCAAAAATCTGTAGAAATTACTGGACTTTTACTCAAGCATATGCAAAAGAAGTAACATTGCGGAGTCTAAATTAAAAAGTGGGAGTTTATTACACCCTTAAAAGTGTTTAAATATTTATTTATAATAAATTATTTTGATGTAATAATAAATCAGAAATATATTTCTGACGCTTTAAATTTGGTTTTTCATCAACAAATTTAATTTCGTTTCGGCACATTAAAAAGTTCACGTTCATTTTAGCTTTTATTTTATTTGTTTACATTTGATTAGCAAAGTATTTTCTTGTCGGATGATGTACTTGGATATGCTATATAGGCCTATATGCTCTTGCAAGCTCCTCTTCAAACATATGTTGCTTGATATCCAATGTCCATGTGGGAGTGGCACATGGCACAAAAGTAAGCGATCTAGTATTTATTGCTATGTCATATAAGATTTTATTTAAGGCAAAGTTTCAAAGCATGATAAAATTATGGTTGGTTATTTAAAAAAAAATAAAAAAAATTAAATTTTGAAATTAAAATAAAAATCATAGATTTTTAGTGATATTAAAAATTTAGCATTTTAAACCAACAATTGTTAGAAAAATGTAAAATCAAACAGTTCATCCTTGTATAAGTGGTAGTCATAGTTATATTTTGAGGAATTTTTTTTAATAATGAATTCACATATGTTGTGAAGTGAAGAAGCAGAATTACATGAAAGACAAAAGATGTTTGTATGCATAGCGTAATGATATTGAATAAATTCAATCATATGTAAGCAACTAAACATTACTTATAAATTATCATTACTAAAGAGGAGAAGATGTGATGGTAAAAAAAGGATAAAATTTATAAAGTATGTTGTTAACAACAAAAATGATTCAATATTTTATTTCTACCATTTTGGATGAGTTCCAATACCACATTATTTATTTAGAAGTGTTTCTTACTTTTAATATCAGTACTATCTTTTAATAAAAATAAAATATTTATTAAAAGATTGTAATGGGATATATCATTCTCAATTCTACATAAAATTTATTTAAATATTAAAAATTCTTAAAATCTCAAAATTTAGAAATACCAACTCCACACACATCCGTTAAAATTATTTCTAAAGTCAAATACCATCCCATAAAAGTTAAATGAAAGATCAATGATTCCACCAACTTATTATAATATCTGAAACATGTTTGATCCCTTAATAATTTTTTAAACCTCAATATCTACGAATAACCTCATTATCTATTCTATTCATTACACCTTAAGTTCAAGATAATTATATGATGCTTTTGGCTAATTATTTAAAAGTCTGTAGTGGAGCTAAGTATAAGGACTGTCTATTATTATATTTTCAAAATTTCAAAGTAGTTTAAATATATTAAAATTTAATTAATAAATATTATATGAATAAATTTATTTTTAATATAATTTAAAACCTAAAAATTATGTTACTTATTTATATTTATTTATTTATTTTTTAAATAATTCAATTTTATAAAACCACCTCAACCTAATATAGGTTATACTACATTCCACTCATTTAACTACACAAAAGATTATATCTAATGATTTTACTTTTATTGTTATGAAAATATATCTACAACACTTTTGTTTTTTTAATGCTCATGCAATCGTTGCATCCTGAGGAATGAATAATCATACTTAAAACACATACGATTCTCATAAATTAAACCATTGTGACATTGATTTTGAATGGAAAAAAATTATTAAGAGGCCATGTTACAATTGTTAAAATAAGATAAAAATGAGATTTGTCTTTGTTCGTTGGGAATGTTTCCCAACATTTTCTATATTTCTTTTTCTGTTTGGGAATGTTTCCCATCTTAGCTTTTAGGGAAAGTTTCCTTTCTTTGTTTTTATTTTCTTTTTTTGTAGTTGTTGTTTTATGTATATATTTTAATTTCCTTTCAATAAAGACACACGAAGACAATTTTGCAGCAAGCATAACAAATTGCTTCTCTGTCTCTCTTGTTTTAAGTTATATATTTTTTCTTCTGGTTTATTTTCTATGCACTGCATTTGTTTTTTTTTTTAGTTTAATATTTTTATAACATATGGTATCAGAGCCAGTTCAAAATGACAAGAAATGTTAACAATACACAGCTACAAATTCCTAAATTTAATGGAAAAAAATATGATTTTTGAAGTTTTTAGATGAAAATTTTGTTCAGGTCACAGGAGCTATGGGATCTTGTGCAGAATGGGTATTCAGAACCAGTAGATGTAGCAGCATTAGCAGCCCTCACACAAAATGAAAAGTATTTACTATGGGATAATCAGAAAAAATATCAGAAAGCATTATTGTTCATAGTGCAGGGTCTTGATGAAACTCTTCTTCCAAGAGTTGTAGCCACTTCAAAGGCCAAAGAAGCATGGGATCTCCTTGCACAATAATTTCAAGGTACAAAAAAAGTAAGAATAGTTCACTTTCAAATGCTTAGAAAAGATTTTGAAATTTTACAAATGTCAGATTCAGAAAGTTTAGGAGATTTCTTTACTCGTACAATGGGTATAGTTAATTAGATGAAATCAAATGGTGTGGTTGTGACTAATCAAAAAATTGTTGAAATTTTTTAAAGAAGTTTCCCTGAAAAATATGATTCTGTAGTTATAGCTATTGAAGAATCAAAAGATCTAACACTTTATTTGTAGATGAGCTTATGGGTTCATTGTACACACATGAACATAGAATAAATAAATCAATAAAGGAGCCACTTGAGAAAGCTTTAAAGAGCAAGGTATCTTTGAAAGAAAAAGAAACAACACCAAAATCATCTTCAACACAAAGAAGAAGAGGTAGAAATTCAAGAGGAAGAGGAGGACGTTTTCAACAAAGAGGCAGAGGTCAAAGAGGCAATAGAAGTGATGAAGAAAATTGTGGTTTCACTCAAGCAAGAGGTCAAGGCAGAGCAAATTTTCAGCAAAGAGGAAGAGGTTTTCAGAGGTATGATAAATCATCTTTACAATGTTATTACTGTCAAAAGTATGGATATTTGCATCTGAATGTAGGAAAAAGATTGCAGATCAAATTAAATAAGAAGCCCAATATGCAAATGAAGGTGATGGGTAGGAAGGATATGTCTTGCTAACATGCAGCACAAAGGAGGAAGTAAATGATGACAAATGGTATGTTGACAGTGGGTGAAGTAATCATATGATAGGACACAAAGAGATATTTCAAAATTTGGATGAGTCTATCAAATTTGAAGTCAAGATGGGAAATAATACAATTGCACTAGTCATGGGGAAAGGGAGGATATTAATCACAACAAGACAAGGTGAGAAAAAATATATTGGTGATGTGTTTTATGTACCAGGCTTAAAGCATAACTTGTTAAGTGTAGGTCAACTTGTGCAAAAAGGCCACACTATCAAATTTGAAAATGGTTCATGCATTATTGTTGATGGTAAAATTAATCTGATAACCAAAATACCCATGACTACTAATAATATGTTTTCTCTTAGTATCAAAAACAATATGCATTTATGTTTTAGTGCTCTTGTAAAAGACACACAGTGGTTATGGCATCTTAGGTTTGGTCATTTAAATGTTGGTGGACTAAATATTTTGTATAAAAAGAACATGGTAATAGGTTTACCATTTATCCAAAGACCAAATGAAGAATGTGAATGTTATTGTTGGAAATCACCATAGAGAACCCTTTCTAGTAACAGATTCTTGGAGAGCTTCAAAGCCATTAGAGTTAGTTCACCTAGATCTATGTGGACCAATTGAGATTGCTTCATTATCTGGTATGAAATATTTTTTGACATTTATTGATGACTATAGAAGAAAACTTTGGGTGTATCATTTGAAAAATAAATCTGATACTTTCAAGAAATTCAAAGAATGTAAAGAATTAGTTGAGAGGCAAAGTGGTTATTTTCTCAAAATTTTGAGGACTGATAGGGGTGGAGAGTATATTTCACATGATTTTCATAATTATTGTATTGAAAAGGGCATGAAAAGGTAGCTAACAACAAGGTATACAGCTCAGCAAAATGGTGTAGCTAAGAGAAAAAATAGATCAATTTTAAATATGGTAAGGAGTATGATTAATGTTAAGAATTTACCTAAGGTTTTTTGGGCAGAAGTAGTTTGTTGTGTAGGTTATATTTTGAATAGATGTCCCATGAACTCAGTTTGGGGCATGCCACCAGAAGAAGCTTGGGGAGGATACAAATCCTAGGTAGGTCATTTAAGAATTTTTGGTTGTATTGCTTATTCTCATGTTCTAGATGCACATAGAAAGAAATTGGATGATAAGGCAGGAAAATGTATCTTTGTTAGATACAGTGAAGAATCCAAGGCATACACATTGTAAAATCCAAAGACAAAAAAGTTGGTGATAAGTAGAGATGCAAAGTTTCTTGAAGATCAGGAGTGGTGTTAGAAATTGGAAGATAAATATCAAACAGTTAACATTGAAGATAGAGCTACAAATCAACAACAAATTTTAGTTGTTAACATAGGAGCCAACAGTAGTAGCATTCGAAATTTAGCACTAAGAAGAGGTTCTTATTCATCTCCACCAAGTCATAGACATGTTTCATCAAGTAGTTATCCATTATCCACCTCAAAATCTCTAAAAAGGTGGCAGAAAACAAGGAGTTTATCTAACATATATCAAGAAACAACAGAGGTAAATGAAGATATTTGTCATTTTGCATTTTTTGATAATAGTGATCCTGTTACATTTGAAGTATCTATAAATGATGATAAATGGATTAAAGCTATGAATGAAGAAATTGCAGCCGTAGAAAAGAATCAAACTTGGGAAATTGCAGATCTCCCTAAGCATAAGAAGCCAATTAGAGTACAGTGGGTGTATAAAACAAAGTACACTAAGCAAGGTAAAGTGAATAAATACAAGGCCAGATTGGTAGTAAAGGGCTACAAATAAAAATCAAGTATTGATTATAATGAAGTTTTTGCACCTGTTGCTAGAATGGATATTATTCACATGATTTTAGCTCTTTTAGCACAAAAGGGTTGGAAAGTCTTTCATATGGATGTAAAATAAGCATTCTTAAATGGTGTATTGGAGGAAGAAATTTATATTAAGAAACCACCTGGTTTTGAGATTAAAGATCAGAGAGGTAAGGTGCTCAAACTAAAGAAAGCTTTGTATGGTTTAAAGCAAGCGCCTAGAGTTTGGTATGAAAGGATTAAATCATATTTTTTTCAAAATGTTTTTGACAAATGCCCTTATGAGCCCACCTTATTCAAAAAACAAAATTAGCAAGGAGTTGTTATGATAGTTTGTATTTATGTTGATGATTTGCTTTATACCGGGAATAATGAAAACATGCTTAGAAAATTTTTAGTGGCAATGAAGAGTGAATTTGAAATGACTGATCTTGGTTTGTTGCACTATTATCTTGGTCTTGAAGTAACAAAAAATAGTGATGTAATTTTCATTTCACAAGAAAAATATGCAAATGATATTTTGAAAAGGTTTAAGATGGAAAATAGTAAACCAACAATTACACCTATTGCCATGGGTTTGAAGTTGAGCAAAAATGATGAAAGCAAAATGGTAGATTCTACTTTGTATAAAAGTTTGGTTGGAAGTTTAATGTACTTAACTACAACAAGACCGGATATCATGTATGCAATAAGCTTGATAAGTAGGTTCATGGAGGATCCAAATGATACTCATCTACAAGCAGGTAAAATAATACTAAGGTATGTAAAAGGGATTGCAAATCATGGATTTTTTTATGAAAAGAAGGGTGTTTTGAGGTTAACTGGTTATACAGATAGTGATTGGGATAGAAATCAAGATGATAGAAAAAATAATTTTGGGTATGCTTTTAATTTTGGGTTAGGTATAATTTCATGGTATTCAAAGAAACAACCCATTATTACATTATCCTCAGTAGAAGCTAATTATGTGGCAGCCACTTCAACAGGTTGTCAAGCAGTTTGGTTATGAAGGATGCTTGAAGCACTGATGTAGCCTCAAATGGAGGAAACAATTATATTTTGTGATAATCAATAAGCCATTCCACTTTATAAAAATCTAGTTTTTCATGGAAGAAGCAAGCATATAGACATCAAATTTCACTTCATTACAGAGCTGGTTAAAAATAAAGAAATCAAACTTTTTTATTGCAGGTCCAAAGATCAGGTTGCTGACATTTTGACAAAACCTTTGAAAGAAGAATATTTTAATAGACTGAAGAATCTTTTAGGGATGAGAAGCTATCCCAAAAATCAGATTTTAGGGAGGATGTTAAAATAAGATAAAAATCAGATTTGTGTTTGTCGTTGGGAATGTTTCCCAACATTTTCTGTATTTCTTTTTTTGTTTGGGAAAGTTTCTCGTCTTAGCTTTTTGGGAAAGTTTCCTTTCTTTGTTTTTAGTTTCTTTTTCTGTAGTTGCTATTTTATGTATATATTTCAATTTCCTTTCAATAAAGACACACAAAGACAATTTTGCAGCAAGCATATCAAATTGCTTCTTTGTCTGTCTTGTTTTAAGTTATATATTTTTTCTTCTGGTTTATTTTCTGTGTATTGCATCTATTTTTTGTTTTTTTAGTTTAATATTTTTCTAACAATAATAAAATTTATTAACCATTAACAATATATACTTAGTATTGCAGACATTTTTATAGATTTGGATATCCAAGAAACAATTTGACACCCAACCTTTTTATATAAAAATAACAACATTTGAATTATGCCAAATATTTGTAGATTTTAAATATTATAAGTTTTCTCAGAGAACTCTTGTGATTTAACTTCAGCAATAAATTATAACACCTCTAATTGGATTGCTAGCTGCATTTTCAAGCCAAACACAACCCTTACACAAAAAACACATTATAATCTTTGAAAACACAATGGACCTTACACATGAAGTGAAATGATAATAAATTTAAATAGGGATAAAACATTAATAGTTTGAAAACAATGAACAATGAAAAGCTACATGTCCCTCAACATCAAGCGCTAGCCTCTCCAGGGTATACATCATATTTCGTTTTCTTTTTCTTTTTTCTTAAAAAGAAGAGAATTTCATAGAATGTTGGGCCTAGCATTCCAAAATATATAGTAGTTTATTGTTATATATTTAAAAATCTTCAATTGGTATCAAAGTTTGGTTTTTGGGTGATTGTTTTTTGTTTCAAATCTTTCTAAAAATTGATTATGTCAAATTCTAATAGTCTTTCTATTCCAAAATTTAGTGGTAATAATTATGATTATTGGACTATCAAGATGATGACTCTTTTGATATGAAAAATATTATGGGAGATTGTAGAAACTGGTTATCATACACCAGTTGATTGGAATGCCATTCTAGTTAATGATAGGCAAGCCAAGGATGCATGGAAGACTCTACAAGAAGCTTACTAAGGCAGTGAGCAAGTCAAAGTGGTTAGATTTCAAACTTTGAAGAGAGAATTTGAAGATGCAAGAAGCACAAAGTGTGAGTGATTTATGTGTAAGAGTAAATGATATAGTTAACAAGATGACTACACTTGGAGAAATTTTCAACAAATAAGTTGTTTTGAGAAAGGTGTCAAGGTCTCTAACACCAAGGCAGAATCATGTTGCCATAATCATTGAAGAAAACAAAGATTTGAAAACTCTTGAGTTTGATCATCTGGTTGGATCTCTTGTGTGCCACAAAGAAATACTGAGAGACACATTAAATGAAAATGATGAGAAGTCTTTTGCCTAAAAATTAAATATCACAAAGAATGAAGGTATAACACTTGCTATAAGAATAGCCACGTACAAAGAAAATACAATTTCATAAGTAATCATGGACAAGGTAAATATATCAATTATCGTTATTCAAGAGGATACAATTATTCAAGAGGATACAGAGGAAAAAGAGGTGGTTCAAATGCCAGAGGTAAAGGTAGAGGTATATTTGATTAAAAAATGTTCAATGCTATTATTGTTACATGTATGGTCACTTTAATTAGAAATTTAAATTAAAAACAATAAATGAAAATAAGAGTGTTAATTATTTTAATAAGGATGGTGATGCATCATGTCATTTATTCATTTCATATGACAATGTTGAAAATAATCATAATAAGGTCTGGTATTTAGATTCAGGTTGTTATAATCGTATGTTAGAGAATAATGTGTTATTTTTTTTATAATAGATAGAAATGTGAAAACCAATATCAAACTTGGTGATGATAAATCTTTGGAGGTTACAATAAAAATAACTATAAAGGTGAATACTATAGAAGGTATGAAAAGTATTAATGATATTTATTAGATCCCAAATTTGAAACATAATTTTTTGAGTGTTGAACAATTATGTGAAAATAATTATAATGTGTTTTTTTATAATAATCAATGCACAATCTATGATAAGAATAAAGGAAATAAGGTTGTTACAATTGTAGCTATGGTTAATAATAGTATATTCCCATTGAAGTTTGGAGAGCATAGTAATAGCCAAAAAAATATGATATATGAAAATAAAAGTGGGTTATGGCATCTCAATTATGGACACTTGAATTTTCAAATTTTGAAGTTACTAACATCGCAAGAATTAGTTTATGGTTTCCAAAAGGTTCAAGAGCATAAAGAATTTTCTGAAGGTTGTGTTAAAGACAAACATGCAAGCAAAAAAATTCTAAAAGGTAGTGCATGGAGGGCTTACCATGCACTTCAACTGGTTAACTCAAATATTTGTGGTCCTATGCAAATAATAAGTTTGTGTAAATCATCATATTTCGTTACATTTATTAATGATTATTCAAGTAAGTGTTGCGTTTATTTTTTGAAGAAAAAAAGTGAAGCATTTTATACATTTAAGAGATTTAATGTCCTTGTAGAAAATGAAAGTGGTTACAGAATAAAGTGCTTAAGGACTGACCATGGAGGTGAATTTTATTCAAATGATTTTATGAATTATTATGATTTGAATGGCATTAAAAAATAACTCACAATAACCTATAATTTGACACAAAATGGTGTGGTTGAAAGGAAAGACTGTACAATGGTTGAAATGGCAAGGAACATGTTATGAACAAAGGGATTAAATAACTCTCTTTGGGGTGATGTAGTTGTTACAACAATATATATTCTCAATCAAAGTCCCACTAGTGCAATTGAAAATATGGTTCCATATGAAGTATGGTATGAAAAGAAGCCTAATGTCAAATATTTCAATTTTTTTGTTTATTTAGCTTATGTTCATGTAACTAATCAGAAAAAGATGAAATTAGATCCACAGAGTGAGTCTTGTATTTTTGTTGTGTATAGCGAAAAAAGCAAATATTATAGGCTTTATAATCATATCACTAATAGAATACTTATATCAAGAGTTGTTATTTTTTACGAAGGAGAATTTTATAGTTAGGATAAAGATAAAGGCAATATTGAGAATTCTAAATCTATTTTTATAGATGGTAATTAAGATTATACTACTAATGAGTAGACTACAAATACTTTAATGTCATGTGCTACAAGCCCATTAAGTAGCCCCTTATTTAGTGAATTTATTCCAAGCACATTTCTCGCTTCAAGTAATAGTTCTTCAAGGAATATAAAAAGCTTGCATGAATTTTATCAACACACAAAAAACCAATCACATGAAGAATGTCCAAGAGGTAAGATAGTAAATTATGCTTTAATTACACAAGGTTATTTTGAACTATCATGTTTTGAAGATGCATGTATGAATAATGTTTGGGTGCAATCGATGAAATAACGAATAGATTCTATTCACATGAATGATACTTGGGAGCTTACAGATCATTCATATGACAATAAAAATATTGGTACTAAATGGGTCTATAAGAATAAGTACAACAATAATGGAAGTGTTGAAGGACATAAGGCAAAGTTAGTTACTAAGGGGTTCATACAAAGATGTGGCATAGATTATGAAGAGAGATTTGCACCCGTACCAAGATAAAAAAAACTATCAAAATGATGTTTTCATTAGCATCTTTAAATAAGTGGAGCATACATCACATGGATGTGAAAAGTGCCTTTTTGCATTGGTACTTAGAAGAAGAAGTCTGTGTAGAACAACTACAAGGTTTTGAAGTATAAGGTAAAGAATGCCATGTTTACAAGTTGAAGAAGGGTTTGTATGGATTTAAACAAACACCCATAAAATGGTATGCAATGATTGATGGATATTTTTAGTAGAATGGATTCCAAAGAATTAAAATTTAGCCTACTCTTTACTACAAGCAAGAAGGTAATGCTATACTAATTATAAGTTTGTATGTTGATGATTTGTGGTATATGTAAAAAATTTCTAAGATGAAGGACGAATTCAAAATTGTAATGATGAATGAATTTCAAATGAAAGGTTTATGTCTCATGAAATACTTTTTAGGATGAAGGTTCACCAAACTAAAAAGATGACATCTTCTTTTGTCAAAGGAAGTATGCAAATGATATGTTAAATAAATTCAATATGGTTGATTGTAAACCAGTATCCACTCTAACTAATTGTGGAGTTATGCTATGTAGAGAATATGGTGTTGAAATATTTGATAAGATAACTTACATAATCATATTTGGAAGCTTAATGTTTCCAACTCACACAAGACTAGATATTACATATCTAGTTTCTCTTATATCAAGATATATGTCTAAGGCATCTGAAATTCATATGAATGAAGTTAAAAGAATTTAAAGATATGTAAAAGGTACTATTGGATTTGGTATTCATTATAATGCTACTAAATTTTTTGAAATTTGTGTTCTTAGTTATTTTTATTGGGGTGGTAGTTTGGATGACCGAAAATCAACATCTAGGAATTATTTTTCACTTAGTTATAGTTTGGTTACTTAGAGTTCAAAGAATCAAAGTACAAATGATCTATCATATATATAATTAGAATATATTATAGTCACTTTAGTAGGTACACAAGCATTATCACTCCAAAAGGTTTTAAAAGAAATTGAGGACAAATAAATTCATCTTATAATGATTTTTTGTGATAATGTTAGAGTTATCAAATTATTCAAGAATCAAGTGCATCAGAATAGGTCAAGGAATTTTGATTTGAAGTATGATTTTATTCAAAATTTGGTTTGTAAAAAAGATATAGAATTGAAGTATATAAACACATAGAAAAAGGTTGCATATATCTTCACTAAAACTATGGAAAAGTTTCATTTTTAAAGCTCAAAGATTAAATTGTTACTTCACTCAACATCAAGGGGAGAATGTTGGTTAATTGTTGTCCCCATTCTATAATAGTTTCAAACATGAAAAAATCGTGCAATTTATTTAATAATTAGTTAATATTCCTCCAATCTTTTTTTAGAAAATAAATCCTTTTAAAGACTTGAAATAACTTTATTTTATATTCCATGCAAATTATTATTTAAATAAATTTAGAATATTTTTATTTATTAATTACAAAAATCATTTTTACATCCATTTTTATTGATACATTGTAATGAATCTTTATTTTTAATGGAGAATTTTCATTTTGTCTATTTCATATTTATTATGTATTTTTTCTAGGTATGAATATTTGTCTATGAGTTTGTGGTTTCTTTCTAGTAGTAGTTTCTTTTTATATATTTAAAAAATCTTCAAAAATGCCCACCTAACTGGACTAGTTTCACCTATTCCAATTATGGCACTAGTTAACCTATCCAGTAATGATAGAAAATGATGTCATCAATGGTCCCCAAAACATTTAATCAAAAATAACTTTTAAGATATAAATTAATCATTTCCTGATAATCCTAAAAGGTGATCACTGTGGACAAAGAAAAAATATATATTATAATTTTCTAGAATCTTGAAAGATCTTAAGGTATAAAATTATATTGTAGAACAAATTTTGAGAAAGAAATAGATGAGAAGACAAGTAGAAGGGATTGGTAACACTATATCATGAAGAACTAAGTAATATTGTGTAGAAATAATCATTTGAAGGAGGTTGCACACACCCTAGATTGTAATAAATGATAGACATGGAATGTGTTGCAGTAGAAATGATAGGAAGATATAGCTATGTCAAAATATGATTGATGTTGGCATATTAATTTGTTTTCTCATAAAATGCCTTACTCCTACTGGTAATTATCCACGTTCACCATTGAGATAAGACAAAATCAAAAGAAATCAGTTCCTCCATAGTCTTCAAATTCCTCATATAAATGATGCTCCTATATGTAGTGTTTCTACCTAACTTCTAAAATCAAACCACACATCCATACACATGTTTGAAATAAAATAAAATTGAATAAATGGATTATATAACATCAAAAATATGAAATAATCCCTATCTTATTAAAATATTATTATTTTTGACTCCCTACAAAAGTCACCCATACAGCTCCAGAGCATGACAGGCCACTAAAAAAAATAAATGAGATCATTGAAATTCGAAATTTGGATCCTTTTTAGCTTGTTTCGGGTGAAATATGTGAAGTAGGTGAGTTTGTAATAAAGATAAAAATAAAAAGAGAAGGTAATGTAGAATAGATTCAATGTAGCAATAGTATAGAGAATATAGATCACTAGCTTGTAATAATAATAGGGGGAATTAACTACAACAACAGTCCATATCTTGGAAAGAATACACAGTAGCATAAAAGAGCATAGAGACTGTAATAAAAGTGAAAAAAGTGAATATGCAGGTAACAATAATCATTAAAAGTATGAAATAGAATAGGGAAGATATTTCCATTAGTTATGGAAAGTCTTTCCTTTTATATGTTTTTGTGAGTCATTTTATAAGCAATAGTAGTTATGTATGCAAACATTTCAAAGTTAATTTTGTGTGTGTGTGCGCGCGTACGCGTGCACGTGTGTGTATGTGCATGCGTGTTTTCTACCATTCTCCTCCTTTTCCCTATTTCATTTTCATTTTTTTGGTATAACTTTCCTGCATATACTTTTGGTATAATCTCTCCATGCCATATCCATTAGTGTTATAAACATTTTCCAATAACTATTATCAGAGTAGCTAGGTTGTGAGTGCCATTAAACATGGTAACAAGAAGTTTAGGGTCATGGTAGAAACCCCCTATGTCTGTTGGGAAAAATTATGGTGTGTGGAGCATCAAAATGAAAACTATATTCAACTCTCAAGAACTATGAGAGTTATTTGAAGTTGGGTATAATGAGTTTACAGACATGGGAACCTTCAATGTATTAAATTAAGCACAAAATAATGTGCTAAAAGAGAATATGAGAAAGGATTCCAAGGCACTCATCTATAAATAAATGGCCTTGGTTGATTAAATATTTCTTAGGACACCAATAACTATCCATTCTAAGCAAGTATGGGACATTTTGAAAAATGCCTGTCAGTGGAGTGACAAGGTGAAGCTTTTCAAGTAGTAGCTCTTAAGGAGGGACTTTGATACTTTACAAATGGAGGAGAATAAGTTAGTCAATGAATTCTTCACAATAGAAATGAACATTCTCAATCAAATGAAGATATGTGGTGATATCCTTAAAGATCACAGGATAATTGAGAAGGTGTTGAGGAGCCTTTTAATTAGATTTGACCTTATAGTGGTTACAATATAAGATTAAAATGATTTGAGGTAAATTATGGTGGATGAGTTGATGGGTTATTTGTAAACCCATGAATAAAAGTTGAATAGGTCGGCCACCTCCTCCCATGAGCAAACATTCATGACCAATGTGAATGTGAAATAAAAGGGGACAGGATAAAATAGTAGAGGAAGAGAAATAACTTGTAGTAGTCAATAAGGTGAAAGGTATATCCATCAAGAGTCACATAGAAGAGGAAGAGGAAGGAGTTAAAATACATCTAGAGGTAGATCTACATAAAGGTGTGATAAATCTAGCATCCAAGCTATTATTGTAATAGGTATGGACACTATGCTAGTGAGTATAGAAAGAAGGAGTATGACAGTGATAATAAAAATTAAAAGTTCATGCATACAAAAAATGGTAAACCTAATAGGAATGAAAAATGTGGGAGTTTGTTTATAACATGCAACATTACTGAGGAAGGTGACAAAGAGACACAGCTCTTGGAAAGTGGTTGTAACAACCACATTAGTGGGAACAAATAGATGGTCAACCAAATTGATGAATCAATCAAATTAGAGGTGAATATGGAAAATAATGAGAAGGTTCCCATAATAGGCAAGGACAGTATTTCTATCCACACCAGGCAAGGTGACAAAATATAAATTCATTATATTTACTATGCACTTGGATTGAAGCAAAACCATATCAACGTTGGGTAGCTTGTGAAAAAGGGGTATAAGATTAGATTTGAGAATGGTAAGTGTATTATCTTTAATAAGAGTCGCTATAATCGATAGATTGCATCAATTAAGAAGATAAAATATCAAATGTTTCCATTGAGAATGCAGAGTGAGCTCACAACAACATTCAAAACAATAATAGTAGATGAGTATACTCTTTGGCATCTTAGGTATAGGAATTTGATTTCTGAAGGGATGAACCTTACTCAAAAGAAACAAATGGTGAAAGGGATAACCCTTATACAATAACTAAACAAGGTGTGTGAATGATGCATATTGGAGAAATAACATAGGAGAGCATTTCCCATGGGTAAGGCATGGAGAGCTAGAGTTCATTTAGAGTTGATACATTTAGACTTATGTGGTCCAATAGAGACACCCTCCCTATCCAAGAAGGTTTATTTCATGACATTCATAAATGATTATTTCTAGAAGATATGGGTGTACTTATGGAAGAAAAAATCAGAAGCATTTGAGACCTTCAAGCAATTCAAGGCTATGGTGGAGAAGCAAAGTGGTCACTACATTAAGATTTTGAGGATAGACAGAGGCGGAGAGTATATCTGTAATGAGTTAATGACATTTTCCAAGGGTCATGACAAAAATAATTAATTTATACCCAGGTATACACCACAATAAAATGGTGTGGCCAAGATAAAATATAATACCATGAAGCAAGCCCTAAGAGTATGGTACAACCATATAGACTCATATTTGTTGAGCAATGGATTTATAAAATGTGCAAGTTAGCCCACACTATAAATAAAATCATGCAAGGAAGGTATTTTGATTGTTATATTATATGTGTATGATCTAACATTCACTGGTAATACAAATTAGTCCATTGAAGAATTCAAAAGAACCATAAAAAATGAATTTGAGATGACTAATTTGTCATTCTTGAAGAATTTTCTTGGAATACAGGTCAATAAAATGGATGAATGCATGTTCATATGCCGATATAAGTATGAAAATGAGATTATTTATAGGTTCAAGATGCTGGACGACAAGCCTATATTCACTCCAACTGAGACAAGTCTTATGTTATGTAAAGATGATTACAAAAACAATATAGATCCCACACGCTATAATATCCTAGTGAGAAGCATAATGTATTTGAATGCAATTAGGTTGAATATCATGTATGCAGTCAATCTCATATCAATATTTATGGAGATATCAAAGGAGACACATTGGCAAGCAGGCAAGAGCATATTGAGGTATGTGAATGGAACAAGAGAGTATGGAGTTTTGTATGTAGTAGAAGATGAGTTTTAGCTTATTGGTTATAAGGATAATGAATAGATAGGCAACCTTGATGACCGATAGAACAATTTAGAATATGTGTTTCATCTAAGGTTAGGAGCCATAATTTAGGATTTAAATAAACAACATATACTGTCATTTTCTATAATTGAATTACAGTACATAACAGCCAATATAGTAGCATGCCATATTATATGGTTGAGAAGGATACTTTTTGATTTGCATGAGGAAAAACAAGGAGATTATATTGTCTATTCTAATAATATATCATCTAAAACATTATCAATAAACCATATATTTTATGGTAGGAGAAATAATATTGATATCAAGTATCACTTAATTTGAGAGTTAGACAAAAATCATGTCATAGAGAGTAGTTTTTCCAATTTTGATCAGTAAATGGCTAATTTTTTTACTAACGTATTAAATAAATACACTTTCATGCACCTAAGAGCAAGGTTAGGGGTCATTAATGTAGCATCATTAGGGATACAAAGTTTTATGATATCTCTAGAATCCTATAATTGAGCTATGGATTTTAACATGCTAGCTATGGATTTTCATAGGGTAGCCATCAATTTCGACAATCTAGTTATAGATTATAGTCCAACTACATATTTTGGTAGAGTAGCTATAGATTTTAGTAGGCCAACTATCGATTTTAGTCCAACTATAGATTTTGGAAAGGTAGTTATGGATTTTAGTGGGCCAACTATAGATAATAATCTAGTGATGGATTTTGGTAGGGTAGCTACAAATTCCAGAAGTCCACTGACGAACTCTATTAACAAAGCTACAGACCTTAACAATAAATCTCTAGACATGCATAAACAATATGTAAAAGTATTTTGGAAGCTAAAAAGAAGTTATAAGGATATTTTGGAGACTGAGAAAAGTCTAGTTGACCATGGGAGGAAGGTGAAAAATAAAGGAGAATGTTAAAATATTATTATTTTTGATTCTCTACCAAAGTCACTTAGGCAGCTCCAAAATATGATAGGCCATGAACAAAATTCAATGTTATCATTCAAATTTTAAATTTGGATACCTTTTGATTTGTTTGGTGGGAAGTTCTATGAAGTAGGTGAGTTTTTCATAAAAAGAAAAAGAAAAATTGAAGGTAATGTAGAAGGAATTCAACACAATAGTAGTATAGAGAATATAGAGAAATAACATGTAAGAATAATAAGGGGAATTAACTATAGTATTAGTCCATAGCTTTGGAAGAATATACAAAAATATAGAAGAACATAATAGCCTATAATAAAATTGAGCAGAAGTTAATACGAAAACAAGAACTATCATCAAAGGTATGTAGTAGAATAGGGGAGATATTCCTAATAGTTAAGGAAAGTCCTTTTTATATATTATTGTGAGTCTTTTTATAAATAATATTAGTTGTGTCTATAAACATCTCAATGTTTGTGTTTGTGTGTGTGTGTGTGTGTGTGTGTGTGTGTGTGTGTGTGTGTGTGTGTGTGTGTGTGTGTGTGTGTGTGTGTGTGTGTGTGTGTGTGTGTGTGTGTGTGTGTGTGTGTGTGTGTGTGTGTGTGTGTGTGTGTGTGTTTTCTACCATTTTGCTCCATTTCTCTATTTCATTTTCATTTTTGTTTTCTACATTGTTTCCCACCTAGGCCTTAAAATTTGGTATAATTTTCCTTCATATAATTTTTGTATAATATACCCCTTTTAGAGCCATTAGTGTTGTAAGCATTTTCCAACATAGCCTCTAATCTTTTGGAGGTAATGAAGACACTATGACCTGTTGGTTAACAAGTGTTAGCTAGATTTACGTATCAATTTAAATCCATAGTGATTCATCAGATTAGATTCATACATGTTTTGATACAATAGAAAACACTATAAATGTAGTAATCCTAGATATACAATGCACAAGGGATTTTTTTAACACAGAGTGATACATGCCAAGATCCACATTCTAAACTGATCATAACATGTGGTAAATATAATGATAGTACATACTATAAGATGTCACTAATATGAAATGAATATAAGACATCAAGATCCTAATATTCATAGAGTCTAATAGTACAAGGTGTTTCTATCGATTTATTTATTTTTATTAATTTTTGAAAGAAATAAACTAGTGATGAGGTGTGTAAAAAAATTGGTTAAATGTGCACATGTTTAATCTAGATGATGGTACATACTCCTTTTTGGATATAAAATAATAAACTTCAATAATAAAACACTAATACTACTTGTTTGTTAAACAAGTAGAAAAGTGGATTGCCTAGCATGAGCTAGGTCCTAGAAATGAAAGCTTCCTAGGAGGATGTCAATCCACCTTCTTTGGATAATTAAATTGAAATGATAAAATAAAATATAATTACATTAAATGAAATTAAATATTAAATTAAATATAATTAAGATCGATGCTTTGCTAATAAAATGGCTAAATAAAAAAAATGTTAAAAGGCTATTCGAGACAAGGTTATGGTTCTGGTTTGGCAAATAGTCAAAAGGAAAAGATGGTTTGGTTGAGGTTGATAAATGATTGGAATGACCACTAAGGTGATGGTAAAAATGACCAACAAGATAGAAGGGGAAAGAGTAAAAGCGATAAATGGTCAAGTTGGCATATATGACCAAGAGGCAAAAGGGGTCAAGTGGGTGAATTAGGGCAAAGAGGTAGAAAGGGTCAAGTGGGTAAATATGGCTAAGGAAAAAAATGAAGTAAGTGAAAAGGAGGGAAAAAAAGAGGTGAAAGGTATGGAGGTCAAGAGAGAAGAGTTCAAAGGAGATAATAAGTTGAAATAAAATGAACAAACAAGGTTAACTTCAATTTTTTTTGAGGATGACTTGGGTATGACTTGTTGAAGATGCTTTTTTGAAGATTTTAGCAAATTTTCATTTATTGAGATATTTTCTCCAAGATGATGATGATATAATTAAAATGGATGACCTCATCCAACTGGAAAACCTGAAATAATAATGTTAAAAACAAAATAATAACTTGTAATTTAAACTTGGGTGAAGGAGAGTTAGGGTGGTATTTATAGCATTTGATGTGAAGAAACATGCCAAAATAGAGGAATAGTGAAGAAATTTGAATTTATATAAGTGTGATAATCAATGATTCAATGATGAGGTTGGTGTGTATTCCCACTTTGATCATAAGTCTCCCATTTTGTGTTTGTGTGTCTCCCACCTTGCACATGAGTCTAATTTTGAATGGTAATCATGTGCATGGGTTTAAATGAGAACAAAGAATTATCTCAACCTTTTATTTATTTAAACAAGAAATTAAAGGGGTGGCACACCAAATATGGCACCATTTTCCATTTGGGAGATGAAAATTCTAAGGTGAGTTTGGCAGGGATTCCCATGTGGGTTGAAAAGTCTCCCATTTGGGTCAATGAGCATCCATCTAGATTAAACAGTCAAAGATAGGTGCCCTTTGTCTTTCCCAAAGTATTAAAGAAGTAGCTATATCTTCTAAATTCTAATTTAATGTGGGAGTATAAAAATACATGTTGAATAATGACCCCTTAAGGGGAAATTCACCATATTTCAAGGGGGGCCCTTTTGATGATTAAATGAAGTCATCAAGTACTTTAAGAAGGATCCCAAGTGGAGTATGATGTCCCAAATCAAGCCAAATCATTTATAAGCCATGTAACCTGCAATATCACCTCCCAAATCACCTCCCATGTCACTTGACCTATCACATGCCATGTCATCATGAATAGTGACTATGGGTCCCACAAGGAATAGTGATGGTCGATAGTACATTAAAATAGTTATTTTTAATGATATTTGTGACTAGAAAAATAGTGATTTAGTTGGGTTAAGGGGGGTTTTTGTAAGGTTTAATAATTTTTAGGGGATTATGAGGCATTTAGTCATAAAAAACTATAATTATGCATTTTTATAGTGTCTACATTTTACCTTGTTTTATTATGCAACTTTGAATTAACAAGATGCAAAATAATAATGAATCACTTAGTCAAAGGTTAGGGTTCCAAAATAATGGGAGGAGGTGTTCCCCCTCAAATCTAGATTTTATGAGGAAAGGTTGAATCAAGTGTAGGTTTGATAAGTAGTTGATGGGGAGGCACTAGGTGGTGCCACAAGGTAACTAGGTATGTGAAATTCCAATGGGTTCACAAAATATGACTAAACACAATAGTTAATATTATAGAGAGACTAAATGTGTCAATGTTGATAATAAAAAGGTTGAGTTATAAGATAAATGATAAGGTAACTAGACCAATGTTGGTCATAGATGATCGGGTTAGTCTGATCAAGGATCCTAGATAGAGTTGACGTTGACTCATGTATCCAGGGTAGGAAGTGCTCATGAGAAAACACAAATGGTCTAATTTTTGCATAGGGTGGTGCAAACATTTAAATGTTCAACATGGTAAAATTATTCTATACGGGTAAAATGACGAAGATAAGGTCATTACAAATTATATGAAGAGGTTAGTTAAAAAAAAATGGCCTAATGTCAAGGTGGATGTGGTTGCATGGGTTGGGTGGTTAGTTGGGTAGAAAGTAGTTGTGATGATGCTAGATGCACATGGTGAGTGGATGATGCCTATATAGTCTCATGGACCATAATCTAAAAAAAGTGTTATGTAAACTGTAGTTTTATTGAGGTGAAGGGTGTTGGTTAACATGGTTGTCTAAATTTGATATCATATAGGTAGGTTCGGGTTAAGGATTTTGTAGAGGGATATAAAAGAGAGCCTGAGCACAACATATAAAGGAATTAAAGGAATAAAGGGATGATCCTAAAGTAATGAACTGGATAAAAATTTGTGCATTAAGGTAAGAACATGGAGGATATGAGGAAGCAAACAAGGAGATATAAAAAAAAGTAGTATAACTAGTGAGTGCACTCTAAAGAGGTGGAGGTTGAATTGGAGGACATAAGGGAGATCTAAGAAAGGAGGAAGTAAAGGGGAACTAGGAGATGGATGAAGAGAAAAAAATGAGGATATAGATAAATATTAAGGTGGAGAAGGATGGAAGAATACATGCATGATCATATAGGTTGGGAAGAGCAAGGAAGGGCATCAAAGGGGATGAAAAAAATGAAATGAAATGGAGAAAAGAAAAAAATAAGATGTAGAAGATAGGGGGTGAGAGATACATGAAATAATGAATGATTAGAGAATTAAAAAGGATTGGGAGAGAAGTGTAATAATTGTGAAGGGTAAGGTAGGAAAGTAAACATGGAAAGCCATGAAGGGTTTGAAAATAAGTCTAAAAATAGACCAAAAAGAAAATAGTTTGGTGATAAAAATGAAAAAACAAGGAAATAAATAAAATAGGAGGAAAAAGGAGTGAAATGAGGACACAAAAATGATGATGGGAGAGTGAATAATCAGGTGGTATCTTAACGATGTAACAATGGATGATGATGGATAATGAAGAAAAGAAGATGGTGGTTTTGGAGATGAGGATGGGATGAAAAATGGGAGAGGGGTTAATAAAAATGAGTGGAAGCAAATGATGGGTGGAAAATAAGGTAAAGAGAGAAGGTAGGCATCAACAAGATTGTTAGAAGAGATTAACAAGTTGAAGGGTTAAGGTGGTGAAGAAATAAGGGATCACAATGAGAGGGCATGATATGAAAATAAGGGATGAATATGAGGGATGATAAAAAGGAAGAAATGAAGTAGGGATATAAAAAACAGATACTCACATAGATGCAAATGACAAGTGAGTATATAGATGAAAAGAGGAGAAAGGGGAATTTGAAAGGTAAGAGGAAATAACTAATAAGAATAAAAGGGAAATTATGGAAGGCTTCTCAAAGGGTAAAGACCTAGTTAGAAGCTAGTTGTGGAAGAGAAAAAAAGAAGATAAAAAGGATGGAAAAAAAATAATGGAAAATGGGTATGATATGAAGAGTGGTAGAATGGTAGACAGTGGTGGTATAATTAAGTAAAACTTATAGAAACAAAAGAAACAAAATCTTAAAATATGCACAGAATGATGTGCAATGGGTGAAGAAAAGATAGTGATAAAGAGGGTACGATGGGTAGCCCAGGGTGAGGGGAAATGGTGAGCATGGTGAAAGAAGTTGAAGGGGATAAAGGGTCTGGTTGGTAAGAAGTTGAGAGAGGGACAATAAACATAAAAAGTGGGTGGAAGAATGAGTGGAAAAGAATTCAAAAATAATGTTGATAGGGAAGACAATGAAGTAGAATAAGTGGTGGCTTTATGCGAGGTAAGAGGGACCAGTGAGGAAGGATGTCAACTGGAAAACTAGTTAAAAGAGATTGAAAAGATGGAGGTTGGGAGATGGTTATGAGATAGGTAGAGAAGTAGAGCAAGAGATTTTAAGTGAGAAGGTTAAATAAAAAAAAGGATGTAGTTGAACTGACCTTAGTAAATAAGCACTACCTACATAGTCCAAAAAGACATTAGGCCAATGTAGTTCTTCCAACAATGGGGAAAAACATAAGAATAGGTATTAGATGGTGTTAAAACATAAGGATGCTCAATAAATAATTCAAATCTTCCTTTATTTAGTATACCCTAAGCAAGAGGGTGTTGTTAGTGGTGGAAATGAGTGAGAAGAAAAAGAGGATGGGAATTAGTTGTTAGTGGCCAAGACGCACCTAGAGCAATGCCTACATAGTTCATGGACATCAAAGTAGTGTAGTTCAACAAGGTTTGGTTGAGTGATGTTCAAATTGGATACCCAAATTTTATGGACCACATGGGTTGGTTTAACTAATTGAGAAGGTTTTGTAAAACAAAGGTTTCAATTTTTGGTGAAGGTGTTAGTGAAAGTGAATGGGCTAGGTTGGTAAATAGTTAGCATAATGATTGCACATTTAGTGGGATGAGGGTTACAGATGGGAAAGATAGGATAAATTAGAAGGGATCACAATGCTGAGTACCACAAATAATCTTCATGTAGCTAACCCAAAGAACAGGTGATTTTTTGAGGAAGTTTTACTTTCTAAAATTGTGCGAGGGTAAGAGTTTGTAGATAGTGTCTATCACTATGAGCTGAGTTAAAGGAGGTGGGGGTTTGTCTAGATCTAAAGACTCATTGTGACCAAGGTCTACCACTGCTATGAGACAAGTTTTAAGTGTAGTAGTGAAGTGATGACCTGTAAAGAATTTTTTTGAAGGTAAAGGATATTATACAAGTAAGGAAGTTAGTAGCATGGTAAGCAATAAAGGATGGAGATTGCCTGACATAAGAACTAGATGGGTAGGCTAGACAAATGGTGGCCATATTTACATCATGTCCCCCAGTTTCTTGGAACCACAGATGTGGGGTCCCATTTATAAGAGACCCTGATATCAGGGATCTATGTTTTCTAAGATATTGGTTATTAATTGGATCAGATGGTCATTCCCCTGCTATGGATGAACTCTTATTTGGCATAAAATAGAATACTACCATGTTTGAGTAGACACTACCAATTGTTAGGGACTGATGTTTAAATCTTATGGAAATGGGCTTGTAGGAATAGGAGGGTAATGTTTTGGATATAATTGTTTGAATGTTATTATGCTTGAGGTTATGTGGATACTTATAAATGTTATGGTTTATGGTTATGATTAGTGTGGTTATAGCTGTTGTAATCTTGTTGAATGTAAAAGTAATGACTATTGTTGTTTCAATGTTGGATGGTACAAGTCATAGTGAAAACACAACTAGACATAATAAGATAAGAATAAGGCCTAATGCTTTGGTTTTAACAAGGAATAAAAACAAACTCAAAGTGAGATCAACTTAATGAATATAAGCCCTTCAAATGCTGTGCATGAGCGATCGTTAGTTTATAAAAAAAGTTTTTTGATCATAGAGTGTCAAGTAAGTTCTAAATCCCTTGATGTACAGATCATATAAAGGTAAGATGGGTGATAGGTGGCGTGAAGGGTAATAGGTAATATGTATGATAACATAATGTGAATTAGTTTTCACCTTATATAGGAAGCCTAAAAATACTAATAGACAAGTCCATGTCGTATGCTAGATGTAGACTGATCAATGCTAGAAGTCTACAAGTGAAAGTTGATTATGGCTTCCAACTTATTATTTTTCTTGAGATCTAATTGTAAATTTAGAATTTGGTCTGAAAATGGGTCTTTTTATTTATTTTTGTATATGAGAAGTTTATCAATGTGAGAATGTTTCATGAAATTTCTCTACTTTTGACAAAATTAACTCAACCATTATTCAAGGAATTGGTCTAAGATTATTATCTTTGTTTTAATGTTCTTGATAACTGTCATTCAAGGGAGAAGTCTACAATGATTAAGATAATGACCCAATTAATTGTTACAATATGAAATGTGTTTACACATGGACTAGTCTAATCGGGTTCAAAGGTTTACCTTTATGAGGGCAATACTTTACACAAGAATGTTAATGATATGTGAAAGGGTGTGGTTTTGAGAGATAATGACCATGGGATTCTATCTTTCTAGAGATGAAAAGTATCCATGAGAACCATGATATGGGTAGAGTCTTGGTATCCATATTTAGGATTAGGCCATGACTATGATGGTTAATCACATGTTTCTATGTTGTTATCAATTGTCCTCAAAAGGGGAAGAGGAAGGTGAGTGAAGGTTAAAATCTCATAATCAAGGGATGAGCTTAAGTTGGACAAACATGTGATCTTGATTATTCTTTAATATAAAAATGGATGCAAATGCGAAGTATTGAGAGGCTCAGGTTCTTGTTTGCCTTTGAGAGAGGACAAATGATAAGCTCCTGATCCATACTTATGGGTGAGGATGTAGGGTCTAAGCCAATTGAAAATAAACTTCAATCGTTTACTCTTCTCCATGTTGGTCACATGTTGTTTTTCATTTAGGACTTGAATTCCTGTTGTTTGAGGTACTTATTATAAGCACGTGTGATATGATCTTGATAGATACGATGGTGGGTGAGACCTAATAAATGACACTTCTCAAGTAACTTAAGTTGAGCTAAATGATCTTGATAAAAATATTCTTCAAAAATGAGTTCCTTCAAAGACATGTGAAGAAAAGGGATTTAGACTAAAAGAGGCAAGACTGACTCTATTTCAAAGACTAAAGAGAAAGGGATATTACCTGTATATAATTGAATGCTAGTGCTATAGGCCCATAAGGATAATTAGATGTGTAAGTGCCAATCCTAACCTAAAGCACTAACAAATCAGGTTAATATATTGGTGAGGGTTTTATTAGAGGCTTATATTTGTCCATTTTATTATGGTCAGTAAGGTGAGGAAAAGCTTAAATCAATTCCAAATGCATCACATAAACCTTGGAATTACTTATTCTAGAAGGATTTTCCATTATCGATGATGATCTTATGAGGAACACCAAAGTGGTTGATGATATAGTGGTTGATAAAGTTGACAATATTTTCTATTTTGTAGATATTAGAGAAATAACTTGCACCAACTTGGTGATGTATTCGGTGGCTATGAGGATGGAGTTATGCCACTGTGAATAATGGAGGCTAATTTCCTCAATGAGATCGAGCCCCCATTGATAGAAAGACCAAAAGTCCTTAGATACATGGAGGCTATTGGATGGTGCATGATGTAAATTACCATGTTATTGATATTTAATAAACCTTTTTACATAATCACAATAGTCTTGGTTGAGGATGGGCCAATAGTAATGAAGGTGAAGGATATGTTTAGTGATGACTAAGTCACTAAAGTGTTCCCCATAGATTCCATCATGTGTTTCCTTGATGGCATGGGAAGCTTCGTGGATATGTAGGCAATGAATAAGGAGACAATCAAAGCCAAATTTGTAAAGGATTCCCCTTATTATGGTGTAATGAGAGGTACCTTGAACTAAATCTCTCTAAGCATTCCTAGAGAGGTTGGGATGAACAATGCCTAGGTTAAGGTAGTCGAAAGTTTGGTCATACCAAATGTTGGATGGGGATTCCTCTACATTATGAATGGTATGGAGGTCAAAGTGGACATAAGAGGGTGTGGTAAAATTATGAATGGTGACAAATATTTTTGAATTGGAATGCTAAGATGGTAATTCAGAAGCAAGGCAGGCCATTGTATCTACAAATTTATTGGTAGATTGGGAACAAATTGGACTAGGTAATGTTCAAATGAATTTAAGAGTTTGTCAACTAAAAGCTTATATTTTAGAAAGACATCATTCTTACATTGATAGGATCCATTTACCTTGTTGGCCACAAGTTGGGTATCACCAAATACATAGATTATCTTAATGCCCAATATTTGATCAGTTTGGATACTTATCACTAGGGATTCATACTCGACCATATTATTGGCGAATTCAAATTCAAGTTTAAAGGAGAGAGGAAAGGGTTCGCCATCAAGAGGAATGAGAATAAATTAGACACCCCTTGCTTGTTGGCATTTAGAGACACCAAAGAACATGGTCATTTGATAGGTCATGTCATCTTCTTGAAAATGAGTCGTGATAGACTTGTCTAGAAAGGCAAGAGCGTGTGGTTAGATATTTCATAAAGGAGCTTTAGCTAATTGATCAATAATGACTTGACCTTTAATAATTTTTTTTTGGAGGAATTCAAAGTCAAATTGAGCTAAGAGGATGAGCCACTTAGCCATATGCTGATTTTGGTATGGTCAAGAGCGAATGTATTTGAGTGGGTTGGTAGTAGTGATGACATAGTTTTTATGGTTAAGAAGGTAGTGGCAGAGTTTGGTGGTCATGAAGGTAAATTACAATAAATTTTTCATAGTGTATGTATACCAAGTTTCATATTATACCAAGTTTCATATTCTACAAGCATATGAATAATGTAGTATACAACGTACTCTTTGTGTTGTTCATCTCAGAGAGCCAACATTGCCCTTAGGGAATGGTTAATGGTAGAGATATATAGGTAAAATGGGTGGTCATCCTTAGGAAGGGTGAGGATAGGTGGTGAAAAAAGGTACTATTTGAGTGAAACAAAGGCCTTTTGATAATCACTACTCCATTTGAAGGAGACATCCTTCTTCAGAAGCTGATCTAAAGGTAGTCACTAGTTTGAAAGTTGGGAAATGAAATGATGAATAGATTGATGTTTTCCTTGAAGGTTTTGGAGTTGTTTAAGGTTGGTTAGGAGGCATGTCCAAAATTTCTCTAAATTTAGTAGGATCTACTTTAATTTCATGAAGAGAGATAATGAAGACAAGAAGCTTTCCTGAAAGGAACCCAAAAATACTTTTCTTAGGATCTAGGCAAATATGAAAATGGATGATGCATTCAAATATGCTTGTAAGAACAGTCAGGTGATCTATTTGGAGTTTGGATTTACAGAGAAGGGCATCCACATGGTCTTCTACAATCCTATGGACGATATCATGTAAAATATAAGTCATGGCATATTAGTAGGTTGCACCAACATTCTTTAACTTGAAAGGCCTGACTCTATAGAAGAAAGTTCCCCAAGGGGTCATAAAGTTAGTTTTATGTGGGTCTTCAGGAGCAGTCAAGATCTAATTATAACCTAAAAACCAATCTATGACATATAACATCTCATGGCAAGTTGTAAAATTAAAAATTTGGTGAATTCTAGGTAGAAGGAAGTCATACTTGGGGTAGGTGAGGTTAAGGTCATGAAATTCCACACAAATACATAGACCTCTAGTGACTTTGGTGATAGGTACAATGTTTGAGACCCATTAGGGGTAGTCAATGGGTTGAATGAAGTTTATAGATAGGAGACATTGAAGCTCTTCTTTGATGAGAAGGGATATGCAAGGATGCATGCAACAAAGCTTCTGTTTAATAGGCTTGGCATCATAGTGAGTGACTATATTATGAGTAGTAATGGTGGGGTGAATCATAGGTATATCATTGTAAGACCAAGCAAATGCTATTTTATATTCTTGAAGGAAAGAGGATAAATCTTGAAGTTCCTTAGTATTAAACTATTGGACTAATTTGATAATGCAGGGGTTATCCAAATTACCCAAGTTAATATCAATGGTAGATTCATTCAACATAGTCAGGGAATTAAGTGGAAGGGATTTGTGGATAGAAGAATATCCTACACTGAGGTAGGTAATAATGTAATCATCATTTTGATGTTAGATGGTGTTGATGGTGGGAGAATCATTCTATACCATTTCAGGGTATACAAGTGGAAGGATTTTGTTTTGGCCACTCTCTTGGTAGATGAGAGGTCCCAAAATTATAGTATTTATAAAAAAAAATTAGGAGGGATAATATTGGGGTATTTAGGTGGATAAAGTGGTTGGGTTGGCAAAGATGGGATATCTTCCTCTATGGTGGTAATGGGTTAGGGTGAATTGCTAAATTCTTGAGGTGGTTCATACCCAAGGCCAAAGCACTCATGAGGTTACAATGTTTTGAGATGGGGCAAATCATGAGGCCCTTTTTAATAGTGACAAAGGAAAAATATTTTCCAATCACACCTATGGAGATATAGTCTAGCGATCTATGGCTTGATAAGATAGGAAAATTTAGAGGTAAATAGTTGGATGTATGATGTAGTGGTAGGGGCTAGAAGTGGCTAATCAAGTCCCCAATAAAAGAAATTCATTTGATGGTTAGGGAGATCAATGAGGATGATGGTTCTAATGTTAGGGTTGTAAGAAGGGTCATGCCTGAGATTCCCATATTTTTTGGGGATAAGGAAGGCATCTAAGGATAAGAGTCTATATTCCCCAAAATAAAGACGTTGTAATGTGGCTATCACAAGGTCTTCTACAATAATTTGGGAAGAGGGGATACATGAGCTAGTGGAAGCTTCATCAACATTAGGTTTGAAAATGCTATGGGTTTTGGCTGATGAGGTTATGTTATTGGTAGATGGTTTTGCAGTGGATAAAGGAGGAAGAAGTATGTCAATAGGCCGATATGTCATATTATAATATTTAATAGGACTAGGGTCAGCTTGGATAGTTACAACTTACCCTTCATGTTCAAACTTTATGCAACAATGTAGGGTGGGAGGGACACAACTCATGGCATAAATCTGAGGGTGTCTAAGTAAAATGTTGTATTGAAATTCTCCCTCCACAACATAAATGAGTTTGGGAATATTCCTACATAAATGTGGACGACAATTTTGGCCAAGGTGGTACCCATAGTATCATTAAAATAATGAAGGAGTGCAAAGCTTTTAGACATGATGTTTTTAGGTAACTACAGCTGGACATAAGCATGAGATGAGATAATATTGATGCTAGCTCCCCCATTGATCATCACCCTTTTGATGTAGGTTTGATTGATGTATGTTGTAACGAAGAGGATAGGATCATGATCCTTTGAATGAACATAAGGTATTTTTGAATTCTTGAAGGTGAAAAGGTTGGAAGTTCAAAGGGCACCAAAAAGGTGGTTAGAAGCTGAGGATCATTGGGTTTGACCTTGATGGATTGTAGAGCTTCTATGAGTACTTGACAGTGATGGGGAGAGGTAGAGATTAACTCATACAAGCTCATCTTTGTTTGAGTTTGGTCAAGGTACTTAAAGATAGCTTTTTGAAGGGATATCACATATGGTTTAGGGTATGGAGGGTTAGATTGGGAGCCACCTAAGATAGACACTTTGGGTTTGTCTAAAGATGGAGAAGGTTGGGTATTATTTCTTTGGGATTTTGTATAGGGCTAAGTCTAAGGAATGGATGCCTTAGTCTTCCCTTTATCCTTCTACTAGGCTCATGATCAAGTAATCATGTGAATAGTGTGGATAAGGTGGTTCTCTATGTTGGATGGTTTCCTCTATTCCTCTTCTTCAATTTTGGGTGAGATCAAAGATCAAATGGGTTGAGTTGGTGGTTGGATTGGTAATGGGGATGAAGGAGGTGTATCTGATAATAGATCATCATCTTCATATAAGTTGTGAAGAAGCACTTGAAGATATTTATAGTTCTCAACATCATGTCCTTATTCCCTATGATATGCACATATCAAATTATCATTAAATCAAGAGGGTTTGGTATGTGAAAGGTCAAAGGGTTTGATGGGTGGTAAGCTTAAGGAAGATGTTTACAATATCCACTGGAGAATGGTTAAGTAAGATTAAGCTAAAGGTGGTAGATATTTAGTGGTTTTTGTTTTGGGTGTTGAAGTTAGAGGTTATGTGGATGTAGGTTTGGTGGTATGTGTCTTTTATAAATTAGTATGCTTGGTTGATGGTTTTGGTTTAGGCATGATGGTTGACATGATGGTGGTAGAGGAGAGTAAGGTAGGTAACTTAGGAATTGTTGGTGTAGTGGGGAAAGATGCTTTAGAAAGCAAGTATGAAGTTGTGACCAATAAAGGTGGTGGGGTTTTGGTAAGAATGATTGAATTTGTGTTTAAGATAGAGGGATGGGGACTTAGAATGGAGGGCAAGGTTGAGGGAGGTAAAATTTGGGGTTTTGGGCCTTTTGGTGATTTTACCTCTTTGGTTATTTTAGTTGTTGGTTTTGGGGGGATTTGGTCACTCTAGTGTTCTTTGTGGGTTTAGGTGTTTGAGGTTTATTAAATTTGGAGGAGGTTTTGGTTAGTTGGGTGGAGGTTTTAGTTAGTTTAGAAGGGCAAGGTTGGTCTGCCAAATAAGGGGTTAAAAGTTCTAGTTTGCTTCCCTTACCTTTATCTTGACCATGGGTAGAAGGTTTTGTAATTAGAGGTTGGGTGGATGGATCCATTTTATCTTATGAGATAGCTTCCAAAGAGGGAGTGGATAGTTCTATGATAGGGGAGGTATGTGTGTTATCCTCAAATGGAGGTGTGGATACAGTTGTTTCCTTTGTTTGGGAATCTAGAGGAATAGAAGGTAGTCTTTTTTATTTCATTAGGGGAATGGGGAAAGAAGTAGTTGGGGTAATATTTCCTTCCTCAATGGGTTCACTAGTAACCACATTAATAGTATGTGCCTCATGAGATTGTCCAGTTTTATTTTCATGATGAGGGGTAGAAGGAGCATGATTAGGGAAAGGCTTATAGAATATGTTGAGGGCTTATTTCAGTAGTGCATTAGGATTGTTCAATATGATCTCCCCTTTGCCAATGAGGGATTGGATAAGGTATTTAAAGGTATTGCACCTATTGATGTCATGTCTTATGACTTGATGAAAAGTGAAATGGTCATTCTCATTATACCAACCGGGTATGGGGTGAGAAGTATCAAACTATTAGGGTGGTTTAATTGATGGAAGTTGGATGCTATTGTCTTTTAGTAACTTTTATAAAATAGAAGGATAAAGATCCCCAAGTGGAGTTAATGTATTATGGTTATTCCATGTTTGGCTCCTTTGGTTATAGTTTGGATAGTTGAAGGGGTCAAAGGTTTGGTTCCTTGGGCTCTGTTGGTTATGGCAGAGGTGTAGATTTGAGAACAATAACATTGGCGGTGGCTTTGCTCTTAGAATTGGTATTGGTTAGGTTGTTTAGTTTAGAAGAAGAGGGATCACTGGTTTTGTATGTTGGGTTCTTGTTTTTCAAATTTAATCTTCCCTCATTAATCGATCTATTCTATAGTTTATGAGACATTGTAAAAGCTTCATCAAATGTCTAGAAGCTTTGGACACACAATGTGGATGAGATGTGTTTTGTACATGCCCAGGTAAAGAGCTCTATAAGCTCAGGTTGACGTAATGAAAAATAAATTTGGTTTATTAGGCTCATCTAATAAGCCATGAAATCGGTAATATATTTATCTTCAAATTTTTAAATGGAGTAGAGGTCAGTAATAGAAAATTTCTTGGATATATTGATTGAAAAGTGATCCAAAAAATTTTGGGCTAGTTGGGAAAAGGAGAAGATGGAGTGTTTTGGGATGGAACTATACCAATCTAATGTTGGTCTGAATAAGGACATGGAAAGGTACAGAGGAGAAGAGTGTCATCATGGGTAATAAAGTAACATGCATGCCTAAATGCTCTTAAATATTGTTAGGGGTCCTCCTTGCTTTGAAATTTAGAGAATTTTTACAATTCCCATTGTAGAGGATATGGTCAGAGAGGGATAAATGGATGGATGGGTTCATTATAAATTTGGTCATAAGAGATAAGGTTATGTGATCCTGATATGGATGAGTCAAGACTAGTCATCTTCTCCATTAGAATCTTGACCAAGTCCATTTGGGGTTGTTAGGTTAGATAGGTATATGACACATTTTGTTGGCACTGGGTGACATGGAAATAACTAGTGGATTGTTGGGATGATGTTACGTGTGTGTGTGTGTTAGGTCACGTAAGTTTAGGTGGAAGGTGAAGGTATGTATACTTGTGTGTTAGGAATATATTGATAAGATGTCATGGGTATGTGTCGGCAGGTTGAGGTTGGGGGGTTTATGTGTGGTATCGAAGTGATTACTAGGTTAGTTCATTTAAGGTGGGTAGTGACCGAAGTGCTCATAAGGGGAAGTGTTTATGGTATGGAGAGCACTATATTTTTAGATTAGGTTGTGGTTGAGGTATTTGTTGCTACTTTAGGGAGGATGAAAGTAGGAGGGAAGGATAATGCCATAGTAGGTGGGGTGTAGGTGACTAAGGGTAAGGTTGAACCCACTTGGGGTGTGGTAAGAGGTGTTTGGTTGGGGGGTGGAAAGTTGGTTTGGGTTCAGGTGGAAGGATGTTTAAAGAGGTGTAGGTCAAAAATGGTTGGGTTAAAGTGGTACCAAACATAAGGTGGGGTTGTAAGCCAAGAGGTGGTTGAATAGATGAAGTTGAAGCAAAAGGGGTGTGTTGTGGCATGGTATTGAGTTAGTGCTATAAAGCTACCTAATTATTATCAAGGAAGGCAACAAAGTTAGGATCTCTCTCAGATATGATCAGGACCCTAGAAGGAGAGGGAGGATGGGAAATCTAAATGTGAGGGGAACTCTCAATATCTTAGGTATATTTCATAGGTGTGGAAAAAGATGGGGGCTGGTTAACTTGATTTATGAGTTGTCTAGTAGTGACCATATGAGAAAAAAAGGAATGAAAAGGTGAAGCTCTCAACTCAAATAAGAAGCAAGAAAAAGAAAAGGTTCAATTAAATCAAATCATTCACTAAGATACATTAAATCTTGGAGTTTTAATTATTTCTCTTTTGTCTTATGCCTTAGAAAGTGTGAAGAGGAAATCGGCTTGAATAGGTCCTAAACAAGGTAGCCTATGTTGAGTTTTGGGTTATGTTTAGGCTCTCAAGAAGAAGTATTTATTTGATTGAATACATGGCTTTGTTTTGGGGATTTGTCCCCTCACCTCATGATCCCACAACCAATACAGGTTCTTAGCAAATATATACTAATTACCATATTTTATACTCAGACAAAGCACCGAGTTGGTTATCCCCTTAGTGATTATATCTAAGTACGATAACCAAGCAAGGGTAAGGTGATCCATTAGGTGATGAAATCCTAGTTGGGCCTTGTCTTAAGTGAGTTTTATGTTTTTTTTTTAAATTGGTTTGGTCATGTAATATTTGTGTACTATGGTTAATTTATTTTGCCTTTAATTAATCTAGGTAAACTAATTAAGCAAGCAAGTAAACAATGTATGCAGTTAATTTTAATCAAAAAGATTTTTGTTTTAAAAATAAGAAAATAAAAATAAAAATTCACATAAATGCATTATGAAAATGCAATCCTGATCCCAATACGAATGCTCTTCTGATTTTCAGAAATGCAAGAAAAAATGAAAATTTCTATTTTTTAAATTTTTTCTTGATTTTCTAAATAAAAGAAGTTAAAACTTACATTTTGAAAGAGATGAATGATTAATTTTTAAAAATTAAACTACATATAAATGAAATTTTAATAATGTAACTAAATTTCCTAAAATAACTCATGAACTCAAGAAAAATCAAGGGTCCCACTAGGCATGCCTAAATGTTTCTATCTATTTTTTTGCCTTTTTCTTAATATTTGAAAGAAAGAAACCAGTGATGGGGTGTGTAGAAAACCCTAGGTAGATACTCATTTTTGAATACAAAGGAATAACCTAAAATAATAAAACACTAAAAAAAGTTGTTTGTTAGACAAGTAGCAAAGTGGATTGCCTGGCATGAACTAGGTCCTAGAAGTGAAAGCTTCCTAGGAGATTGTCAATCCACCTTCTTTGGATAATTAAATTTGAATGATAAAATTAAAAATAATTGCATTAAATGACCAAAAATATAAAATGAAACAAATTAATATGGATGCTTTGCTAATAAAATGACTAAATAAAGCAAATGTTAAAAGGCTAGTCGAGGCAAAGTTATAGTTTTGGTTTGGCAAATAGTCAAAAAGGAAAGATGATTTTGTTAAGGTTGATAAATGATTGGAATGATCAATAAGGTGATGGTTGAAATGATAAAAAAGATATAAGGGAAAAGGGTAAAAGGGATAAATGGTCAATTTTGCAAATATGGCCAAGAGGCAAAATGGGTTAAGTGGGTAAATTATGGCAAAGAGGTAAAAGGGTCAAGTGGGTAAATATGGCTAAGGAAATAAATGAAGTTAGTGAAAAGGAGGAAAAATAAGAGGTGAAAGGTATAGAGGTTAAGAGAGAAGAGGCCAAAGGAGAAAATAAGCTGAAATGAAATGAACAAATAAAGTTACCTTTGATGTTTCTTGAGGATGACGTGGGGATAGCTTATTGAAGATGCTTTGTTGCAGAATTTGGCAGAGTTTCATTTCTTGAGTTTTTTTCTCCAAGATGATGATGATATCCTTCAATTAGATTACATCATACAAGTGGAAAAACTACAATAATAATGTTAACAACAAAATACTAAATTACAACTTAACCTTGGGTGAAGGAGAGGGTGGGGGTATTTATAGCATTTGATGTGAAGAAACATGCCAAAATAGAGGAATAGTGAAGCAATTAAAATTTCTCCAAGTGGTATCATGAATGAGTCAAGGATGAGGTTGGTTTGGATTCCCAATTTTATCATAAGTCTCCCATTTGGGGTTGGCATATATCCCATCTTGCTCATGAGCCCAATTTTCAATGGGAATCATGTGCATGGGTTTAAACAAGAACAAAGACTTCTCCCCACCTTTTCTTGATTTCACAAGAAATTAAAGGGGTGGCACACCAAATATGGCACCATTTCCCATGTGGGAGATGAAAATTCCAAGGTGAGGTTGGTGGGGATTCCCATGTGGGTTGAAAAGTCTGCCATTTGGGTTGGTAAGCCTCCATTTGGGTTAAGAAGTCAAAGATGGGTGCCCTTTGTCTTTCTCAAAGTCTTAAAGAGATAGGTATATCTTTTAAAGTCTAATTTCATGTGGGAAGGAAAAAATACATGTTGAATAATGACCACTTGAGTGGAAATTCACCACATTTCAAGGGGGGGTCATTGTGATGCTTGAATGAGGTCATCAAGCACTTTGGGAAGGGTCTCAAGTAGGGTGTGATTTCCCACATCAAGCCACATCACTTCTAAGCCACTTTAATTGACATATCACCTCTAAAATAATCTCGCATGTCACTTGCCATGTCACATGTTATGTCACTTGCCATGTCATCATGAATAGTGATTGTGGGTCTCACAGTGAATAGTGATGGTGAATAGTACTTTCAAATTGTGATTTTGAATGATATTTTTGACTAGGATAATAGTGATTTGGTTGGGTCAATGGTGGTTTTTGAAAGGTTTAATAAGTTTTAGAGGATTCTGAGGCATTTAGTCATCAAAAACTTTAAGTGTGTAGTTTTCTAGTGTCTACAAAAGGTATAGAAGACCTACTTCTAACCACTCAAAGGAGTAAAATAGACATATGTATATGAATCCCAAGATTTGTTTTGAATATTAAATGACAAATAAAATAATAATAGCTTAAGCCCTATAAATATTATATGCTCATCAATGGGTGAAAAGTTCCCATTATAAGAGAATATAGGGAGAAGAGACCATTCAGTTAAAATTAGTAAAATGGAACTCACCTCAAGAAAATGTCTAAAATTACATTCCATGCCATACATATATTTATCCATCAACTCTTCGGTGGAACATTGTTGGCTTGTATCCTACAAATTTGTTTAACAAATAAGCTAAAAATCCAAATAATCCTCCTTATAAAATATATATGGATATAATAACATTTGTCTGGATAGTGAACCAAACAAGAGAGGCATTTATTAGCATGCCTTCTAAAAACTGAGGTACTGAGAGTGTTACAACATTCCATTTTAACGGTCGATTAATTTGAGGACTCAAATCACTACAAACATCATTTTTCAATAGTAAACAAATCCCACATATCATTACAACATCCATTTAAGATATCCTAAATATATGGACAACCCATTCACAGGAAATGCATATATTACATTACGTCTAGCTCTAGAAGCAAATTAATATAAGGAAATAAATCTTTTTATATTGATAAATTAAAAATTAAAAAAAAAATGTTAGTATAATATTTAAAATATTATTAAATGATTGATTCAAATCAGATGCAATATATGAATATACATATACATAGTATCATATTATCATTGAGTTATAAATTTATCTATGTAAATATTCGGCGCTAAGATTCTAATTTAAAAGCAATGACATATAGATTGTAAGATATTGTCATTGAGTTATAAATTTATCTACAAAGGTTTTAGATGTAAGATTCTACTTCCAAAACATAGACGAAGTTTAAATATTGGAAATAATAAAACAAAGTACCCTTGTGTTTAAAGAGGAAAATAATAAAAATTGCTTCCAAAACTCTCAAGTAATTTTAGGACATGGAAAATAATAAAAATAAGTACACATATCTTGGTATTGTAGTTTTAAGTGACTCAACACAGGGCACTACCACATATCCAATATTTAAATATTCAATTAGGGGTTACGTTATATTGACATTAATATCAAGCATGAATGGTGAGGAACTATGGAGGAAAATCTAAATTAGGTCTTACAAATAAATGTCAACTAAAAAAATAGAATGATTCAGTAAAATATTTCAACAATTTTCTCATAATGTCACCGTATAACCTAATGCTTCCAATAGAGATAAGCTTTTATTCCTATAAATGTTTTGAAGGATAGGTTTATTTTAATAATTAAGCTTAAGAAATTAAAAAAACATTCAAGAAAGGCTACATGAATATGAAATATCATTCATTCCTTTATAATTTAATGGAATATGATACAAATAGAATGATTAATCTGAAAATATTATTGTTAAACTTAATGTTGCCACACATAAGATGATTTAAAACAAACAACTCTTTTCTACCCAAGATTCCTTAGTACTCCATAATCTAAGGATGATTAACCTTGGAGATGAGAGTTTTTGGAGGACATGGCATCGAAATCAACACATTTAATCTTCCCCATCACATCTAAAACACTATCATCTTCTTATAGTAAACTATCTTCAGCTATCACATTTAAAGTCTCTCTCTCTCTCTCTCTCTCTCTCTCTCTCTCTCTCTCTCTCTCTCTCTCTCTCTCTCTCTCTCTCTCTCTCTCTCTCTCTCTCTCTCTCTCTCTCTCTAGATGTTTCTAGTCAAAACTACCTATTAGTCTAGCTTTGTAAAAACATTTTAATTTAATCTATTTTTTTAGTATATACACAAAGGAAAGTGTATGAATATAGAAAAAGAGCAGTGAAGTTTTGTATGCATAAACAGTTGTATGGAGAACAACGCAAACCTGTGAATACTGGAAATCTAAAATCTATATTAAAATTGGAAGATGTTTGATGAAATTTGATTATTCATTATTTGTTTTATTGTTTCTATGTTTATTTACTTGTATGATTTGTTTTTCTATGCTTTAAAACCAGCAATCTAGTATCAGAGCAGAGATTAAGGAGAATAAAAGAGATCCTGAAGAGAAGAGCTCAGATTTTTCTAAGGGGCTTGTTTTAAAATAAGAAGAGATCAAATTTTCAAAGAAAAAAGAATAAATTTCAAAATAAAAGAGAATAGTTTGTGAATAAGCCATGGAATGATTTTTTGGTAGCATCTCTCAATCTCAAATACTTTTAATGGCAAAAATTATGATTTTTTGAGTATATTGATAAAAACCCTATTTTACTCACAAGATGTGTGGGATTTAGTGGAGAATGGGTTCCCTGAGTCAAAAAAATCAATAATTATTACAAGCATTATCACAAATGGAGAAGGATTTATTGGAATAAAACAAGAAGAAGAATGCCAAAACATTTTTTTTCATCTATAAATCCATGGAGGATTCAATTTTTCCACATGTTGCAATAACAAAAAAGTCAAAGCATGCATAAAAAAGTTTGTAGACTACATATCAAGGCACCAACATGGTAAAAACTACCAAATTTTAAATACTAAGGAGATAATTTCAAAATATTCATATGAAGGAATCAAAAATATAGATTTACTTTTTACACATGTAATGGGAATTTGAATCAAATCAAAACTTGTGGTGAGAGTCTACAAGATCATAAGGTTATGGAGAAAATACTTATAAGTTTGCCTCCAAAATTTGAGTCAGTTATTGTGGCCATTTAAGAATCCAAAAATTTATCACAATTATCAGTTGATGAGTTAATGGGATCATTATTATCAGATAAGCGAAGGTTCAACCATTCAATCTCATCTTCATTGGAGAATGCATTGAAAACTCACCTTTAATTTTACAAAACAAAAGGGAGAATAAGTTATAGTAGAGGTAGAAGACATTTTGAACCAAGAAGAGGAAGAGAAAATACATAATTTAGAAGCAAAATACCAGCATCAAAACCACACACACATTCTAAACCAACAAGAGGTAGAGGCAACAACCATTTTCATAGCCATCATCAAGGTGAAAGGTATAATAAGACAAACACTCAATCTTATTATTGTAAAAGATTTAGGAACTTTGCATTTGAATGTAGAACAAGGCAATATGACATGAATAAAAAAAAAATCAAATTTTACAAATGAACATCATCCCTACATTAGTGAACAAAACACCATGTTGATAACATGTAATGTATCACAAGATAGTTATAAGATGGTATGAGATAGTGGATGTAGTAATCACATGAGTGGGAGTAAGGAAATGTTGTCAACAATAGATGAATTGGTAAAATTAGAGGTAAAATTGGGAAATGATAATCGAGTATGAGTAATGGGAAAAGGTTCAATTAACGTAAGAACTAAGCAAGGTGAGAAGAAACATATCCATGACGTTTATTATGTTCCTAGATTGTAGCATAATCTAATAAGCATTGGGAAACTATTACAAAAAGGGTATAGAATATAATTTAAAAATGGTGAATGTGTAATTTTAGAACAAAAGCCATGTACTGGGCTGATTGTAAAAGTTGAAATGATAAAAAAACATGATGTTTCCTCTTAGAATCCAAAGTGAACTATTATTAAATCATTAAGGATTGAAAAATTCTTCTGAATTATCTTTCAAAGCTTCATACAAAAATGAATTTTGGCTATGGCATTTGAGATTTGGACATTTAAAATTGAAAGGATTATAACTTTTATATAGGAAAATAATGCTGTATGGATTGCCATCAATAGAGCTACTTAAGATAAAATGTGAGAATTGTATACTTACAAAGAAAATGTGAGAATTGTATACTTACAAAGCAACATAGGCATAAATTTCTAGTTGTAAAATCTTATAGGGCAAGGCAACCATTTGAGATAGTCCATTGAGATCTTTGTGGCCTGATGTAAATACCATCCATAAGTGGAAGTATTTATTTCTTGACATTTATTGATGATTTTAAGAGGAAAGATTTGGTTTATGTATTCAAATATAAATCAGATGTATTTTTTGTTTTTAAAGAGTTCAAGGCAAAATTTGAGAAAGAAAGTGGACATTATATCAAAATATTGAGAAACAATAAAGGTGGCGAATACATATCAATTGGTTTTAAGAATTTTTTTAAGTCAAATGGCATAAGGAAATAATTTACAGCAAGGTATACTCCTAAAACAAATGGAGTAGTTGAGAGAAAGAATAAAATAATTATGAAAATGGCACAAATTATGATAAAATTCAAACACCTACCAAAGGAGTATTGGGTTGAAGCGATTGCATGTTTGGTAGTGATAAATAAAATACAAGAAGAATATTGGAGCAAAAGGAATCATAATATTAGAGTTTTTCAATGTGTGGCATACTCCTTGATACCTCAAAAATTAAGAAAGAAACTAGATGATAGAGGAGAGAAATGCATATTTGTTGGCTATAGTGAAAAATTTAAGGCATATAAGCTATATAATCATATTTCAAAGAAGGTGATAATAAGCCATGATGTTGATTTTGTTGAATAAGAAGCATGGGATGGCAACATAGACAAAACAACTACTATTACAGCTTGTGTTCCACAAGAGAATGAAAATCAAGTTGAGAATCCTACTACACAACCAAATGTTCCTAGTGTGCCTTCTAAGGCACCTACCACTCCAAATCCAACTACTCCAATAAGTAATAATAGTAGTGAGTATTTTAATACAATGTTTGAATCATTAAGATGAAGGTCTATAAACACTTTTAAAAAGACATGCAATCTAAGGGAAAGTTATGATTAAATACAAGAGGCTAAAAATGCTGATTTATGTTTTAATTTTGCAATCTTAACACAATCTGGTCCAATTTATTTTAAAACACAATTAAAGATGATAATTGGATTGAACTAATGGATGAGAAAATTTAATCAATTGAATAGAATCAAACTTGGGATCTAGTAGAGCTTCATAAAGGCAAGGATGTGATTGGAGTTAAGTGGGTTTACAAGAAAAAGTTTAATGCTAATGGAAAATTAGAGAAATACAAGGCAAGACTAGTAGCTAAAGGCTTTACATAATATCCTAACATATACTACAATGAAACATTCACACTTATGGAAAGATTGGATACCATTGGAATGGTCTTATCTAGAGTAGCTCAAAATAATTTAAAGGTTACCAAATGAATGTAAAATCACCATTCTTAAATGGCATTTTGGAAGAACAAGTGTTCATAAATAGTCATTTGGTTTAGAAATTTTAGGACAAGAACATAAGGTATACAAGATGAAAAAGGCAATATATGGTTTAAAGTAATCCCCTAGAGATTGGTATAGTTGAATAGATTCTTATTTCATGAAAAATGGGTTTAATATATGTCAAAATGAACCTACCTTGTATGTGAAAGTGAATAATCAAGGGAAAATCTTGATAGTTTGTTTGTATATAGATAATTTTTTATTCACAGGTAACATGTCAATTAAATCATTCAAGGAAACCATGAAATGTAAATTTGATATGACTAATTTAGGGATTATGAGATATTTTTTGGGGATAGAGGTAAGTCAAAGAGATCAAGGAATTTTTATATGTCAATGTAACTATGTTAGTGATTTATTGAAGAGATTCAAGATGAAAAAAGTGAATCCAGCCCCTACACCGATTGCATTAGGTTTAAAACTTAACAAGGATGATAAAATTCCTAGTATTGATGCTAATTTATTCAAAAGATTAGTTGTCAACCTCATCTATCTAACTACCATAAGACTAGATATCAATGGTGGGGTTAGTCTCATTTCTAGATTTATGGAAAAAACAAAAGAATCACATTAGAAAGCTAGAAAAAGTGTTTTAAGGTATATAGCTAGAACAAAGAACTTTGGGATTTTCTATAAAAATTTAGATGACTTCAAACTGATTGAATAAATGGATAGTGATTGGGGAGGTAGCTTGGGTGATAAGAAGAGTATTTATAGATACATTTTCCATCTTGGATCTAGTGTTATCTCTTGGGCATCAAAGAAGCAACCAATTGTGACACTTTGAGCAGCTGAAGTAGAATATGTAGAAGGTACATCAAAAAAATACCAAGTAGTATGGATGAGAAGAGTACTTTTTGATTTCAGGGATTTACAAGAATAACCTAATATAAATTATTGTGATAATAATTTAGAAATTACATTATCTAAAAAATATGTTTTTCATTAATGTAGTAGCATATTGATATCATATATCATTTTATTTGAGAATTGGTGAACAATGGAGACATATATCTTGAATTTTTTAGGTCTGAAGATCAACTTACTAATATATTTACCAAGCCACTTTCAAAGAATGTGTTTGAACATCTCTAGGAAGGAATTAGAATAGCAGATATACATGGTAGTAAATATTAAGGGGGAGTGTTAGAGGACATGGCATCTATCTCAGCACATTGAATCTTCCCTAAAATATCCAACACACTTTCAACTTTTTCTAGCAAATTCTCTTCAGCTACCAAATTTAATGTTTTTTTTCTCTCTCTCGTACTTCATCTAGATGGTTCTAATCAAATCTACTTGTTAGATTATATTTGTAAAAACATTTTAATTTATTATTATTATTTTTAGTATGTACACAATAGAAAGTGTATGAAGATAGAAAAAGAGCAACGAAGATTTGTATGTGTAAATGGTTATATGGAGAATAATGTCGACCTATTTATACTAGAAATCTAAAATCTATATTAAACTTGGCAGATGTTTAAAGAAATTTAATCATTCAGTTCTTATTTTGTTGTGTCTATGTTTATTTACTTGTATGCTCTATTTTTTTTGGTTTAAAACCAACAAGATACATCTAAAAAAAGTCATATACATAAAAGTTAGAGTGGCAAAGAAACCAAATTGAGGTCAAGTAAAATATGAATGATTAAATGCACATCATTAAATAAATCACCAAGACACTACAAGACTTCATAAATTTACTTTATTCAGGGTTACTATACCAACCCTTCATAGCCATCAATCCTTTTCCTCACCTTATAGTGATAATTAGTTTTAGAGATGGTTCCGCAACATGAAAGGATAAGTCAAAACCCATAAGCACTCATAAAAATTAAAATTTCTTACCTATTTTTAAATCAATACAATATAACTTGAAAAGTATCATCTAGCATGAAACTTAAATGAAATTGATATGCTGATTTTTTTCTTAATGGGTGTTTCATAAAACAACAACTTGCAAGCTTGTTGTGGTACACAAAATAAATTTTTTATACAAATCTATACCTCTTGGTGTGTTCATCATATAAACTAATATGTTTGTATGCAAAGAAAAAAAATACAAAATTCACATTTATAAAAAGCTTTGACAAAAAAATATCCATATATATTGTAGTTTTACTCACCTATTCTTCCCAAGATTGTGAATCACAAGAATTGTAGAGCCCGAGGCTCATTTTCCAATTTTATCCATAACTTCATCATTGTCAACTTTTGATTCCATGACAATCCAAATTCAAAGATCTTAATAACTATCAACACAATGTGAATTGAGATAGGAGCATGTTAAAAATAAGTACTTGAGAGATGTAAAAAATAATTTTGATGTGCAGCTCACTATTTCAAGCTAGTAAGCATCATGTGATGTGCATTGCATATTATTTTTAGTAATTTTAAGAATGTGGTAGACACAAGTTTTTGGTCTTACTTAATGGCCACCCTATCTCAACCTTGGATATTGGAAATATCTAGTATGGAATGTACACAAGTGATGGTAATGACCTAATGTTTCACCAAATTATAGGAAAACCATCCCAGTCTTATGAATGGTAAAATCCCAAAGGTCTTGCCCCATCCTTGCAGGATGGTTTTTCCTATCTTATTTGGCATTGGCAATATAAAATTTAAAAAGGGATGTAGAGGGATTTAATAAAAGAGCAATTGATTAGTTGTAATGACCACTCTCTTCTACCAGTGGAATTCCTCTAAAATTAATAATCTATTACCACAGTAAAGAAAGTTTATTATTTTAGAAATAATTAAAAATAAAAACAATGAACTTTGATTTAAAAAATAATTTTTAATAGAGAATAATAAGAAAGAAGGGATAGTCCCAAGGTTTAGCTCGAATGTGTAAGATCAATGACTTCGGTCGTTTAGGTCTTGAGTTTAATTTGTACTGAATAACCTGTGATGCAATGACATTTAGGAGCAGGCATGAAGATTAAAAAGTAGGAGTAGGTTACCATTAGTTAATGGTGGGTCCTCTTCGAAACCTTAGATATCAAAAAATAAAAATAAAAGAAAAAAAAAAGAAGAAAAAAACAAGAAGAGGAAGAGAAAGAAATGACTATTTATGAAATTAAAGGTAAAATTAAAATGTTTAAAATGGCAAGCTCAAAAGTGGTCACAACCAAATAAAACACCGATCTATCATGTAAAGACCTATCTTTTGAACCACCAATATGATGATGCTTGAATCTATCAATACATGAAATGGAAAATGCTAAACTAATGTAAATTAATATAATTGTTCAATTGATGATTGTATAACACCTATCGATGTAAGTAGTAATTATTAAATCATATCATGGAAAGAGATAAAATAATTAGGAACATGCATATAGTAAGAGCTAGTATGTAGGGCATTAACAAATGCAATCACCATTACATGGCATGTGTGCTCACTATTAAAAAAATGTTCTCCCCAGTATAACATGCCTATCAGCATAACTATTAATTATTAAATGGTATTAGGGGGAGGATAGGAATAATCATGACCTAAAAAGACTAAAAAATTGTTTTTACGGCACCAATACCTATAATTAAGTTGATGATCTTGCCATAGCACAATACCATAGTTCAATTGGTTCATGACAACTTTGTTAGCCCCATTATTTACTAAATCTAACAAATTCGAGAAGTGTGACAAATCAAAAATGTTCATCGAGTCAAAGTAAATTTTGTCATGTTTATTTTTTTCACTTTTTTTCACATGTATTGCACCCCTTTCATACTTCATAAATCCTAAGTCAAAATTTAATTAGTATACCAAGCATGAAAAGTTTACATATCCACCATTCCATTTAAAATTTAGATTTTTTTTTGAAAAGAATCACAAAATTGTTCATAGTTTTTCATTCAAATCCCGAGGCAAATCTCCTTAAGATTTTAATATTTTAATAAAAAATAATTAAAATTATAGTACATGAGTTATCAAAAAAACATAAAATATTTTTGTCATATCTTCCATATATGGATTTCATTTCAGATGCCATTTAAGGTGTTGGAATACCATTTTTAGTAAGCAGTCACATGGTGGGTATTTTTTTATTTTCATAAGTCAAATTTAGTGGAATTTTTTTAAAGGCGTTTCCCTTCATTAACAAGTGAATTTCTCAAAGGTGGTTTGTTCTTGCTCAATTATGCATATACATTTTCTATATGATTGGGACAAAAAAAATTGATTGTCAATTCATTAGACTAGGATATGTGAGCATTTGCCACATACCACTTATAGGGATTTACAAAGCCAATTGGGGATTTGTTGAAAAAAATAGAAGATTTTAAAATTATCTTACATTCCACTAAGGGATGCTAATTTACATCTTGACTATAAAATCTCTAGCATACATCTTCTAGTGTATAGATGAATATATATAGAAAGTAATGTTCAATGTTTACTTTTCTCATTTCAAAATCTCCAACTACTCATTGCAAAAGCACAGGCAGTTAAAACCTAATATTGAGTTAGATTTGAATTCAAGACAATATAAGAAATGAGATGACATATAAAACTATAATAAAATCCTTCAATAATTTCTGAATATGTTTGTAACTGAAATTAAAATTTCAATTTATGTTGAACAATCTTATGTCATTCGAGAGGATTGTGGAAGTATAATTCAATCCCTTCTCTCTTTTGAGCTTTTTGAAACAATAAAAAAAATGAACATAAATTTTGTAATAAGTACCCTATAATGTATATAATACTCATTAGTAGAAAAAAATATTACCATAAGTACCTAAGAGTGGATATAGTACTTAATAATGAAAAAATAAATATTGTAGTACATATCCAATAGTGGATATAATACTCACCAATAGATGTGATACATGCTATACATAAGATTTATTGTGGACCATCAACTTTAATCCCTATAACTCCAACTTAGTAAAAAATCTATGTTTTATATTACAACTTTAAAATTCCATTCTTAATGGCACAATCTATGCTCTCATCAAAAGTCTGTTCCAAACTGTATTTGTAAGAGAAACCCATATCCAACAATTTCCTGGAAGAAACTGGCACAAATTTATCAGTCCCATCTGCGTCATCCAACCTGAAGTCCAATTCGAGAAAATAAATTTGTTACAATTAAAAATATGCATGACATTAAAGAATAAATTGAAAATTGTTTGCTTGAGTGCGTGAAGCCTTTAACTTTTTAGAAAGAAAATCTTTGAACTACGTGAGACTTTTGGTATCAGTGTTACAAAGATGGCGACCTTGTGCATTGGGATGCTCCATCAAAAATATGTGGGCATTGCATATGTCATCAATATGAACTATTGCTGTGGAGCCGAGAATGAATTCTACGAGCTTTAGGATTTCGTAGAACTCGTCATTTTCTGCCAAATCACAACGCATAAGAAGCATAATAGAAGCTTAAATGTAGTATACCACACTAATACTATAAATTCACTATACCTCCAATGAGGGATAATATTGTTTGGGCAGAGGAACCAGGAGACGTAGCAGTAAACAAAGGCTCAACCACCAGGGTTGGTAGGACGGTTACCGCCTCAAGATTGTTATCAGCACCGTATTTAAGGGCCTCTTGTTCTGCTAACGTCTTGGAAACCATATACCTGGCCATTGCAGATGTTTTAGATTTAAGGAAATTTAGAGGGCTCCAACACGATTTGTCAAGGCAAGAATGGTCTAATTCTCCCCTTTCATTCAGTGGAGAAACCGCTGAGAGAGATGATGTGAAAACCACTCGCCTAACATATTTAGCTCTTGCGGAAGCCTTCACAATATTCACTACCCCATTAACAGCAGGGGCAACGAAATCTTCCTGCACGCCGTCATAAGTTAATATCTCTGGACTCTTGACATATAAATCCAATCAACACTAAAATATTTGTTTCGTTTATAAATTACCAGTGACTGACGATCTTTACCACCGGTAGCAATCGGCATAGGAGTGGCTACATGAAAAACTCCTTGACAGCCCTCCACTGCAGAATCGAACCTGCCGTCTTGCAAGAGGTGTGCTGGGAAGAGCTTAAGCCTGTTTTGTGCCTCCGGCAGATCCAACAAAGGCCGAGATTTTGCCTCGTCTCCTGCACTTTTAAGCGAATACTATAATTCAATCAAATCTTACCGCACTTGGTATAGTATGGGTATGAATAGAATAAGAACGTTACCTCGATCTCTGAGGGTGGCGTTTATAGTGTAACCCCTTTGTAGAAGATTCTTTACTAGCCATGATCCGATGTATTCTCCAGCTCCTGTTACACAAACTAGCTTTACACCGTTGTTACCCTTCTCTGCCATTGTGGGAATATGATTAAATCCTAACGGTTTAAAGACAGGATTATTTGATTTTATTTTTGGCCGGTGGTGGCGGATCATTAAAGATCGCTGCTGATGGCAAAATTCATCCGGAACCATCATGACTATAATATGCTGTACTTGCCAACATGGACAGGTAAGATCGCTGCAATGACGATTTTCGCCCAATCCAAAGTCATTCTTTGCCAACAGAAAATTCCACAGCACGTTATGTAAATATCTGAGACCGAAAGTGAAATGGATATGTTCAGGATCGTTTTCATGATAATTTAGTTCAACAAAAGAGGCAGCAGTTTTTAAAAGACGACTTATTATTATGAGAATCTTTGAATAGTTAAAATAATTTAGGTAAGAGTTGGTTCCATATTTATTCTAATTAATATAATTTCTATTTCAATCCAAAAAAAAGTGGAGGGGTTGGGGCGAATAGTGTAATATTGTGTTATATTTATTTGTTGTAGAGAAATTACATCATGAATAATTTTTTCTACACAAAATTGATAATGTATTAGTTCTGAGTTAATATTTACAATGAAAGTAAAAGTTTTACAGGTTTTTACGAGTCGTTATAGAATGTAACTAATTTTGGTGAGCCGATTTTATTAAAACAAATTAACTAAAAATAAATAAAATATTTTTGATCATTAAAATAATTTAACAAATTCCTCTTGATCTAAAGGGGTATAAGAGATGAACGAACTGGAGAAATAACTTTAAAGAAACCATGTTGCAACTGCAAGTGGTAGATTTTACCTCTGACACTAACCTAAAACTGATGTCTCTTGTGAGTTGTGGAAATAAATAGCTAATGAACACGGTCAAGACCTGCTCATCCATAGTTATCAACATACTGTACTGCAATAGAACATGATGAATTTTGTCCAACAACATCGATGCACATAAGGTCCCACACAAGACCCTATTCAAGTGATAAATCCATACTTCCTATGGCACATATTCTTGATGCCCAAGAAATGTTGATGGCCTTTCCTCAACATTACTGGTGCTAGCAACTCTTATCAACTCATACTATCACCAATGATTGCTCGGAGTCCAACCAATGTCTAAATCTTCTCCTCCTATCAAGGGAGAGGTGAGAAACCATGTATCGAGAGAAACAAAAAAAACTATGTCTGCGCCATGTCATTAATATCAGATATAGAAAGTCAAAAATGGAACTAAAAATAGTTACACAAGCCAACATATGCCATTCAAGCATTAATCCAAACTCCAAGTGAATAGCTAACAGGAGAGGATAATTATCCTGTAGCCTCCAACGGATCCTCCAACTTTCAATTATCACTTAGATGGTTTCAATCAAAAGGATCCTGGGACATGTAATGGATGGTATGTTTCTTGACACTACAAGCAAGAGGTTGCATTATGAGAATTTTCATGTTGAAGGTGTCTGTTTCCACCAAAAATACAACTTTATACATTAATTTTTAATAAATTTATTGTAAAAATTATATAATCACAATTCAAATTGTAAAACTAATCATTCTAAACCTGTAAATCATCTTGTCATATAACTATCTTCAAACATAATAATGTTTTGATAAAAATTTATCTCAAGAAGTCATACATACACCCTTATATCATAGATTTGATCAAAAAAAGTAATTGGAGAGGATTTAAAATATGTTACTCTCCAACTTCCAATGTCTTCATAAAATAATTTTCACCAATTGCTCTACAAGCAATTATGAAATATACATAGATCTCCTATTTGAACTTGCATTATTCTAGTTGTCAAATAAATTCATGCAAGTAAAGTTAAATCACTTAACAAAATTTCTCCATGAAAAAATATTTCACTATAGCATTAGCTTTACTTGGGGCACGTGCGCGCACGCGCGCGTGCACACACACACACACACACACACACACACACACACACACACAAAATGCGCACATGTGCGCACACGTGCATGTGTGTGTGTGTGTGTGTGTGTGTGTGTGTGTGTGTGTGTGTGTGTGTGTGTGTGTGTGTGTGTGTTATATCTCATACAACTGTACCACTATATAGATTTGAAATTTAATGGCAAAGGTATATGCCACCGTTCAACTCATGATTAAATATATAACTAAATAATTAACCTTTTTACTGCTAAAAAATATATTTCTAAATAGTTTATCAATAATGGTTGATGGTGGAGTGGTGGTATTAGATAGATCCCATTTAAAAAATGTGCTAACAAATCTTTAGCAATGATCAAAAGGTCATCATCTTGATGGACAAATTTTTGGATCTGTATTTTTATCATTGGTTGAATCTATGGATTTTTCAATTTTGTTTGACCTTGCCTTGCTAGAAAGTCTCAAAACCCTCATATTACAGAGGCTGCATTTGATGGAAAATATTTAGTCCCTATTTACTTGATCTTGCAAAAGAGCTCAAAGATGACCCATTGGTTGTATCTACTTTAGATGGGAGTGTTAGATCACTATTTATAGAGGATGAAGATGATTTTGAAATGTTTATAGTAAACATAAATAATTTTATTGATTATTGTGTCATAAATAATGGAATCAAGTCACAACTTAAGCAAAATATATTAAAATTCAAATACTTTCCTTTGTAACTTTTGTATGAACTCTGCATGAAGTATGACCTCTTCTCTAACCTTTGCATAGATATTTCCTCCTTTCAAATGAACTTCAGCCGCTATTCGCTCTTGTAATCTCTAAAAATATTGTACAACCTCCATATTTTCTCAAATGAGTTCACAAATATTTGAAGACAAGCATTGGATAAAACATGCTCTGAAAATATTTTGACCTCTTCAGTTTTACATTGTACTAAGATCTAATACCATTGTTGCTTTAGGAATTACAAATAAATTACATCATGAATAAATGTTTTTACATAATTTATAATTTATTATTTCAATTTAATATGTATGATGTGTGTAAAAGACTTATAATCTTTTAGAGTTGATGCAGAAAAAATATGCTAATCTTCTGAAGGCCATAAATTTTGACCCGTACCTCCATTTGAGCTCTTCCACACACCAAAATAATTGTCTCAAAATGTTCAATATTGTCCTAAGTTGACCTATCCACTTACATATAATTCAACTATTTTTATAGGTCATACATAATCATCTGAGGGTCTGAAATTAATGTTTAATGATTTTCTTAAGAATTTTCTATTTTAAAAATTATATATTTTATAACTAGACATCATATTTAGTTTAATTTTATCTCATCAAATAATTATATTATTTAGAGTATTTTAAGAAATTTTTAGAGCCACAAGTGCTTTGATTCAAAATATACTATAATAGTGGTACTAAAAATAGATATTTTTTTTTAAGATTTTTGTTTTTTCAAATTATTGCATGTCAACTCTAAATTCTGAGTTGAAGATTATTTAAGTTTGGTTTAATTTTATAATTAATTCAAGTCATTAAATATGAATCAATTTAAATTTTTTTTTTTGGATCTTGGCCTATTGGTAATTTTATTGTCTTGATAGTTTTTGGTTTCATTATCTAGTATTAAAGCATGTTCAAATCTTGGAGGAATAAAGAATGCAAGAGGATGAGAACATATTATATAAACAAATTAGGCTATGCAATATCTATAGAGGTAAGTAAAATAATTAGTTTAGGTTATCACTAATTATCATATAAGACAAGGTGGTGATGAGGAAGCTGCAGATCGTGATGAAGAAATTTAGAAACAAGAAGAACATCAAGAGCAACCGCTATCAATAGAAGAAAGGATGGTTTGGGTTTTAGAAATAACAAATAACGGAATCAAATTTGATGTTCTCTATTATGGAGGTGGTTTAATATTATAAGAGTTGATAAATTGGATGAATAACATGGAGAAGTTCTTCAATTGGAAGACTATGCGAGAAGCCAAGAAGGTAAAGTTTGCATGCACAAAATTGAAAGGTCATGCAATGATTTTGTGGCATCACCTGCAGAAAGAAAGATAGAGGAAAGGTAAAGAGAATATTAATTCATGGAAAAATATAGAGAAGATGCTAAGGAGAAATTTTCATTATGTGCATTATGCATAAACCCTATACAAAAGATTTCAAAATTTGAGGTAAAAAGATAACAGTATACAAGAGTATACAAATAAATTTTAAAATCTTTCCATATGAGTGAAACATTATGAAACAAAATAATATATGAAAGGAAGGTAAGTAAATGGTTTGAAATTTTCTGTTCAAGATGAATTAAGCATGCATAGAATACTTTTCATGGAGGAGGCTTATAAATTAGCTTTGAAAATAGAAGAAAACTAAAATATATAGAATTTTTTATGAACATCTCTTGGTCCATGAAGTAGTATATCCCATCCAAATAGGGGATAAGGTGGGTTTAATACTACCATAGGTGGGTCTAATACTAGTATAGGTGAATCATCCCTTGGTGCAAAAAGGCAAGATGATAATAGGTAAGGGCTTCAATACAAATAAAGGGGATGAGAGTTTTAGAAAGGATGATGTTATGGTGGTGTTAGAGGATGGTTTATAAATTAGTGTAGATCTTATGTCTAATATAGATGTGAAGAAGAACGACGCAAATCAATTGAGTGTCCACACTATCAATAACATGAAAAGAGGCAAGAAGATTGTCTAAGAGTAAATCTAGTTCAGGCTAAAATAGAAGAACATTATATTAAAGTTACACGAGAAGATGTTGGAAAAAATATCATGATGAGAAGAACCATGATCTATCCAAGGAAGGAAAAAAGTGTAGATAAAATAAGGTGGTGATTCATGGTTGTGATCAAGTATTTTTTGAACAAGATGTACTTCTAGTAGAAAGATATGCAAAGTATTTATAAATGGTAATAGTCATGAAAATATGGTTTGTAAATAAATGATAGAGAATCTAAGTTTACAATGTGAAAAGCATTCTAATTTTTATCAGATTTCATAGTTTAAGAAAGAGAATGAATTTATACTAAGGTGCTTATCAAGTTTTCTATAAGAAAAAGTTATAATGATGAAACATGGTGTGATGTTATTCCGATGGATTCATGCCATGTGTTATTGCAGAGACTGTGGTAATTTGATAGGAATGTAATTCATGATGGGGAAAAGAAAGCATATTTTTTTTGAAAAGGTGGTACAAAGGTAGTTTTTTTACCTCTTAAAGAGGAAGAGAAGATAGAAAGCATGCTCTCTACTAAATAATTTATACATTATATGAAGGTGGTAGGTTGTTGTTATGTATTAGTAGTAAAGGATGAAAAAATAGAAATGGTGTCAACACCAATGGAAGCAAAAAGGGTGTTGAAAGAATATGTAGATATTATGTTTGATGATCTACCATATAGTTTACCACCGAAGAGATATTCAACATCACATTGATTTGATTCTAAGATCATCTCTATCCAATCAAATTGCTTATAGGATGAGTCCAAAAAAACATGTAAAATTAAATAAATAGGTTATTGAATTGTTAAGAAAGAAGGTGATAAGGGAGAGTATGAGTCCATGTCCAAGATCAGCATCGCTAACTCCAAATACAAATGGAGGATGGAAAATGTGTGTGGATAGTAGAGTAATTAATAAAATTACAATAAAGTATAGGTTTCCTAAATCTTATTTAGATGATTTGATGGATGTGCTTAGAGGATAAAAATATTTTACCAAGATTTTTTTGAGGAGTGATTATTATCATATTGGAATTCATGAAAAAGATGAGTGGAAAATACCATTCAAGAGTACAGATGGATTATATGAGTGGATGGTGATGCCATTCAGATTATCTAATGCACCTAGTACATTTATGAAGGTGATGAATATAGTACTACAAATATATATTGGTAAGTTTATTGTTGTTTATTTTAATGATATTTTGATATTTAGTACAACTAAATAAGAACATTTACAACATTTGAGAATAGTAATGGATTTGTTCAAAAAGAAGTTGTATGCAAATTTGAAGAAGTGAAAATTTATTTAGAACAAATTAATATTTTAGAGATTTGAAGTTTCAGTAAATGGTGTGAAAATAGATGAACAGAAGATAAAGATAATTATTGAGTGGCCTATTCTGAATAGCATTACAAAGGTAAGAATTTTTCATGGTTTAGCAACTTTTTAGAGAAATTTCAATAAAAAATTTAGTAGTATTGTGGTATCAATAATAGATTGCATAAGAGGGAAATAATTTATATAGACAAAAGCAGCCACATAAAACATTAAATTTTTAAAGAAGATTACAAAAGATTGATTTTAGCATTACTAGATTTTAACAAAGTGTTTGAGGTTGATTGTGATGCTTCATTTGTTATAATTGGTGTTGTGTTGAGTCTAGAAGGAAAGTCAATAGAATATTTTACACAATAATTGAATGAGGTAAGAAAAAAATATTCTACCTGTGATGTTGAACTTTATGCAATTGTACAAGCATTAAAACATTGAAGGCATTACATTGTGCCTAATTAGTTTATACTGTTTACATATCATGAGACTTTAAAATATGTGAATACACAAAAGAAGTTGAATATTAGGAATGCAAAGTGGGTTTCTTTATTTTAGGGGTATACTTTTGTGTTGAAACATAAATCATGAAAATAGAATTAGGTAGTTGATGCATTAATCAAAAGAGTAGAATTATTAATTACTATGGTGAGTGAATTAGTTTGATTTGAATCTATGCAAGATTTATATGACATGGATCCCTAGTTTGACAAGGTAATTGAGCACTGTAAAAATCCATTAATATGTGAGACATTTCATATTCATGATGAGTGTCTTATACAAGAAGGTTATCTCTTTAAAAATAAACAATTATGCATTCCAGTTGGGTCTCTAAGAGATAATATCATAAGAGAATTACATAGTGGTGATTTGGCTGGACATTTTGGTAAGCTAAAGACAGTATCTTTGATGGAGGAAAAGTATTTTGGCCAAAGATGAAGAGAGATGTGATAAGGTATTTTTTAAGGTGCAAAGTATGTCAGGTGGTTAAAAGACATGCACATAACACTAGACTATACATGCTATTACTGGTTCTAAGAGGGCCATGGACTGATTTGGGTATGAATTTAGTGTTGGGATTGATAAACACATAGAGAGGTAATGTTTCACTTTTTATTTTTATAGATATACCTTTTTAAATGGTCATTTCATTACATGTAATAAAAGCAATGATGCCACTAGAGTTGTAGAATTATTTTTTAAGGATATTGTGAGATTGCATGGCAAATACTATTACTTCAGATAGGGTCATAAAATTGTTAAGTCATTTTTGGAGGAATTCATGGAAAAAGATGCTACCAAGCTATAATTCAATAGTTCATATCACCCATAAATAGTTGGAAAAATATAATTTGTGAAAAGGAGCTTGAAAAATTTGTTGAGATGCATAGTGTGAGAGAAGCCCAAGTAATGGCACTTGGCTCCACCACAATATGAGTTTGTATATAATAGTTAAAAAAATAAATCAACAAGAAAGTCATTTTAAATTTTTTATGCGAGAAATCCTATGGGTATTTTAGATTTGGTATAATTACCAATTATATATTGAGTTATCAATGATATAGAAGTGTTTGCAGAGCATATACAATAGTGGCAAGGAGTAAGAAGTAAGTCACAAGAATGTAATGAGAAATACAAAGCATTAGTGGAAGTAATAAGAATATCCAAACTATTTAAAAAAGAAGAGTTCGTAATGGTTTACTTTAAGAAATAAATATTTCTAATAGACATGTACAACAAGTTGAAGTACAAGAAAATTAGACCATGCAAAATTGTAAAGAACATCAATGACAATGCTTATGAGGTGAGTTTACCATAAAAAAATTATATATATCTAGTATTTAATAGTTTATATTTATATGAATTTCATAGAGAATATGGTGAAGATAATTAAGATGAAAAATTAAATTAGGATCATCATGTTCCAAAGAAGAAGAAAGAAAAAATAGTGTATGTTTTGGATGTGAAGACAGTGAACACAAGGCAAGTAAATTATAACATGTATTTAGTGTAGTGTAAAGGATTATAATAAGAAGACAACACTTGAATTATAGAATGGAAGTTATATAATATTGATAAATACAAATGGTAGCAATATAATTGAACCAAATTGTAGGAACTGAGTTGTTTTCAACCAAAAAATAATGATGCTAAAAAAATACATCTCTTCCAGAGGCCATAACTTTTGACCCATAGCTCCATTTGAGATCTTTCATACATAAAAACTACCATATCAAAAAGTTTTATGTTTTCCTAATCATATGTATCTTTTTAGAGATGATTTTGATATTTTTTGGAGGCCATAACTAATCATATTAGGGTCCAAAATTAACATTTAATGATTTTTTTAGGATTTTTTATTTTTAAGAATTATATATTTTTAGAACCAGATATCAATTTCAGTTGAATTTTTCTCCATAGAATAATTAGTGTTTAGAGTATTTTGGGAGATTTTTAGAGTGACATGCACTTACATGTGAAACTTAATATAATAGCAGCTACTAAAATAGATGTTTTTGTTAGATTTTTATTTTATCATATTGTTGCATGTCAACTCTAAATTCTAATTTAAGACTTATTTAAGTATGGTTTGGGTTTTTAATTATTTAAATTCATTCAAAATGAATAAATTCATATTTATTATTTTAGATCTTGGTCTATTAGAGATTTTATTATCTTCTAGTTTTTAGTTTCATTATCTAGTATTAGAACAAGTTTGAATATTGACGAACTAAAGAATGGTGAGATAATGAGGAGGTATTGTATATATGTAGAGGAAATTAGAATAATTAACTAAATTTTTCACTAATCAATGAATAAGACATGGTGGTGATGAGGAAGACATAGATCATAATGAAGAAATTAAGCAAGAAGAAGAACAATAAGAGTAACCACCATCGATGGAAGATAAAATGGTTTAGGATTTATAAATAAGAAATTAAGAAATCTAATTTGATGTTCTAGACAATATAAGTAATTTAAAATCAAAAGAGTTGATAGATTGGATGAATAGCATGGAGAAGTTCTTTGAGTGGAAGACTATGAGAAAAGATAAAAATGTAATGTTTGCATGCATGACATTGAAATGTCATGTTAAAATTAGGTGGGATCACCTATAGAAAGAGCGATATAGAAAAAGTAAAACAAATATTGATTCATAGAAAGAGATGGAGAAGAAGTTGAGGGATAAATTTCTTCATGTGGATTATGCACAAATCCTATACAAACAATTTCAAAATTTGAAGCAAAAATATCACAGTATATAATAGTATACAGATGAATTTCAAAAGCTTTACATATGAGTGAATCATGACGAATATAAGAGAAAATTGATACAAGGTATGTAAATGGTTTGAAATTTTCTATTCAAGATAAATTAAGCATGCATATAATATTTTGCATGGAAGAGGCTTATCAATTAGATTTAAAGGCAGAGGAAAAATAAAATAGACATAATTTCAAAAGAATGTATCTTGGTATAAGAAGAGTTATATCCCATCCAAATAGGGGATGAGGTGGGTTTAATGCCACTAGAGGTGGGTTTGATACCAATAGAGGTGAATCATCATGTGGTATAGAAATGCAAGATGATAATAGGCAAGGGTTTCAATAGAAATAAAGAGGATGAAGATTTTAAAGCGGATGAGGTTATGATGGTGTTATAATATGGTTTTTTAATCAACATAGGTATTATGTCTATTGTAAATTTTGAAAAGAAAGGCATAGAGTATTTGAGTGTCCACACTATCAAGATCAAGAAAAAAGGCAAGAAGATCGCCTAAGATTAAATCTAGTTGAGGTTAGAATAAAATAACACAATACTAAAGTTGCACTAACAAATGTTTTAGAGAATCTCATGATGAAAAGGACCATGATCTATCAAAGGAAGGAAAAAGTGTGGAATAAATAATATGGTGATGTGGATTGAATTAGTAATGATGCAAAAGCATTTGCATCTCATATACAATAGGTTTAAGGAGTAAGAACATAGTTGTAGGAAAGTAATGAGAAATATAAAGCATTAGTTGATGTCATAAGAATATCCAAGGTATTTGGAGAAGGATATTTGATAATGGTTTACTTTAAGAAATAATTATTTCCAAAAGGCATATACAATAAGTTGAAGTACAAGAAAATTGGACCATGTAGAATTGTGAAAAAAATTAATGGCAATGCTTATGAGATGAATTTACTATAGAATTTTGATATATCTTCAGTATTTATTGTTTTGTGTTTATATTAATTTTATAGATAATATGGGTAGGATGATGAAGATGAAGAAGTAAATTGGGAGTAGCAGATTCCAATGAAAAAGAAAGAAAAAATAGTGCAGGTTTTGGATATGAAGATAGTGAGCACAAGGCAAGGGAATCATAAAATATATTTGGTACATTATGAAAGATTATAGAAAGATGAAAACACTTATATTTAAAAATTGGAGCTAAAAAATATTGATAAATATAAATGGTAGCAATATAATCAAGCCAAAACATAGGAGTTGAGTTGTTTTTAATTAGAGGAGAATGATGCAAAAAAAAAGCCAATCTTATAGAGGCCATAAATTTATTCCTATAACTCTATATGAGGTCTTATTCATAGAAAAATTATAGTCTAAAAAAAATTATGTTTTTCTATGTATCCATTTCTTCCTAGAGTTGTTTTCGATATTTTTTGGAGGCCATACGTGATCATCTAAGGGTATGAAATTAATGTTTAATAATTTTTTTTCAAAATTTTTCTATTTTTAAAAATTGTATATTTTTAGAAATCGATGTTAACATCAATTTAATTTCATCCCATAGGGTAATTATAGTGTTTAAATTATTTTAGAATATTTTTAGAGCTACACGTACTTACATGCAAAACATACTGTAATAGTGATTGCTAGAAATAGACATTTTCTAAATTATGGTTTATTCAAAATTTTCTATGTTAGATATAAATTAAAATTTTAGGATTATTTAATAATGGTTTAGTTATAAAACTATTTCAATTTATTCAATATGAATTAATTCATATTTATTATTTCAGATCTTAACCTATTAGTAATTTTATTGTCTTGATAGTTTTCAATTCTATTATCTGGTATCAGAGCAAGTTCAAATATTTTAGAAGTAAATAATGGAAAGTGTATGTAGAGGTATTAAATATATGAACCATAATATACAATACATATAAAGGCAATTGGAATAATTAATCAAGGTTATTAGTAATCAATAGAGAAGACAAGGTAGTGATGAGGAAGACACAAATCGTGATGAGGAAATTCAACAAGAAGAACAACAAGAGAAACAACTACCAATGAAAGAGATGATGGTTAAATATTTATAAGGAAGAAATTAAAAAAATGAAATTTCATTTTATAGATGATGGAGGCAGTTTAAAACCATAGGAGTTGATAGATTAGATGAGTAGCATGGAGAAGTTCTTTGAGTGGAAGACTATGAGAGAAAACAAGAATGTAAATTTTGCATGCACTAAACTAAAAGGTCATGCAATGATTTGGTGGGATCACCTATAGAAAGAGAGATAGATAAAATGTAAAGATAAGATTAATTCATAAAAAAAGATAGAGATGAAGCTAATAGATAAATGTAACCCTATAGATTATGCATAAACTCTATACAGAAGATTTTAGAATTTGAGGCAAAAAGATCAGAATATACAAGAGTATACAAATGAATTTTATAAGGTTTAAATATTAGTGGAGGATGATGAATTAGAATAAAAAATGGTGGAAAGGTATTTAAATGGTTTTAAATTTTCTATTCAAGATGAATTAAGCATGCATAAAATACTTTGCATGGAGGGAGCTTAGCAATTAACTTTGAAGGCAAAAAAGAAATAAAATAGATAGAATATTTGAAGAATGTATCTTGGTCCAAGAATAGGTAGATCCCCTCCAAATAGGGGATTAGGTTTATTTAATACCACTATATTTAGATCGAATACCAATAGAGGTGAAGCATCACATGGTGGAGAAAGGCAAGTTGATAATAGGCAAGAGTTTCATTACCAATAAGGAGGATGATTATTTCAGAGAGGATGAGGTTATGGTGGAATTATAGGATGGTTTTTGAATCAACATATATATTATGTTTGCTATATATCTATAGAAGAGCGGCACAAAACAAGCTCTTATATGGGGAATAATTAATTGATGTTAACACTAATAAATAGAGAAGACAAGGTGGTGATGACGAAAACATAGATCATGATGAATAAATTTAACAAGAAGAAAAACAACAAGAGAAACCACTATCTATGGAAGAGAGGATGGTTTGGGATTTATAATTAATAAATGAAAGAATCAAAGTTTATGTTCTAGATTATGGAGGTAGTTTAAAACCAGAAGAGTTGATAAATTGAATGAATGAGATGGAGAAGTTCTTCAAGTGGAAGACTATGAGAGATGAAAAGAATGTAAATTTTACATGAAATGATTTGGTGTGTGTAATCATATAAAATTTCAAAATTGGTATCTTTAATGTGGCTTGTGACACTCAACCCATAGGTCCCTCTTACACGCTCTCATAACCCATTTAGACACCTTTTTGTTTATTCTCAATCATCCATAGACTTTCAAGACCTGATTCCAACTCAAATAGGCTATTTTTCCCATGATAATTCCATCCCCTAGATATCTTACCTATAAGAAAATAACACCCAATTTGAAATAAAAGTTTTGGACCTTAGGGTGTCCCCTTTCCAATGCTCCTATCCAATCATATTTCGAGCCAAGATGACCATTTCCTCTAAATTCTTCTTCTTCATTGTGTCATCCTAACATGAATACATTTAACCCATGACCAATATATATATATATATATATATATATATATATATATATATATATATATATATATATATATATATAAAATTCCATTAAAAGATAATTTATAATGAGTTGACAAATATTACAAAAGTAAGCAAGAATATAAGTAAGACCACTAAGGTAAATTTTCCTATTCTCTGCATAAAGCCTTCTAATACAACTACCAATATATTCAAACCCTCACACTAGTCTATAGCCACTTAAAGAACTCTTGGTTTATAATTTTTACATCCACATAAAACTATTTCATAAAGCACATCAAGTGGGAAAACTACATATGTCTTAATCCCTCTTCAAAGTATTGGTATGTACGTACCGTGTCCACATAAAGGGTGTGGATACACATCCAGTGCATCTTACATACACTAATATTATCCTCTTTCTCAAGTTTTTTTAAAGTAATATTAAGGTGTAGGTTTGGATATTAAATCATCTCTACAAGGATCTCTATCAACATTCAAGATCCTGAATTTCATAGGTAGGCTCACACAAGAATAGCAGACAAAACTTTAAAAAAATCAGATCTATGTGACTAGTTTGGATAATAGTAGCAAGCCTTGGACTATAACACTAGACCTTAAAGTGTCCTATTTTCAATTCTTGAATCTTTTTATTGAATGAAATCTATATCCAGATTCATAACATTGTGTGAGTTCTACATAGTCAGTCTCAACCTCTGTCTCAATCATTTTAGTCTAGTTTTAAGCTAAGTTGCATTGCTCCTATTTCATTATTATTTTAGAGAGATAAAAAGGTCAAATAAATTATATAAATTAGTAGTTAAATTATTTCAATATTATTTACTAATCTATTTGTTTCAGACCCTTAACTAAATTTGGAATAAGACTCTAATATTTTCAGAATATTTAAATCATTTGGTGAACCTAACTTACTTCATTTGCACATAAAAACCCTAGAAACCCTAGGTTAAATTCTTTACTATTTTTTCCAATAATTATTTAATTTTCTACTTGTGTATTTAAATAAAAATTCATATTAATTTTAAAATTCTATGGTAATTTTTTCAAAAGTATTTTCTTCCAAACCCTAGTTGCATGTACTAGGTCCCTTTAAATTTTTTTTTTTCAATATTCCTTTTGATTTTTTCTTTGCATATTTAAATCATATATTAACATTAATTGTTAAAATTCCTTAGTTATTTTTTAAAAATATCTTTTTTCAAAACCCTAGTTGCATTTACTAGGTCCCTTTGATTGCTTGAGGTATCACCCTACATCTAAAATCATATTTCAAATAAAAACAAAAATGGATCTCATTTATGTAAAAGCATTTCTTGCAAATAATAAAGAGACCATTCAGTCCTATCATGTAAATGAATAATAAATTTTACCAAATGTCTATACAAAGCTTCATTCTTTGTATTTCATGATTAATTTTTATAATATGGATGGATATTAAGAAATTCAATGCTAAACATGTTAAGATACATCTTGACTCATCTCTCTTGGAGCCTCTATCCCATGCTGAGTTATGTGCCATGGTTTATTTTACTCTTCCATAGGTCAATACCCATTACAAAAGAGCCTAATTCACACCTTTTGTCACTTTGCCATCTCAACTTATTTATTATCTTTGATCTCCTCCTATAGCTACTTATAGTCTTATATAGATAAAAGATAACGTGGTTAGAGTTGTTACTAAACGTGGTACCATGCCTTCGTTGCCTAGTCAAGAGCCCCACCACCCTCATATTCCTTCTTGTCCTAGGCCCAACCCACCCACATAAGTAGATCTACACAAGGTATATGATATTATAGATCAGTTGAAAAACATATGAGCTATGATTTCCATGATAGAACTAATTTAGAAAGCTAATGTGTTCAAGGACATTCTTTATTAGATAATCACTTACAATTTTATGACCATTGATTCAATGCCTTCATATTTTTCATTAGTGGTTAACATGTTAAAAAATATAGAAGATGTTATTTTGTTTGATCATGAGGACACACAATCTTAGATAGGTATTGATCAAAATTGACCGTTGTTCATACAAGCTCAAGTCAAACCCAACACAATAGTTGATAGCCATTTTAGACTTAATATATGTAATATTCCATTCTTACAGACCATGGACATAGATATGGCATATATGAAAAAACTATATAAGAATAATATAGGGTTTTATGATATACCATGATAGACATTGAGTACCATTTCTTTGAATATCATGGTAGGGCATAAAACCCTCTCTATATAGTTCTAGGTCATGCCATGTTGTCTTCATTATAATATTTTACTTAGATGACCTTCGATACATGATATAGGGTTAGTTCCTTCTACTCTTCATCGATGTCTTAAGTTTCTCCATGAAAGATACCTATACATATGCTGATCAGATTACCAACCATTTAGATATTATCAAATTATAGAGTCATTTTCATATATTTTTATAGATGGGACACCTCATATCACTGTTCAATCCCCAACTCATCATATTTATCTTGATATATATATATATATATATATATATATATATATATATATATATATATATATATATATATATATATATATATATATGAGGTAGGAGAGACTAGCACATCTCACACTCCACTTACAGTTATCTCCTTAGCTCCAAATACTCATTGAGTCATAGCAACTTCAGTTACTTCAACTTCTCCATCTGTCATGGTTACTACACCTTTTACAATTATATAGTCACTTATATCATTTCTAACAATACCATTTGAATCTATAGATATAAATCCTCTAATAGTTATAGTTACTTTGACAATGAAAGATACTCTCACAGCACCACCATCTTCTACTACTACAATTTATGAGACATTCATATCATAGTTAATGCTTGTGGTAAATTCTAAGTTACCATATGTACATGGTGTTGATAGAAATTATCAGGCTATGTTAGATGATGATACAACACCCACACTCATAGATGATTATTTTTGTGGATTTAAATTTACACTCAGAGATGACTCTAGAGTTGTCATTACATATCCTACGTCACTCTCCGCATCTCTCACTACACTCTTAGGATACACTCCACATTCATGGAAATAGATAGATCACTTGACACATATAGTACACATGGTTAACTCTATGGATGTAGATCTAGTCATTCAAATTTAGGTATGTAGCACACAACATGAACCATAGATTATATTACAGATGTTACTTGACCATGGATTATTCACACTACCTATAGTATGACATAAATCTATTAGCAGGTTATCACGACAAGATGGTCATCCATATTGTTTTTTTCATAGGATCACAAACCATTATACAAACTCATGTATAGATTTATAGTAGAGATTAGATAAACTATAGGTTTAGGGTATTATTCAAATTATATTACCACCAACACTATCTTCACCACTTCTACTGAAGCTAGCTACTACCAAAGATAAATGTCCTAGAGGAGACTCAACATCTTCACTAGCAAAGAAACCTTTAGTTAAAAATCAATAATATGATGCCAATATGAGTGCTAAATCTCTAACTACATAAAGAGCATAACTTACTGACTCTTGACGAGATAACCACCATGCATACAAAATCTATGGCATATCATGATACTTATGATGATGATGTTGACGCATTCGATGATGGTTGTGATACTTTCTTTCATCTCCATCTCTAATGATCTCCATCCTTGGACTATTTACACCCTCGATACTAGTATTTTACTTCAGTTTGTACATATTACTTATATATAGCTTCCTTTTAGTTATGTATACATAGTTTATTTTTGCCTACTTGTACATATTTTATTTTTGATTGATTGTACATAGCTTGTATAAAAAAATCCATAAATATTCAAATATGTCAAAATATCAAAAACATTCAATTATGTTAAAATACCTAAAACATTCAAATAATTCAAAAATATAAAAATATTTCATTTGTATGCATTATCCATGGTTTACATTTATACTACCATGATAGACTCACATTTGTTGTTTTATGCTATTGTTTGTTAATAAATCTACATTACCATGTGTCACTTGATCTTCTTTGAGAGTGTCTAGTGACATCCAAATCCATAATTTCTTCACTCTATCCATTGAGGGGCATCCTACTTCTACATTTGAGACATACATCGATATATATGTACCAATTGGGGGCATCTTCTACATGACTATACCATCTAAGTTATGTCATTCATTCACCACACACTCTAGTTATCATGTTGATGTATATTATTTACTAGATTATATATATATATATATACATATATATATATATATATATATATATACATATATATATATATATACATATATATATATATATACATATATATATATACATATATATATATATACATATATATATACATATATATATATACATATATATACATATACATATATATATACATATATATATACATATATATATATATATATATATATATATATATATATATATATATATATATATATATGTATGTATGTATGTATGTATGTATGTATATATATATATCTATATATATATGTATGTATGTATGTATGTATGTATGTATGTATGTATGTATATATATATATATATATATATATATATATATATATATATATATATATATATATTCACTATTTTATAACACTTATGTATTTCTTAGCATATATCTAGTCTTGTACTCTATGTGTTACATACTTTTACTTCTTTCTTTGATTAGTTAGATACAATTGTATTTATAGCATATTACATGCATCCCTTTCTTGATTTACATAGCTAGATGTGATTGTATTTCTCAGTTCCTATTTTGCCTCCTATATGTGCCTTAGGACATTTACCAATGTTCTTTGCTTGTACTCTTCTATGTGATTATGGTTCTCATGCCAACCTTGCTTGTTTTCAATTGTATGTGTATGTGGAATTTTAACCTGTCTTTTATGCTTGCTTACCAATTTGAGTGACATGTGCTCATGTCCCTTATTTAATTGGCCCCTTAGACATTTTTTAATGATTTTTTCTTCTTTCCTTGCATGTTTATTTACTTGTTTGCTTCTCAATTGTTTACAATGTCATGATCTACATCATGCATTATCTTTCTTTCTTAGATGCCATGATGGACATCATTCTTCATCCTTCCTTGACAACTAAAAACTAACAACTAAGATTTCCAAATTCATTTTAGTACATTTCACATTCTATTATATTGTTATACGTATCTAGGCATACCCCTATTGATGTATCAATCTCCAATACAAACCATGTTATATCTTGAGACATCATTTTCATTATCATTGCTATATTTTGTATTTTATAGAATAACACACTTGCAGGACTCTTTCTTCTAAAGGAAGCCATTATAGGGTCTTCATTCCTACCCTTATAATAGGGGAAATAAATAGGGGTTTTGTCATAGAAATAAAGCTCATATTAGTCGTAAAATCAATTTTTATAACACTCAAAACAACTGTGAGAGGTCAAACTAGGTAGAATAGACTAGAAAAATAAGGATGATTATGGAATAGTCATCAATTTTTCCAAAGGATAATAACACCAGACATGGATAATAGGGTTGAATAATAATGTGTCTTGTTTCTAGTGCTCCTATTCAAATAGTAAAAAATAGAGATTTTATAGAAATAGGTAGAAAAGTTAGCTCACTTATAGTTTTATCAGATATAAATCAGTCCATATTTAGAAATTTCAATATAATTTTTCTTAGAGAATCTAGATATAATGGGTATCATATGCAGCATGATGGCTCTCGCTTCTATTTTTAGATTAGGCAGTTGGTATATTTTATATATTAGAATGCATGTTATAGACACTAGTGATTGGGGGTAATGGGCATGACACATTTGACTTCTTTTCTTTTCAAGTTCAATATATTAGCTAGATATTCTCAATAGTAGAATTCCTTATTCCATCTACAAGTGGTTACAATCACTTCAGTGTGGATTTCATGCAAGCCTGACTTCCACATTCCCAAATGGATTCTTCTAATCCTAATCTCCTCCTTCTAGATTTATCCAAAATTGGCCTAGTTTTGAGTACATATTTTGCTATCCACAACACATTGTTAGATTGCAGAGCATTCATGGGCTTAAAAATCCATCTTATATGATACACATTCATACCAGTATTAGTTTATAGCTTCACTTCATGGGAAAATGATGGACCCAAAAGATTATCTAGCCTTTGCATTTTTAAGCCATTCTCATGGAATTGATCAGTCAATGTTGTTCAAGATATTACTCTCGGTATAACACATACCCAATATTATCTAGAATCACTAACAATTATAACAAGTTTTGTATTGGTTTGCATATTCTCTAAGGTGTATTCATTCTTTTCTCTTTCTCTCTCTCTCACCCAACTTTTTACATTCTTATTTTAGATATAACGTATCTAGTAAGAACTAATCTACTATTTATTTTTTCTTGTAGATTTACACTTCACAATGTGTTCTCTCTATGCACACCTAGAATCACATAGCTTTATAGGCTTCATCCTTATAGGTATGTTTAGATACATTTTCTACTTTTATTTTATCCTAGTATTTCACTTTGATGTATCACTAGAATAAAGGAGGGGGGAAAATATAGTCATATAAAATGTCAAAATTTGTAGCTTGAGTGTGGCTTATGATACCCAACCCATAGATCCCTCTTTAATTCTCTCATGATCTTTTTAGACACCTTTTTCATTATTCCTAATCATCCATAAACTTTCAAGACCCGATTCCATCTCAAATAAGATACTTTTATCATGTTAATTCCATCCCCTAGATCCTGTATCTATAGGATAGTAGCACCCAATTTAGACTATAGTGCTAGACCCTAAGGTGTCCCATTTCCAATGCTCTTACCTAATCACATTTCAAGCTCAGATGACTATTTCCTCTTGATTCCTCTTGTTCATTATATTGGTTTAACATGAATGCATTTAACCCATGATTAATAGATCTCTATAAATTCCCATTCAAATTTCATTTAGAATAGGCTAGAAAATATTATAAAAATAAGTAAGAATACAATCAAGACCACTATGATAAATTTATCTATTCTTTGGATACATCTATCCAATATAGCTACCAACATATTAAAAACCTCACACTAATCCTTAGCCACTTTAATCACTCTCATTTTTATATTTTTACATTTATATAACACTATTATACAAAGAAAATCAAGTGGGAAAACTAAATATGTCTTGATCCCTCTTTGAAGTATTGGTATTTAGGTAGTGTGTGCATACAAGAGGTACGGATACCCATCTAGTGCATCTTACACACACTAACCTCCCCCTCTTTCTCAAATTTTATTAAATTACTATGAAGGTCTATGGTTAGAGATTAGATCATATCTATAAGGAGTTGCATCAAAATTTCATAGGTAGGACCACATAGGAATAACAAACAAAACATAGAAAACTCAAATCTATGTCACCAATTTGGACAATAGTAATAGGATTAGGGATATAGCACTAACTCTGAAGTATCCTATTTTTAGTGATCCTATCTTTTCATTTAATGAAATCCAAATATAGATTCATGACACTATCTAAATCATGCACAACTAGTATCAATGTTTGTCTTAGCCATCTCACTCCAGTTTTAAGTTAAGATGTATTTTTCCTCTTTCATTACTATTTTAAAAAGCTATGAAGGTCAAATTAATTATATAAATTATTATTTAAATTATTGTAATATTATTTACTAATTTATTTATTCTAGACCCTTAACTAAATTAGGAATAAGACTTCAATATTCTCAAAAGAGTTAAATTAGTCGGATCACCTACAGAAAGAGATAGAAAAAATGTAAAGAGGAGATTAATTCTTACAAAAGATGGAGGATAAGCTAAGAGAAAAATTTCTTCCTATGTATTATGCACAATCCCTATACAAAATATTTTAGAATATGAGGTAAAAAGATCACTGTATACAAGAGCGTATAGATGAAGTTTATAAGCTTTTCATACGAGTGGATATTGATGAAATAGAAGATAAAATGGCTAAAATGTATGTAAATGGTTTGAAATTTTATATTTAATATGAATTAAGTATGAATAGAATAATTTGTATGGAGTAGGCTTATCAATTAGCTTTGAAAGAAGAAGAAAAAAAAATAGACAAAATTTTAAAAGAATGTCTCTTGATCCAATAAGAGGTGCATCCCCTCAAAATTGGGGATAATTTAGGATTAATACCACTATAATTGGGTATAATACCAATAGAAGTGAATCATCATATGGTGAAGAAAGACAAGATGCTAATAGCCAAGGGTTTCAACACAAAGAGGACAAGGCTTTTAGAGAGGATGAGGTTATGGTGGTGCTAGAGGATGGTTTCCAAATTAATGTATATATTATATTTGTTATAAATGTGGATAATAAATGAGGACTTTATTTGAGTGTCCACACTATCAAGATCATCAAAGGAGGCAAGATGATCACCCAAGAATAAATCTATTTGAGGCTAAAATAGAAGAGCATAATATTGAAGTTGTACCAGTAGATGTTTGAGATAATCTCATGATGAGAAGAACCATGATCAAAAAAAGGAAGGAACAAGTTCATAATAAAAAAGGTGTTGATGTAGATCAAATTAGTGATTATAAAGAAGCATTTGTAGAGCATATGTAATAGTTACAAGGAGTAAGAAATAAGTTGTAGGAAATTAATAAGAAATATAAAGCATTAACAAATGTCAAAAGAAGATCCAAGGTATTTGAGGAAAGAGAGTTGTTAATGGTTTACTTGATAAAATAAATATTTCCAAAAGGCATGTACAATATGTTAAAATACAAGAAAATTAGACCATGAAGAATTGTGAATAAAATCAATAACAATGCTTATGAGGTGAGTTTACCACAAACTTTTGATATATATCCAATATTTATTATTTTAGATTTACATTAATTACATGGAGAAGATGGTGAAGATGAAGAATTAAATTGGGAGCAGTAGATTTTATGAAGAAAAAATAAAAATAGTGCATGTTTTGGATATGAATACAATGAGTACAAACTAAGGGAATTATGATAGGTATTTAGTGTAGTGGAAAGGATTATACCAAGAAGATAATACTTAGATTATAGAATGGTAGATGAAGAATATTGAAAAGGAAAAATGGAAGTAGTATAATCAAGCCAACTCATAGGACTTGAGTTGTTTTGAACCAAAGAAGAATGAAGTATAAAAAATAGACCAATCTTCCAGAGGCTATACCTTTTGACCCATAGCTTCATTTGAGTTCTTCCACATGTTAAAACTATCAGCTCAAAACTTTAAATGTTGTATTAATAATACCTATCTACTTATAATTTATTTTTATATTTATTGGAGCTATACGTGATCATCTAACGGTCTAAAATTAATGTTTAATAATTTTTTCAAGAAATTTTTATTTTTAGAAATTGTATATTTTTAGAACTACATATCAATTTCAACTAAATTTGGTCTCATGGGATAATTATAGTGTTTAGATTATTTTGGAATATTTTTATATCTTTATGCACTTGCATGTCAAACTTACTATAATAGCAACTGCCAAAATAGACATTTTTTTAAGATTTTAATTTTTTTGAATTTTTGCATGTTAACTCTAAATTCTAAGTTGAGTATTATTTAAGCATTGTTTGGGTTTGTAATTAATTCAATTAATTCAATACAAATAAATTTAGAGTTATTATTCCAGATCTTTACCTATTGGTAATTTTATTGTCTAATAATTTTTTATTTCATTATCTATTATCAAGGAAAATTTGAATCTTGGAGGATAAAAAATGGAGAGAGGATGAGAAGGTATTTCATAGATGAACCAGACTATACAAGAGATACAAAGTCAAGTTTAATAATCAACTTAAGTCATCACCAAAAAATAGAGAATACAAGGTCATGATGAGGAAGACATAGAACATGATGAATAAAATTGGTAAGAAAAATAACAAGAATAACAAATACCATTGATGGAAGAGAGAATGGTTCAATATTTAGAAGGAATAATGAAGGAATCAAAGTTTATGTTCTATATTATGGAGACAATTTAAAAACAAATGAGTTGATAGATTATATGAATAGCATGGATAAGTTCTTTGAGTGGAAGACAATGATAGAAGACAAGAAGATAAAGTTTGCATGCATGAAATTGAAAGGTCATAAAATGATTTGGTGGGATCACCTATAGAAAGAGAGAAAGATAAAAGGTAAATATAATATTAATTAATGAAAAAATATGGATAATAAAATTAAAAAAAAAGGTTTATTCCTGTGGATTATGTATAAACCCTGTACAAAAGATTTCATAATTTGAAGCGAAAAAATCATAGTATATAAGAGTACACAAATGGATTTTATAAGCTTTCCATATGAGTGGATCATGATGAAACATAAGAGAAGATGATTTTAGTGTATGTAAATCGTTTGAAATTTTCTTTACAAGATAAATTAAGCATGCATAAAATACTTTGCATGGAGGAAGCTTATCAATTAGATTTAAAGCCACAAGAAAAATAAAATAGACAAATTTTCAAAATAACATTCCTTAGTCCAAAAAGATGTGAACCCCTTCTAAATATGGCACAAGGTGAGTATAATACCACCAAATGTGGGGCTAATACTAATAGATGTGAATCGTCACATGGTGAAAAAAGCCAAGATGATAATAGGGAAGGTTTTTAATACCAACAAAAAATATGAGGATTTCAAAGAGGATGAGGTTATGGTGGTGCTAGAGGATGGTTTTTTACTAAACATAGATGTTGTATCTATTATATATGTGGAAAGAAGGGCACATATTATTTGAGTGTGCATACTATAAATATCAAGAAAGGAGGAAAGATGATCACTCAAGAGTAAATTTTGTTGAAGCTGAAATAGAGGAGCATAATACTAAAGTTACACTAGTAGATGTTAGAGACAATCTCATGATGAGAAGAACCATGATCATTCTAAGGAAGAAACAAATGTAAAATAAATAATTTGTTGATGGAGATCAAATTAGTGATGATGCAAAAGCATTTACAAAGCATATGTAGTAGTTGTAACAAGGAGTAAGAAGAAATTTACATAAAAGTAATGAGAAATACAAAGCATTATCATATATCAAAAGAAGATCTAAAGTATTTTAATAAGGAGATATGGTAATGATTTAGTTGAAGAAATTAATATTTTTAAAAATTATGTAAAACAAATTGAAGTAAAAGAAAATTGGACCATGCATAATTGTGAAGAAAATCAATGACAATGCTTATGAGGTAAATTTATCATAGAATTATGATATATTTTCAATATTTAATGTTTTATATTTATATGAATTACATGGAGAAGATGTTAAATACGGTGAATATGAATAATTAAATTGGGAGCAATAAGTTATAATGAAGAATAAAGAAAAAAATAGTGTAGGTTTTGGATATGAAGACAATGAGCACAAGTAAAGGGAATTATAATAGGTATTTGATGTAGTGGAAAGTATTGTATAAAGAAGAAAACACTTGAATTACAGAGTGGAAGCTGAAGAAGATTGATAAAGACAAATAATTATAGGATAATCAAACCAACTCATTGGAGCTAAGTTGTTTTCAACTAGAGGAGAATGATGCATAAAAAATAAGCCAATCTTTTAGAGGCCATAACTTTTGACACATAGCTCCGTTTGATCTCTTCTATGCAGTGAAAAAATCATATCAAAATTTTTGATGTTGTCTTAAAAATACCTATCTACTTAGAGTTGATTTCAATAATTTTAGGAGTATATACATGATCATATGAGGATCTGAAATTAACATGTAATGATTTTTTCAAGAATTTTGTATTTTTAAAAATTATATATTTTTAAAATTGGATGTAAAATTTAGTTGAATTTAATTTCATAGGCTAATTATAGATTTTATAGTTTTTTAAGAGTTTTTTAGAGCCATGCACACTTTCATGTGAAACTTACTATAATAACGATTGCTAGAAATAGATTTTTTTTAGATTTTATTTTTTTTACATTTTTACACGTCAAATATAAATTTTGAGTTGAGACGTATTTAATCATGGTTTGAGTTTAGAATTATTTCAATCCATTCAATATGAATCAATTCATAGTTACTGTTTTAGATATTGGCCTATGAGTCATTTTATTATCTTGATAGTTTTTTATTTCATTATTTGATAATAGAGTAAGTTAGAATCTTGGAGGAGTAAATAATGGCAAGAAGATGAGTAGGTATTACATAGATAAAGTAGACTATATAAAATCTACAAAGTCAATTAAAAAAATTACCACCAGTTGGCAGAGAAGACAAGGTGATGATGAGAAAGACATAGATCATGCTGAAAAATTCAGCAAGATGAAGAACAACAAGAGCAATCACTATCAATGGAATAGAGGATGGTTAGGGTTTTAGAAGGAAGATATGAAGTAATAAAAGTTGATGTTCTAGATTATGAAGGCAGTTTAAAACTAGAGGAGTTGATAGATTGAATGAATATCATGGAGACATTCTTTGAGTGGAAGACTATGAGAGAAGACAAGAAGGCAAAGTTTGCATGTACAAAATTGAAAGATTATGTAATGATTTGGTGGGATCACCAATAGAAAGATAGATAAACAAAAGATAAAAATAATATTAATTAATGAAAAGAAATATAGAATAAGTAGAGGGTGAAATTTCTTCTTATGGATTATGCACAAACTCTATATAGAATATTTCATAATTTGAAGTAAAAAGATCATAGGATACAAGAGTACACATAGGAGTTTTACAATCTCTCCGTATGCTTGGAACATGATGAAACAAAATAAAATATGGATTCAAGGTATTTAAATGGTTTTTAAAAATTTATTCAAGATGAATTAAGCATGCACATAATACTTTGCATGGAGGAGACTTATCAATTAAATTTGAAGGGAAAAGAAAAACAAACTAGAATTTTTTTACAAGAACATCTCTTGGTCGAAGAAGAGATAGATCCCATACAAATAGGGGATGAGGTGGGTCTAATATCACTAGAGGTGGGTCTAATATCAATATAGGTGAATCATCATGTGGTACAAAAAGGCAAGATGATAATAGACAAGGATTTCAATACCAACAAAGAGGACAAAGATTTCAGAGAGGATGAGGTTATGGCGGTGCTAGGAGATGGTTTCTAGATCAATGTATATTTTATATATATTATAGATGTGGAGAGTAATTGCACATAACATTTGAGTTTCCACACTATCAAGATCAAGTAAGGAGGTAAGAAGATTGCCCAAGAGTAAATCTAGTTGAGGCTAAAATAGAAGAGCACAATATTGAATTTGCACTAGTAGATGTTGGAGAGAATCTAATGATGACAAGAACCATCATCAATCCAAGGAAGGAATAAGTGCAGATTAAAAAAGGTGGTGATGTAAATCGAATTAGTGTTGATGCTAAAGCATTTACAGAGTATATGCAATAGTTGTAAGGAGTAAGAAGAAAGTTACAGGAAAGTAATGAGAAATATAAAGAATTAGTAGATATCAAAATAAAATCCAAGGTATTTGAATAAGTAAATTTAGTAATGGTTTACTCAAGTAAATAAATATTTTTGAAATACACATACAAATTGAAATACAATAAAATTAGACCATGTCGAATTGAGAAGAAAATCAATGACACTGCTTATGAGGTGAGTTTACCAAAGAATTTTGATACATCTCTAGTATTTAATGTTTAAAATTTATATGAGTTCCATGGATAAGATGGTTAAAATGATGAATATGGAGAAGTAGATTAGGAGCAACAAGTTCTAAAAAAGAAGAAATTAAAAATAGTGTAGGTTTTGGATATGAAGACAGTGAGCACCAGGCAAAGGAGTTATAACAGGGATTTGGTGCAGTGAAAAGGATTGCATCAAGAAAATAAAACTTGGATTATAGAATGAGATCCGATTAAGATTGATAAATACAAATGGAAGAATTATAATCAGGTCAAGTAGTAGGTGCTGAGTTCTTTTCAATCGAAGGAGAATGATGCAAAAAAAATATAGGCCAATCTTCTAGAGGTCATAACTTTTGACCCGTAGCTCCATTTGAGCTCTTCCATACATAAAAAAAAACATCTCAAAATGTTTGATGTTTTCCTAAGCTATCCTATCCACTTAGATTTGATTCTATATTTTTTTAAAATAATGTGATCATTCGAGGGTCCAAAATTAATGTTTAATGATATTTTTAGGAATTTTCTATTTTTAAAAATTGTATATTTTTAGAACCAGTTATTAAATTTAATTGAATTTCATCCCATTGGTCAATTATAGTGTTTAGATTATTTTGAAATATTTTTAGAGCCTTGCACACTTGCATACAAAATTTACTATCTGTTAAAAGTAGACTTTTTTTTAGATTTTATTTTTTTAGAGTTTTACTAGTCAAATTTAATTTCTATGTTGAGACTTATTTAATATATTATTTAAGTTTGCAATTATTTCAATTCATTCAATACGAATCAATTTAGAGCTATTGTTTCAAATCTTGGCCTATTAGTAATTTTTATTTTTTTAACTAAAAGGGGTAAAAATTTATTGATAACGAAATGAGAAACAAAGACAATTACAGACCTTTATCATGGTCAATAAGTTGGAACAAATTTTGAGATAAGTTCAGTGGGAGCATCATGTGATCGACAATGTTCCAAGGTGAGCCTTGCTCGGCTGCCCATTTTGCTAGACAATCAACAACACCTTTCCACTCATGTGGAATATGTAAAAAAGATAAAAAATCAAAAGAGGTACTTAGTTGTAGGATCTGGTGAACCATTGCAGCCAAGTGCCACTCAACATTAGCCAAATTCTAGTTATTCAGAAGGTTGACAATCACCTGTGAGTCCGATTCACAAATAAGCTTCTTCCAACCATGCTAGCAGGACTGTTGCACCGCCTCTAAGATCGTTGTGGCTTCCATGAGATTATTGGAGTAATGACCTTTATAAATAGAAAAACAAAAATGCATATTCCTCATGCTGTCGTGCCCCACACCCCCAATCCATGTAGCTCTAGGATTGTCGTGCAAAGAACCGTCAGTGTTTACTTTAAGGACACCAATCGCTGGAGGAGTCCACTGACCCTGCCAAATGATTGGTTGCATTTGCTGTCGGGTTCTCATTGTTGGGCGTGTGTGTGGAGCAGAAGAGGTGTCACATGGATAAATAAGGGAGAGCCTCGTGTAAAAAATAGCATCATTTGGGGCCAGTCTTTCACCAATCTCACACTTAGCTTGCAACATTTCTTGGAGCGAGTTAAGAATCTTCACCCATATGTGCCTGAGCTCCAGGTAGGCATCCTAAAAAATCCTCCTATTCTGCTCAAGCCAAATCTGCCACAAAATGAAAGAAGGACCAATGGACCAAGCTATCTTGAGAAAATGTGCCTTTGAGGGAGGTTGACCCAGGTGATCCAAAAAGTCTAATAATGAGGAGGTATGCCAGCAAGGACAGCCCCATACACTCCACCAAAGATGCCAAATCTGTTTGGTGAAGGAACATTGGAAGAACAAATGAGAAATAGTCTCATTACTATTGTGGCATAACACACACATCGACGGTCCTTGGAAGCCTCGTTTATAGAGGTTGTCCCAAGTGAGGCATTTTTTGTAGACCAAAGCCCAAAGAAAAAAATTGCATTTGGGCCAAGAGAAATGATTCCACACTTTCTTCCAACAAGAGACTTTTACTCTGTCAAAAAGATACTTGGTCAGGGAAAGGTACCATGAAGAGATAGAATATTTCCCAGATGGCTCTCCATCCCAGGCCAAAACATCCTGATCCTGTAGAAAGCTGCATCTCCTAGATGCGAGAATTTGGGATAACTCCATCTGATCTTCCACGGTGCCCCCTGGAAGACAGTCTGAGGAGTTCTTCCATCGATAGCCAACAATCGTGCCCAAATTAAAGGCCTCCTTATACTATGCCATTGTGTTCCACCCAGTAGAGTGAAAGGAATTACAAATATCCTACAAGTGTGGATGAGTGGACAAGAGAGGAGGTGACCCATCCCATGAATCACTCCAAAAGAGAGCCATCCTACCACTATTGCAAATCCAAAAGAGGCTACATTTTACCAGTTGGGCACCAAGCTTGAGTGTATTCCACACCATAGACCCTTGCCCCTCCATAGGAAGCATGGAGATATTAGGGGGCTCAACTCCAGGAAAATTTTTGAGATACAAGATAGGGGCCCAAAGGTACGATGGGATAGAGGACCATCGCCAGTATAACTTGGCAGTGAGAGCTTGGCTACACAAAATCACCGAGCGAAGGCCAAGGCCACCGTCTTTTTTGGGCCTGTAAATTGTGTCCCAGTTAATGAGGCTCCATTTGGTGTTCTGCAAATTCCCACTCCAGAGAAATTGGCCAGCAAGAGCATCAAATTCCTTGAGGAAGTAAATCGGGGCAACCTGAACCATACTTTGATATATAGGAAGAGCTTGAATCACCGATTTCAGGAGTGTCACCCTTCTGGTAGTAGAAAGCCATTTATGAGTCCAATGGGTAACTTTTTGTTTGTTTGTCTAGAATGTTCTACTAGAAAAGCTTGGGTTGTCTTCCCACCACAATAAAAATCCCCAGATAAGTGAGAGGAAGAGACTGAATCTGAAACCTCAAAATAGTAGCAATCCTCCACTAAATGAGCCTAGGGGTGTTTAAGAAGAAAATAGAGGATTTGTGATTATTAATTTTTTGTCCAGAGGAAGCCAAATAAGTGTCTAGAGTACACCGGAAAGCTTCCACTTCACAAATCTGAGCTCTCCTTGCCAGGGCTGTATCATCAACAAACTGGAGGTGGATTAAAGTGGGCAGCCCATTCCCCCATTGCCATCCTTACAACATGTTTTGAGCTACTCAAAGCTTGATAAGTCTCCCCAGCCCCTCAGCCAGGATGATAAATAGGTAAGGAGAAAGTGGGTCCCCTTGGCGTAGCCCTCTAGAGGCACCAAAAAGCTCTGTGGGTTCACCACTAATAAGGACTAAGAAGGAGAGTGTTGTGACACAACTTAGCACCCATCGAAACCAAGCCTGATTGAAACCAAATGCCAAAAGGACCTTATGCAAGAATCCCCAACTGACTCTATCATAAGCCTTAGCCATATCAAGCTTCATGACCATGGTGCACTCTTGAGAAATGCTCATAGAGTGAATAGCTTCAGAGGCAATCACCACCCCATCCAAAATTTGCTTACCATCAACAAAACCCCCTTGTTCCTCAGAGATAACCATGGGGAGGTAGCCTTTGAGTCTTTCCACAAGAAGCTTGGTAATGATCTTGTAGGCCACATTACACAGTGCAATGTGTCTAAAGAGGTCTAGCTGGTTGGCCTACTCCTTTTTCAGGATCAGGACAAAGAAGGTAGCATTTAGCGCACTAAGCATTTCCTTGCTAGAGTAAGATTCCTACACCACTTCTAGAAGGTCATGGTTGATAATATCCTAGAACTCCTGAAAGAACTCAGCTGGAAACCCATCAGGCCCCGAGGCCTTGCCTTTCTACAGACTAAAAACCACCCCTTCCAATTCCTCCATACCAACTAGCCGAAGAAGAGAATTATTCATTTTTATTGTTACCACCGAAGGAATACATGATAACACTGTGTTTTCTACAAGTTCATCATGAGGCAGATCTTCTAAAAAAAGGGCCAAATAAAACTAAACGGCCTCCCTAGATATAGCATGAGAGGAGGTCAGCCTTGTCCCGTCCAAAGTTTCCAGAGACGTGATGACATTCCTATTATGTCAGGCTTGAAAATATTTGTGGAAGAAAGCAGTATTCTTGTCCCCTTCCTGGAGCCAGTCAATGCGGGCCTTCTATTTCTAGAAAATTTCCTCCCTTAGTTCCCACTCATCTAGAGCAATAGACGCTTGGGACTCACCAATGCGCAGATCTTCTGTCAAGCCATGATCTCAAATTTGCCAGGTAACAACATCTAATTGGTCTTGAGAATTCTTCTTCATAGATTGAAGATTACAAAAACTATTCTTATTCCATTATTTTAACTTTCTTTTGACAAACTGCAATTTTTTAGTGAAGGAGAACATAGCCGTACCATAAGCAGGGGCACCCTGTCTCCACTAGCTAGTCATGAGGTCATGAAGGGAGGATTCTCGAAGCCACATCAGCTTAAAATTAAATGGTGGCCTCCTAGGGACAATAATATGATTGGTAGAAAGCTTAATAGGCCAGTGGTTAGACCCCTTCTAATCAAGAATTTTAGAAACAAGGGAAATAGAGCTAGACTGCCAAAAGCAGGAGACTAGGAACCTATCCAAGAGTTCAGAGATGGTAGCATCACCTGTTATCCTATTGTTTCATGTAAAGAGCCCATTAAGAGGCTTAACATCAGAGAAGCGTAGCAGCTCTATATTTTGTCAAAGGAGCTCAAAAGAGGGGCCTAGACGAGCTGAACCGCCTCTCTTCTCCTCCAGACTAAGAACAACATTAAAATCTCCCATCATAATCCAAGGCAAGAAAGGACGATAGCTTTTGACATACCTAATGTGCTCCTAGAGCTTGAGCTGACCATTGAGATCATTATGAGCATAAATCATAGTAAGCAGGATCAGTTCTCCAGTTTCCAAAGACGAAGCAACCATCGTGAGAGCCGAGAGATAGGACATCCAATGAAGTGCAGTGATCTTTCTAGGCTCCCATCACATGGCTAGACCCCCTGAGTTCCCCAATGCACCCACACACTGACACTGGCTTGGAAACCAAATATTAGAGACACAAGTAAACAGGGAGTCCACAGATAGCTTGGTCTCTTGGATACAAAGAATGTCTAGAGAATGGACAATCACCAACTTTTGAATAACTTTTTGTCTAGGGGTGCTATTCAGGCCCCTCACATTCCATGATAGAATAATCATTGAGTAGAATGGGGAAAGTGTTCATCCAAGGTTTTCACAACTCCCGATTCTACTAATAAATAACCTATAATTTTAATTCTGTCTTGGTCCTTCTTGCTCCCTGATCTAGAGGGAGTAGAGAAGGAAAATTTCTTAAACGGCCTTTGCATTAACCCCAAAGCAGGAGTGTCCCTTTTTCTTTACTAGAGGCACCTACCTCTTTAACCAAATCGGCCCAGTGAGCATCCTTGTCTTCAGAGGCCGAATAAACCATGGGGGCACTCGATTCAAGCTCAAGATTAGTTTCTGGGTGTTGCTGTCCCACAATGTCTTGAGAGTCATTGAGAAAGGGATGCTTCTCCTCAAAGTCGGAAGCCCTTCCCTGCTCTGCTGCTGGAATACCATCTTCAATGACCATATTGTCGAGTGCCTCAAATCGGTTAAATCCATACTCTAATTGCCTATCAAGATGCACGTATTTCTTACCATGCTCCTTCGCACGATGTTAGACTAGGGTAAAGCCATCCTTATCTAAAGTCAAATAGTCAGAGGGGCCTTGTCCTGCACTTAGAGCTATTGAAGGAGCTTTCCCTTTGGCTGCTCTATCATACTTGTTGTATACCATTCCATTCTGCATCGATTGGTCATTCCTCCTACTATCCCTATCTATCTGAGGAGCAACAAGCTCATCAGGTGTGCCAGATCCTCTAGGAGCTTGAGGGCATTGGCGGTGTAGGTGCCCGTACACATGGCATATTTTGCATCAGAAAGGGATAGCTTCGTAGTCTATCTGTTGAATCTAGGAAGAAGAACCTAGGCAAATCTCCACATAATCTGGAAAAGGGTTATTTAAATCAATATCAACACAAATATGGGCATAAGAAATAACCTTTTTATCCAGTGACTGGTGTGCTATTGCAGTTAGAGTTCCAAGCATGGCAGTAATTTGGTGTAGGATATCCTCTCGTCAAAATTCCAAAGGGAGTCATGGGAGGCGGACCCAGATAGGGACACAAGAAGGAAGATCCTCTACAGAATTAAACCCTACATGCTAGGGTTTGATGAAGAGATCAATACGATCATAAAAGTATGGGCCTCCCTCAAAGATCCTATTTTGATCAGAAACAGATGAGAAATTAACCATAAAATAGCTGTTACCAGCCAGCATAATGTCAAAATCTCCCTCTATCTACCATGACCTTTGAATCCAGGCTTCTAGAGCCGTCAGAGAAATTTGAATGCCCAAAAATTTGCAGATTAATGCATGGGACGCCAAATAATCAACATCATCCTGAACTGCCTCTGTAGGAATGACCAGCACATGCTGGTCTTGACTCCGCGGCAAGCATCCATTGAGTTTGTTAATCTTGGCCCGTTCACTTACATAATATGCTTCCCCCTCTCGCAGGCTCTTCCCAGGCACCGAGCAATCTCCCCTCGCAGCTTCAGCTGGACAGGCATTCCTAATTCCTGTGAACCAACTTAATTAAAACAAACTAACTAAAAATAAACAAAATACATTAGATCATTAAAGTAATACAACATGATCTGCCATAAAAAAATTAAAAAATAAATCTTAAAAATATTTTAAAAAGAGAATAATACATATACATTACATATTTATATATAGACTAAAACATATTTTTAAATTAATTTCAATGACCCAATTTCAAGATATTTTTAGGAGAATATGAGAGTGTATGTGGCCTCTTTATGTCAAAAAGTGGTACACACTAAATTGTTTGTTTTTATACCATGGGGGTTAGATTATGTCGGACATCACCAAAGTTTGATTTAATTTTTGTGGCACGAAAAAGCTTTTTATTCCATCAATACAAAATTTGTCTATTTATTTATCGTAACAACTTTTTAGATACACATCACTACATATCTCTGTTATTGTCATCAAGTGAGGCCCACATTCTTTTTGAGGAATCATATGGAACTGCCTCATACTCTCAATGTGTAGGAAGCACCTTACTATACTCCAATTATGAAGGGTGCATACCTTACCCTCTACATAGATTAAACTTGTCACTTCCTTTTTAGGAGCACCTATTTTTTATCATTACATTAACACCTGTGCACCTATAAAAATATGTTTACACATTTTAATTGTGAAGCTTAAATTTGTTGGTCGATTCTCCCTATCATAAACTTTTTATTAAAAATTATTTATTTAATATTATTTTTCAAATACTAATATATTTTGTAATATAAAAAATAAAATTAATTAAAAATAAGATAAAATTATTATAAATTTTAAGAGTTTTATATTCTTGTATCTATTACAGTTTTCTATAAAAGTTGATAGTAATTTACAAACCAAAAAAATAAATATAGCTATACGACCATAAAATTTAGGCCTTAGCTAAGAAGGATGTCTATGATACAAGAATTTAAAATATAACATTCACGAAATCCATGATAAGTTGAGTTGACTAGGGTTGACAATTAACCTTTGGTTATTTTTCTCATTACTTCTATCCGATTCAACACTCATTAAAGTAATATTTTCTCAATGTTTGTTGACTAAGGTTGTCAAATTGGAAATCGGTGGGTGACAAATGCTCTTTTCACTTGCAAACTGAAAATTTTTAATGCCATTTTAAAATGCAAACCATTCGCTAAAAGCTGGTTCATTTCATCATTGAATGTTTTCCATATATATACATACGAATTAAATATAAATTTATGAAATATTTTTACAATAATTTTATTTTAAAATAAAATTAAATGAATTCATGGATATCTTAATTCAAAAGATAAAACAATTTTCTAAAAAATATTTGGGTTCTAAAATTTTTAAACAATTAAAATATTTAATATTATCAATAATCTTTTAAATCTTATAATTTCATATACATAATTAAAATCAAATCATTTCAAAAATAAATAAGATTAAACATAAAAGCCCTGCATGTAATAACCCACATATATAGAGAAGTTGGAATATTTATAACATCAGAGAAACGCAAAACTAACAATTTGAACAACACATTATTTGTACCATGTGTTTACAGTGGAATCCCATTTTTTTTCGAAATGGAGGTTGGTATTGGTCTGTGTTAGTAAATGACTGGATAGAGTTTCCAACCATAGCTGTAGTAACATATTTTCCCCAATAACTGATGGACGAATTCTTATATTAGTTTGTTTGGCCATTTATGCTGTGTTGCATTATTTGCAAGTTTATGTCTAATGGATCGATCAAGATGACTGCAAAAGTAGTTGGATCATTAGCAGTGTAGCGCACAACGTTTGACATAGCATGCGTTCTGTTTAGAATTGTTTATTACTGATGTGAGGAACATGGCAGTGGCAGTGGTTAGGCATGTAATAGCCGGAGCTGCAATCTCCCTACGTGGCTACGTGGGGAAGATTTCAACGTATCAAGATGGTAATGTGAGTTCATACGGATGCTACGTGGGCAAGATTTCAGGAGGAATGCAAAGAATGAGAGAACAGAATGCCTGATCAGAATATCAACGGTTTCCAATGTTTTTTTCTCTCTCTCTCTCTCAAGCTTGCTGTCTCAGCTAAATGTTTTAATGGACGTAGATTCCATGCCTTCCCCCTTTATGTCCCGAATCAACTGTAACAATCCGTGAACCGACTCTAACACGATTTTTTAGGACCTTATTAAACGAAAAATAATAATGTGCATTCAGTTCACATACGATTGGAATAGGAAAACTGATTACCAATTAGCTAGATTGAGTCATGTGCGCACTTGTGGCAGACCATTCATAGAGATTTTCAAGGCGAATAAGGCAGTACTTGAAAAAGATAAAAGATTACTGAATTATTTTACAATTTTTTACAGAATGCGATCTTGAAGACGAAGCTCACTGTTATCCTAAATTTTCAAAATTCGGAACAACATCCCCAATTGCATATAGGCAATCAAGGGTCAATCATAATCAGGTTACAATTTGTAATTCACGACACCGTAAAACATTGAAGCTCCTTTTCTCAATTGTGAATCACTCCAAATTAACATGTTATTAGTCCTGGAGGGAGGGACTATAGGCATCATTGTTAATGCCATTAACATGCAATTAGTCTTTATACCTCTGACCAATCAAGGGTTATTGATTTACGTGTCAAAAAATAACTCAAACTTTTACAAGTTGAACTACCTTATTGTTTAACAAAGTAAATATTTTTTTTTGTTTTGAGTGTTCATATTAGTCCAAAAATATACACATTATGGAAGCCTTTGCTTTAATCGATTCAGCCAAATCTGGGGAGTCGGGGTGAAGTTAAAGTAAATTCGTTTTAATCTTCACGCTGTAATTAAATCAAAGCAATCACCATTTGAAGGCTCCTTACAGCTTACATTGGTGGTGGCTTCTTGTTGCAAGATATGGGCAGTGCAATTGCATTGTCACTATTTCTTCTTCCCGGCACAACTGGCGAGCCATCCATTCCCACAACGTACCATACATGATGTTGAACATCACTCTTCGCTTATCTTGACAAATTTCGGACAGACCGATGTCAAAGGGCCAAGCTACTAACACAGTAAATCCAAAGGCAATAACATCAGGTTTGAGAATATCCGAACTTACCAAATTGGGGCCTCTTGATGAAAAAGAAGCCACGGCCGGTGCTGAAATATTGTTAGCGATGCCAAAGCCAGTGCCCTCAAACTGAATGATGGTCGTGGGGGTCTTTCAGAAAATGATATCTGAGACGAGGACAATCAGCAAAGATATTTGCAATCGTGGGATTATTTCTTCCTTCTTCCAAAATGGGATGCCAACGAAAAATGGCGAGTTTATTAACAATGTTGAACTTATTGATAGTAGTGGAGGGTGCAATAAATAGGAAGAGCTTTCCTGTGGGATTCTTGTTTGGCAGTAGTTCATCTGCCTACCAAGTATTCATTTCCCCAATCATTTCGCTCTCCTTATTCTGATATGCTCAAAACTATTTTCACTCTCTTTTGGCATTATGAAGGTGCGGTGGCTGCGGATGGGTGTATGCCACGCACATGCAATACATTATATAATATACCTTGTAAGTCATTAATCACTAATCCTATCTATACATTACTTTCTCACTCTTTTGTTTTTAGAACACATATATTTTGTGCCTTTGTTGTTGATAGCAAATACACTGGACGGAAGTAATGCAAATGTTACCGTTAGTCAATACTACTTATATCCCATAAGTATTATACTATAACCGTTTTTCTTAATTGAAGCTCATGCAATAGAATTTGAATGTGAGTTTTTGGTCAGGAAGTTATCAAATTGTTGGTGAAACTCGGGTTTAATGCTTACCGCTTCTTAATTTCATGGTCAACATTGATTCCGAGTACCATTCATCTTAATCCCAACAATTCAAATTGGGCATATAAATGACAGCGTATATGCTAAGTGTATGGTTGCTTTCCATTATATTACAGAGAGAAGAGGAGCTATGAATGTAATTGCAACTGAGCATTACAACAATTTAGTAGCTACCCTCCTTTTTGAGACATGGACCAGCTAGGACTCAAACCTAGGACCATCCATATGCTGCTGGAGTGCTCTACCACTGAGCTACTGGCCCCTCTTGGACCAGTCCATCTTCGGTCCGAGTGTGGCTTAACACCAACACCTCCCTTTAAGCTACACCTCTTGTGTGCTTAGGGCTCCTAGCCTGGGCCTGGCTCTGATACCATGTTGAGACATGGACCAGCTAGGACCCGAACCTAGGACCATCCATATGCTGCTGAAGTGCTCTACCACTGAGCTACTGACCCCTCTTGGACCAGTCCATCTTCGGTCCAAGCGATTGCCACATTATGTGAGGCTTTAAATTATATACGATTTCAGCTGCTCCACTTCTAGTTGTCCAAATTTTTGTATATATCCCTAGAGATTTGGGTGGCAGATACTTATTTATGCAGTGTGGATATTATGCAGAGATGATTTTTAAAATTATGCATAGGTGTGTTTCAGCTTGTTTGGTGATAAAGTGAAGCATTGAACCACTATAAATGAGTGTGACCTACAGGCAAGCAAGGGATACAATCTTGGACTAATGGTCCCCGCCAGGTGCTCTCACCCCTTTGTAAATTGCAGCCAAGGAAATTCCACCACAAAACCCTACATTGCCGCCCATTACCAAATCCTCTCACATGTCGTTGTTGTAGCCAAGTCTAGAAAAAAAATATTATAATTTTCTTCTCTCTTAATATGGATGATGTTAATGGTTAAAATTCTCCATGTAGGTCAACCAAAATAGTTCCATTGGTCATTCAAATAACCAGTTATGGTATGAACCACTTACAGATAGTAATGAAGATTTACAGGCGCAAACAAGAGCTTTAGATTTTAGGTTGGGATGGTAAGTGCAATGGATTTCATTTGTATGAAATAATATATGGAAGAAGGGCTGGTATTATGATAATACTCCTATGTTGTAAGATTTTTAGTCCCATATTTTTTGGGGACTATCCCCCTTCCATGTGAAAGAGAGTGAGTGCTCATTTACCCAAATTTATAGAAGATAAAGTTGAGACGGTGAAGGGTTTCATAGACATCATAGGTCTCAATCATTATAGCACACTCTATATTGCTACCATGCATGTTAATTCTTCATCCATGATCACAGATTACTAAGCAGACATGTTTGTTCATTTAACAAGCAGGTCTACTCTTACCACTAATCTATGTATTGGGTAAAAATTATGTCTAATCCATTGATAATCTCATGCAAGTTCAGATGTCAAAGATGGGGTGTTGAATAGGCCAAAGGTATGCCTACTTGCTCTTAATATCCTAAACATTTATGTTTAATCAAATGTTGTACACTTAATATTATTATTTCCAAATGATTTATAGACTACGTTAGAGTTGGATGGATGATATTGTACATCATTCTAGAGGGCATCAAATTGGTGGTGGAGCATGTGAGAAAGTAGTATAATAATCCTCAAATACTCATCTTATAAAATGGTAATTAATCTAATTTTATCTCTCCCTGATTCTTTGTTGAATCGAAGTTAAATAGAATGGGTTTTGATTGTGTGGTGGAAAATAAATGATACGAATGGTAACTACAGACAAATAAATGTTGAAAGAACTGTTGGATGATGGAGTGAGATTAAACTCCCACCGTGACTATCTCACGCATTTACTAAAGTTTTGGCTTGATATTTAATGAGTTTATTCCATTCAGAATGGGAATAAGTTAGGGTTTGATTGTGCTTGTGCAATATTTAAACTTTAACAGGGATGAAGCAAATGTGAAAGGGTACTTTACGTGGAGTCTTTTGGAAAACTTCAAATTTAGTTTTGGATTTAATGTTCACTTTAGAATTATTTACATGGAAGGGTAAGTCCTGCCTAGAAGCCAAGGTTTCTCATTGGAAAAACATGAGCACTTTCTCTGATTCTTAAACCTAGAGATGAATCCATGAATGTAAGCAATATGATAAAGGTTTCCCACAAAAAATCTTCATTTTATTTATTTATTGTAAGTGATTTATGAGAATATTAGTTTATTTCTTTATTGCAAGTAATTGTAAGCATAATATTTAAAATCAATTACATATCTTTACCATGTATTACCAAACTTTTTTGGGCTTTATCTGATCAAAGCTTGAAATGATAGAAGTAATTATTGCAAGTAATTGTAAGCAAAATATTTAAAATCAATTACATATTTGATCAAAGCTTGAAATGATAGAAGTAATTTTCTCATATTATTCTAGGGTTTTTTATTTTTTCTCCAAGATTATAAAAGTTTCAAGCATTAATAATGGTGGAGAATAGCCAGGAAACTTCAATAAATGCCAATACCTGAAAACTCAATCTAAATCAATTAACCTGAAAACATCTTCTACGAAGTGATGCCTTGTACCAAGTTTGTTCTCAAAATGTTCACCACTTTATCGTCACCATTTAATCTAATTTTTCATATTTTTTTGGTCATAAACACTTCTACAGTATATTCTTCAAACACCACAAACCCATGATAATAAGCCTCTGGCTTAAAAAGGAAAACCTTTCTATTTTTAAAAATGAAAAACAATTCCACATTTTCATGTATTGTAAATAGGTACTAAAGTATATGGTTAGGGATATGAATAGGAATTTTTTTCACTAATGTATACATGTATCTAAGAATGTCCTGCTCGACACATTATTTTATATGAACAAATATACCACTATGTTTAAATCAGATATATATATATATATATATATATATATATATATATATATATATATATATATATATATATATATATATATATTTGTTTGTTTGTAATTGAAATGATTAAGTTACTATACTCATTTTTATTTTCTATAGGCAAAGAAAATTATGAATAATATTCAACAATATGAAGCTCCTTTACAAGAATACATGTTGATAATGGATCTTTAGCTATATGCTCTGATATCTTCTATTTTTGTGGGGAAAATAAAATGTGATCTGAGTACTTAGATTTTCATTATATCTAGATTATGAATTGAAAAGAATACCACATTGAGTTGTTGCTAAGCCCATTGCTTACAGAACCACAATGTATTTTCTATTTGGATCATAATCCACAAGGTAGGACATGGAAGCAATCACATGCATAGACAGAAGTTCCTTTAGATAGGGATATATATAATTTAACTAAAATGTTCTAAATTATTTGGTTTTTTCACCAGGAAAATTCTGTGGTAAATAATTATAAACCAAATCCATCAATTTCATAATATATTGCATGTTTATGTGGAAGCTAAAGTCTAGTAACATTAAATGTATGTTGCTCCTACAACAAACTTAACCTCTTTTACTTCATGCAGGGACTTGGTGCTCTGTGCCCTTGTTTACTCATTACTTATTTTCACTAAAAGAATAGTGTATGCTCACTAAAAGCTAAATATATACTCTTATCAACCATTCATTATAAAAAATTTATTTCAAATGGCATATGCCATTCCAACATTTTAGTCTTTAAATTTTACACTTTCCCTTTAAAATTGTTTTCGGGATAAAGGCGTGGAGCTCTTCGGCTAGGGTTTAGTTGTATTCATGCCTGCCTCCTGACCATACAATTGATGATAATGATTGCATATTTTATTTCCCATCTACCATACTATCGATCTTTATAGATCAAGGTAAGATTTTTGGTTTAAAAGTGCATTTACTGCAGTGAGTTGGCTTCCCCCTCTACCCTTTGGGTGGTTTTTTTCACATTCCTTGTTATAAATGGCCACTACCACTCATTCTAAATCATTTGATGTAGGGTTTATTAGTGGGATAAATAGAAAGACTGGCACTAAAACAAGTACATAAATTTGTTCCAAATGTCTATCATGACATAATTCTCTTGAACCAGACACACTTGTGCCTGATGTAGTATTAGAATTACTTGAGTTTGGTAAAGCTTGCAGAGATTTTGAAAATTTTACTCTTGTTACTTATTTTGTGGGCCTATCCCCCGAGAGATCCTCCTCAAATAATGGGTCCATAACCACTAGCAAAATCATGGGGTTAAATTGGAAAGTGTCCTAAACCTCACCAAGCACTATTTTCTATTTTATTTCAATAATCTAGACCACTGCAAAGCCATTGTAAATGATGGGACCTATTTCATACATAGCACTTTATTTTTTATTTCTTATTGGACCATATATTTTCATGTTTTAGAGTAGAGCAAACTCAAAATCCTAGTTTGGATTGAGTTCCCTGGGTTGCTTTTTCCCTTGTGTAATTTTATAGACCAACTTATCAAGCTATTGGGGTGTTTCATTTTCCATGAATAGTCTAAATTTTATTTCGCTCACCCCCAATGAAGGGTCTATGTTGAGATTGACCTTGATAAGGATCTCATAGAATCCATTGATATTCAAGTCAAAGATAATTATTTCACTTAGTGAGTGTTATACATAAATCTACCAAACACCTACTTTAATTACTAGTCATCCTCCCACATGATTAGGGAGTGCCCGTGCATCGTCCCCACTTCCACCATACCCCAAGAACATAATGGGTTTGACCCAAAACCATCAGTTGGCACCTTTGATGGGTGGACCATGGTCACTAACCACAAAAATTCTCCTACTATAGCACCTACCAAGAATAATGCTTCTCACCCATCACAAGCCTTGATTGATACCACAACTCCAGCTAAAACACCTCCATCTCCACAACGTCAACTACCTAAACCCATTTCATGCTCACCACAAATGGATACCACCATTGTTGCTTTGTCAGCCTCTGCTACACTTAGTCTCCCATCACAACCCCCTTTGGGGGTGAATGACTCAAATTCTATGAACCTTGTTACCTTTAGATATAAAGCTATGCTACGTTGGTCTCGTATCCCTTCACCCTCTGGTGAATATGAATATGGGTTGCATAAATGGTAACCCTTTACTTTAGGATATTTATAATCCTGATCAGTGCTTTCAATAAGTTTTCAACCCCCTTAGACCTAGCAAAAGAGGGAAATATGAATCTTGATAGTTCTCCATATTAGTCTATTCATGGAATGTGAGGGGTCTTATCGATCTGACATGTAATTATATGTTCAAGAATAGTTGTCAACTCTTTTTAATTGTGATGATTTTATGCTTACAATAAATCAAGATTGTTGAGTTCATGCTCCATGCTACGGCTCATGTGATTTGACCTGGGCAATTTATCAGGCCACTCATCACAAGTCTAGCAGAGGAGGGGTAGTGACCTTAATGTCACCAAAGATATCCCAACACATCATCTCTTGGGGTTCAACCCCTTAAATCAAGTGATTTAGACACTTTTTGATTTTGACAACATCATAATTAGGTTAGTTAATCTTTATGCTTGTAGTGATGCTATTGAGCATACGTTATTATGGAGATGAATGGTTGACTCACTTCTATATGATCACTAGATTATTTGGGATGATTTCAAAATTGTAGAATCACTATAAGACAAAGAAGGGTGGCTTTCCATGTGGGGGTATGCAGGAGAATGTGATGCTTGGTTCTATCTATGTAATAAACTTGAGGTGTTTGACCCCAACCATTAATGGAAATATTTGGACTTGCCCTAGTTCACGTGGTCCAATTTTCAACAAGGTGAGGATAGGGTGATCAAAATACTTGATCATGCTCTATTAGTCAAATAAGATCTTTTTTATTTTTTGCCTATACAAGATCAGTCAGTCTTGGCTATACTCAACACCTTTCTATCTTACCAGCTTGTTGTTTTCTTCAATATTGAGTGGAATAACCCATCAATTTTAGGTGCCTACTACCCAATTTTATGTCAACACCACCCATCTCAAGTATGAACATACCTTGAATCACATTGCTCGTATATGGAATCTTTCACCAAGACCCACTGAGCCCACTAGTTGGATTATGTGGTGGTCTGATGTCATCAAATATATTGCCACCTTCCTTAGAATATATGGAAAATAGGCTCACTACCAATAGGTATTCACCTCCCAACCAACTACTACTTCCAGATAAGATGCCCTCAACCAATGTTTGGGAGATGTACCTTGTTAGATTTTAGAGGCCTAGAGAGTTGCTTGTGATCGACTTCTTATTCTTAATGATCTTAAGGAATCTATTTCACAGATGGCTAATAATAAGGCTCCTAGAATTTATGTGTTTTCATGTGAGTTTTACCATTCCTTATTGGACACTATGGGCCCTAACCTTTATCATGTTTACCTTGAAGCTATGCATACTGATTCTTCGGCGACTCTAATTAATCAGGGAAATATCAAGTTCATTCCTAAAGCTAGAGACCCAAAAATCTTGACTAATTAGATGCTTATTACTCTTTTGAATTTTTCCTATAATATTATTGCCAAAGTTTTATCCTTTAGGATCAAACATATCCTTCCTCTCATTTTGAGGAGTGAACAAACTAGTTTCATTCAAAATCGTTATATTATGGATAATGTGATAGCTATTTGGGAAGACATGGAATGGGATAGAACTTCCAATCAAAAAGATCTTTTTGTCAAGATTGACTTTGAGAAAGCCAATGAATACATAGAATGGCCCTTTATCACTTCCATGTTGTAATCTCTTGGCTTTGGACCAGAATTTGTGCACATTTTTAACATTCTCTTTTAGGATGTTGGATCATGCATCACCATAAATGGTACCTAGTCTCATAGGTTTGAGATCCATAGATTGATCAGACAAGGTTTTATGCTTGCCCTTGCCCTTTATTTTCTTGCTATAGAAGGTTTTAATTACCTTTTAACTAACTCTACTTCTAGTGTGATGGTTAAAGGTATCTCTCTTCCTACCTCAGATCATCAATTGGTTAATGGTCACTTTGCGGATGACTCCTTTCTTACACTTCAAGAAGATGAAGAGTCGATTAGGAATGCCATGCAATTCCTTGATATTTTTTATTTGGCTTCATGGTCTTCCATTCAATGGAGAAATACCAAATTGTATAGGCAATCTCTATCCCCTAAACCCCCTTAGCTTAAGTAGTACCTATGGCAATGGATCCTCCTTAGTGTTCAATTTAAAATCCTTGGCATTCATTTTGCCTTTCAAGTCTCCCCTACTGATATTTGGTCTTATGTCATACAAAGGGTTGAAAAACAATTGCCTATTGCCCTAGTTGGGAAATTCCAAATCTGCTCTAAGGTCTTGGTTGCCACACATGTTTACTATTCTTTTTTTTTGGGCCCCTTCTAACTCTTCCTATGGTATGTTGGGAAAGCTTCTTTGTGACTTCCTATAGGCCCATTTTGAGGGCCATCAAGGGTTTCATAGAGTGTCTTGGGCCATTTTTTGTATACCTAAGGAATCAAGTGGCCTAAGTCATATAGACATTAATCTCCAAGTCATTACTCTCAGTGTTAAGTGGATTATTCAAGGATTGGAAGGAGAGTAATCTTGGAAGATCCTTATCAAAAATTTCATTGCTCAAGGATTTCCTCTTGGAAAAAAGGTGTGGTGGGGCCTTGACATGCATACCCTACTTCTCACCCCTATGCATGTTGAAATCACTATCTCTTTTGTCACACAGAGCATATGGAAGGCTTGGGAGAAATTTAAATATTAGTTGGTTTGGGTTGGAGATGGATTTAGGATTGGCCTCTTTATTAATTCTCACTCTTTAGTGGTCCGCTATTCTCAACTTCCTTAATATTCCCTTTACCTTATTGACTTGGATAAAAATTCTTAGGATTTCTAAAAAGGATATTAAACACATTGGCAATCTTTTTTGTAAGATATCTCAGGATTGGTTACCCTAAGAAATTATGAAAGATAGGTTTCAGCATAACAAAAAGGACAAAATCTCTTTTTGAAATTAAAAATGCCATACATGATGAGGATCTGCACAAAATTGGAGTGTCCTCTATCACCCCATGTGGAAAGATTAGAATTGGCCTACTACTACTCCTTTTTTATGCTATGCCCCTAAGTTGGGATATAATCTTCTTGCTCCCCAACATATCGATACTAAGGTTCTCAACTGATGGCAGAGTCTTAACTCTCTTCACCATGTCTAGCTAAGGAGATTCGATAATATTTGGGGGGATCTACTAGAGCTTGAAAAATCTTTCTTTATCTGGTGCATTATGTATCATGGACTCCCTATTAGACACCAGCTCAAGTAGATGGGGGTCTTCAATCCCACTTGTCATGCTTGCCATCATCCAGAAACCATGAAGCACCATTTTTGGTTTTGTCCCCATGCTCAATAT